>VZTX01014520.1:25805-161743 GCA_013400915.1 Pardalotus punctatus | reverse complement strand
ATATATTATATATATATATATATATATATATATATATAAAACAAACGTGCAAATAGCAATATTAAGGTAGTGTTACCTTTCTGTGTGCAGCAACATAACATAGATAAACAATTGATTGAAAACAATTACAAAATGTTTGCATATTTCTAGCTTTTAAGAAACCCTTGCTTTCTTGTGTAATTTCAAAACTGCTGTAGATCAGTTGGTGCTCTGTTTCAAATTACATCATTTTAATTTGAAAAATATTTAACATTCATCCCATTGTTGGAATTCAGCGCATCTGCAAAAATTAGAATAGATTAGTGTCTGAAGCTTTTTGCTTTAAAGATGATTTTGTGTTTTACTACATACACAAAAAAACTTCACACACTGACTTACATACACACACATATGAAGCTGTTTGGCTGGTTGTGTGTTTGTGTATTGTAACATACGAAAGCTCTCACTTTACTGTCGTATAAATCCAGTATTTGACAGTTAAGTGACTCGATAAATCACATCACTATTTCAGAGCTATTCACATAATTCAAAAAGGCAGAAGAAATTGATTCTGTAGTTGTTCTCCTCTTTCTATGGATCAGAGAGACCACGATTACAGGAAGGAAAAGAGTTTAGTAAATAATTAAATAGGGCTATGAAACTGAAGGCTAGTAGAATGAGATGAGCATGAACAAAATTCAGCTGAATTTATGGCAATGTATGCTCTTTGCAACACACTTATCTCTGTGCCCTTTTTTAAGAGCCCAAGTGGAAGAATAAACACATTTCATTACCTTGTTTTTCAAATAGAGGGAGGTGCTAGCTCTCAAATAAGAAATAGATCAAAAAGGCCCATATAAAGTAATGCCAATAGAGAAAAATAGATATTATTGTGAAGAGATCAAGACCATTCAGCTTTCTCCAGCCCATTTTTGCAGATGTTTCCTAATTGAAAAAAGAATGAGAGCTTCAAATGCTTTGATGGGAATTCCTTATCTATTGAAGCTTGGGTCCCAGATTACACAAATCTCTGGGCCAGATGCCCAGCTGCTACAAATTCATGGAATTACCCTGATTTAAACCAGTTGATGATATGGCAAATTCTTTTGAATGTACAGCTCAATTCCTTTTACTCAAAGCTTTTATTTTTCTTTTTTTTCTTTCTTAAGAAACACTTTTTGAAAAACATTGTGTGTGCAAGTGTTATGGTGAAATATGGTTTAAAAGCACAAAGTAGTGTTAAAATACCCCCAAAGAGATAAAAAATCTCAACTCTGCTATGCAGTTCATAAGTTTGCACTCAGGATAATAGTGTTAGGTTTCTCTCATATCTGGAGAGAACTGTGTTTCCACAAGTTAGAGATGGAAAATAATATCTAGACACTCATTCTGTCAGCCAAAATGCTTTCTAGTTTACCATCAGTGTATTTTTCCACACCTGAAGCAACAGGTTTCCATTTGTGTCTCTTGCTTTAGAGTCACACTTTGTTTTGTGAATGGTGTATAATATTTCTGCTTCAATCATCAAAATTACTCCAGGAGTTCATTTTGAAGTTGAAGCTTGACACTTTGACACTGTCTAGGAAATTCCAGTGAGGCAAATGAAGACAACTTACCCAACAATTTCATCCAAGTGGATGTGCTACCTCTTGTAGTGGAAAAACTATTAGTTTTGAATGACTGTCAAAACACTGAAGAACTGAAACAAGTTTCCCTACCCTGGAACTTCCTATCTAGAAGTGCATGGGAAAAAAAAATTTCTGGAGAGAAGACAGTAAAGACAATGAAGAGTTGATCCAGGAGGGTTGTGGTAATAGTTGCTTGTTCTTCAGTTTGCATAAATACATTGCAAGTTCTTGCTGCTGCAACAAGCATATCAGGAAATGCTTTTTCATTTAGAAGATCTGCTAAAGCCAAGTCACACATAGGAAAACTGCTTAGTCATTTCTTTGAATCAAAAGGATTCGACATGTATGAGATTCAGCAACTGAAAATACAGCACAACACAGAGACAGGTTCAACATCTGGAAAGTATGGCCCAGGGAAAATGTATGTACAATAAGGGACATGGGAACTCTACAAGCTCTGGATCTGTGTACTAACCAGTATCACAAAATGAAAAGACACAGTCTTCCTCTATTCCTCGCAGGAACTTAGCCCTGCCAGTTGGACTGAAAAAAGAGTCTGTGAATTTTCTCAGTTTTACCAACCTACGTTGGATCCCAGGGGACATTACAAAATGCCCAAATATTACTAGCAGACAAAGAATTCAGCTGACTTTTTCAACAGCTTTCCCAAAAAATATTTCAGAGCTATTTTAAAGCTTTCATGTCCCTGACAGCTAACCTTTCGGACTGAAACTGTGGTCAACAATTTCAGTGCAACTGAAAGGAAAACTTAAACTTTCCCCACACCCACAAGTGTGATGAGAAATACCACCCTTAGAGTGAACTGAGGCAAAACTTGGTGGCTTATCCCAAACAGCTGCAAGAATCAGGTGTTGGATCACCCATGCGGTTCCACAAAGAGAGGCTTTACAGTGGATTATCTCATGCTAGAACTCTTTGTGTGTGTCACCTATGTTTGATAAAGTGAAAATATAGGCTCAGGAACACATTCACATATATGTATCTCTTAAGACATAGTTTGAAGTGCTGTCAATGGCAGCATTAAGTTTAACATCCCACCTGGAATACAAAGACTCTCACAGAATTACAATGACAGTGATGCTGTAAATACTCTCTCAGCCTCTCAGAGAGTCATGGGAAGTGGTACTGCATAGATTCTGTTTATTGCTCTAAACCCCCATGAAATTCAAGCCCAAGATAAAATTCACACAGGTGCCAGGGAAAAAAAGAAAAAACAAAACAAAACATTTAGGCAACAGTGGAGATCTACATACCTGAATGTAATGTGCCTAAAATTTGTTTGGACAAAATCTACAGGAAATTAAATTCAAGGGCATTTTAACTGGTGTCAGAGAGCTATTTTTTTCCAGATGATGTTTAGAAATGTAATTGCAAGTAATGAAGGCCACAGAGATCTTTTAAGAGCAATAGATAAACAAATAAGGTGCCTGTTTGACCATTGTTTCATTACTGAAATCAAATTTACAGATGCTTTACATCATTTGATCAAAACAGAGTGAGAGAGAACTGAAAACTTCTTTGGTTTGCTAATAAATAATTTGGAAAAACAGAAAGTACAAGCTGGCTATCCAGAATGTTGTTTTTTTTCAGATCTGTACCTATCTACGAGGTATGATAAAGCTGATTTGCCAAAAAAATACCCATCAACTATTTTATATTACCTGAAAAATGCTTGAAGTTCTGACATCAAATATGAGAAGACTCAAAACCTGTGCTTACAATTGTAATAGATGTCTCTTTATTTGACATAGCTGTGAAGATAACTCTTCCTAACAGCATCTGCAAGTAACAAACTGAAACAGAGGAATTGACTGAGCTCTCATGAGGTCAACTTTGACCTGAACAGTGAGGAGTATAATACTACTCCTTGTGGAACAGAGGATTGAAAATATTTTGAAAGATATCTAGAAATTTTCTTTTAAACTATATTTATATCCTTTTACATCTGATATTTTATATTAAAACAGAAAAAGGTAATAAAGAAAAGGTGTATGTGAATTTCTATGGTCATATGAAAAGCCACAGTTTTGTCTAATCCTTAGCCTGTTTGTAGAATTAAATTTTGCTCAAGATTATAAAGTTTTTGTTAGAACCCTATTTTTTCCCTCTTTTTGTCTTTCTCTGTTTCTAGTTTTGGAAAGCAAAAGAAAATGCTGAGATTCTCAGGAAACTTACTGAACAGTTTTGCAGACTAAAAGGATCAAATTAAGATCAGATGGATCTTAATGGAAAGGAGCAGCAATATGGATGTGAATGGGGATGCAGTGTCCTACACCTGGTTTGAATTTTGTTGCACTCTACTAATTCAGATACATCACCAAAATTATTTCTCTGTGAAGAATTCCAAAAAAGGAAAAACTTGCTTAAAGAGGGATTACCTTTATTTTAACTTTGCACTGTTACAAATCTAGCCAGAGGCAGGACCTGAGGTAGCATATTCACATTCATTTTATGACAAAAAGAAGGGAGAGGACCAAGCCATCATTAATGGTAATTTTAAATAAATAAGATATTCAAATGACTGTTTATGTATATTATTGTTATCATTTGTTTCACTAGCATATGTAAGTTCTAGTTTTGGGCCCCCTCAGATACAGTCAATACCAGCAGAAAGAGATAAATAGATAATGAAATTGGAAAAAAACAAAAAAAAAAAAACAAAAAAACTAGTTTCAGCTCCCAGAGCTGACTGGGCTCCAATTAAGAAAAACCTTATAAAATCCGTCTAAAATTCTTTGAAAAGAAACCAGAGAAAAAGAAAAAGGAAGCAATCTTTTTGACTTAGCTCAATAATGTACTGACCTGTTGTATGTCTGTTTTCCTGCTTTCATGACTTTATAATGGCTTGTAAGAATTTTTCAAATTGAGCCTTATTGTACCTGCTGTTAATAGCAATTTCCTGTAGTCACATTTTATTTGCCAAGCTTTTTTACACTACAAAATGTTGTGCCTGTGAAAACAGACCTGAACAAAGCTCAATAAAATGATTGAAAGTGCTGATGAATTAGAACACCTGCTGATCAGCAGAAAACATATTTATTTGTTATTGATCCTGACTCTCTACAGTCAAATCTGATTAGTTGAAACCACTTTAAATTAAAGATGGGTGTTTCATTTGGAAGAAAAGATCTCCCTTTGGATACCAAAACAGAAAGAAGTGTTGCATTTTGCCAAGATATAGCATTCAAAGCTGGACTGTAAGGTGACATGACACAGTGGCATTTGTTTCAAACTATCAAATGCCAAATCCATTTCTATTCTCTTTTCAACAAAACAAACTGCCCACTTCACAGTAGAAATCATTCCAGTATAGCTGCTTTGTGCATCTTTATTTTGCTTAACATTTGTGAACTTAAGGTCAACCAGAGCACTGATGTACCCACAGCTGGATAAAACTGTTCTGTGAGTGTTGCAAGTTGGTGATGAAATTTGCTGAAAAAGTTTCTTTAGTTGGCATGGTTGTAATTACTGCCTACCAAGGTCTGGATCATGAATGGGAATTTCTTTTTTAAAAATACTTTTAATCCAAACTTCAAAGTTATCACGGAGTCAGGTAGGAGATAAACATAGCTGAGTTTGAGACAATAGCTAGGAAGTAACATGTCATTTATTATTAGAAGCAGGTGTGGTATCTCTTGAAAGCTTAGGGTTTTTTTTTTTCCTGGGTGTTAGGCGTCAGCATGCTGACATGTCTAGTTTATAACGATGAAAGTGCTTCTTCATCTGAGTTCACCAACTTTCAGGCTGTTATGGAATCCTGCCAAAGTTTAGTGCACACTGACAGATTCAATCTATCTCAGAACTAACCTCATTTTTGCCTTATTGCTGTCTGCACCACTTGATTGATGAAATGAAAAAGAGGAAGTCTTCTATAGACTTGCAAATGAAGGAATATATCCTTTATCACCTCTACTCCTGACTTTTCCACCCTGTTCTTGCATAACTGTAAAAAAATTTCAAGTGCACTGCACTTTAAAAACTTGTTTTTTTTTTTTTTTTTTAATTAAACATATATAACTGTTACAGCAAGAATTTTCTGCCATTTACTTAAACTTAGATTGGACAAAATAGGGTTTTTTTTTAGTCGTCATCATTATTTTTGTAGCATTTACAAGAAAGAGGAAGTACTGCAAAATTACTAGGGAAAACTTGGGAAAGAAATGTAACAATACCTTCCCCTCCTCTCTGACTCAAAGGTCACATCTGCTGATGCTAAATCCCTGTAGCAAACTTCCTCCCTTACCAACTTGTGTGCAACACAATATCTAGGATGATGTTCAGAAGACAAAAATGCTTCTGCTACCAGCACTCTTCAGATATTCATGCTCACCTGTCTGACACTACAGGGTCTCTTCTCCCTTTTTGTTATAACATCAACAGGCAAAAAAAGGACGTCTCATATACTTGAATTGTGTACCTGTAATGTAAATCATATATTGTTTAAGGTCTTCAAGTGCTTGGAGGACAAAAGGGAAAGTCTGGGGGAAAAAAGGGACAGAATGCAACCCACCAGTCCACTCACCTCCCCCAATATCTATAGACAAGTCTTAAACAGTGCCAGACGAACAATCTCTCTTTCTATAAAAAAGGCATCTATGCACTGAAGAAAAAAAATGAGCCACTAAATTTGTCTTTTACTTATTGACAGATATCTATCTATCTTAGTATTGCTGTAATTCAGCATTGTGTCTGTGTAGGTGGAAGACAGACAGCAAAAAACTTTATGGGTACTATGACAAGGTGCCTATATTATTTAAATGTGAGGGGTTCATTTTTATGCGCAAAAGCAGATTTACAGTAGATTGTAGTCATGAAATGAATGGGCCATATGAGGAAACAATAGTGATAGTTTAAAATCAACTTGGTTTTAAGCAACATGGTTTTATTTTTATTAGCCAAACTGCAAAACAGACAAAAAAGTAAATGACAAATGCTGAACTTAGCTAACCGTATTATATCTGTCTGTATCTTTAGTAAAATATTCCTTACAGCAAAGAAACAGGATGGAAAAATATAAGAATTTTTAAAAACTGGATTTTTTCCAGCAGCTTGTGCAAAAATATTTAACTTTCTTCTCTAGATTGACAAATCATTCTGGCTTAACCTCCTTCTTTGGTAGGGAAGTCTTGGTTACATGAGTGACCTGAATCTGAGATTGCAAAGACCACTCAAATCTGAATATTCAGAGAAATTAGGAAATTGCACAGAGCACACAGAAAATGAGGGGTTTGGGTGTAGATTTGCTACCTGAAACTTAGACTGGCAAAAGAATATAATTTGTGGTGTTTGCCTAGGCCTGACTTCACCTGTCTGTGCATTTGTGTCCTGCTTCTTAGCAACTCTAGCTCCTGCCATTTTTTTTCAAGACTTACGGATGTTTATTTTGGGCTGGGGTTAGCTTTGTAATAATATTAATTTTTGGGGTACTCAAATCTGTTTGTGGAAAACTTCTTCTAATTCTGATCTGCCTCAATTCCCGTTTCAGTGATCAGTCAGGCCTACATCTTTCTAGATATATAAACACATAGCTGCTATGTAAGAGCCTAATTCTCACTGAAATAAAAAATCCCAGATTTTATTACCTTTGGACTACTGATTTTTTGGGTTGCTTTTGTGGTTGATAGTATTGGTCTCCTTCTACCATGTCCATTTAAAGGTCTGTTGGGCTGAAGTTCATAATGTCTGCTCCCTTCTGCAAGGCTCTATGAATATTTTGTGTGCTTTTCTTTGGCAGAGCAAAGGAGCACTTTGTAACCGACAAATACAGAGAACGTGTCTCTGTGATCTATCCCACTTCAAAGTGTTGAGAATATATAGAGTTTTAGTTCATGGTGCATATGGTTCTGCCAAAAATTCCAGGTCATAAGGAGTTCTAAAATGGATAACTTGGACCAAAGCCCACAGAGCCCATATTTTAACCTAAAAACACTGGCCAGAAGAGTCAAAACATAACTACCAAATGTGTCCCAGCATTTCTGGGGCGTGGATGCCCAATGTTTACACTGCCATGAATTAGACTGGGAATTTAAACATCCTATTTTCTTAAAAGATTATAAACTAAACTAAACTAAACTAAAGACTAATCTTGTCTTCCAGGGATGAGACAGCTCACTGTGCATGTAATGACATTTTACACAAACCTTTACCATCAAAGGTAATCAGTCTTCTGACATACTTCTCATAAGAGCAGGGGAAAAAAACCCAATACAATTTGGATTAATTTATTAACCCAATACAATTTGGATTAATTTATTAATCCAAATCCCTTTATTAAAGGGTAAGAGATGCCATCTTTGTAATTTTTCCATCCATTTTCTTTCTGGCTTCCTCTTGGGAAGGTTTAAACTACTCTCATTTACTAGCTTCCCTATTACTACCTCTAGTTTCTAATTTGTGAAAATAGCACCTCCTATCCCAGACATCTAAGAAGCCCCTAAATCCACTCTTGATACGCCAATGTCTTTTAGTGACAGCTGTCTTCCCCAGATCTCTATTTAAAAACATACTCCTGATCTACAGTTCATTTTTTCAGGGATACTTAATAGGATATTGACAAGCAAATTTTGTCTTGCATCCGGAGATGCAAAGTCCCTCTCAGTACTTTCTCATATACCATTTAACCACTCTAAGGTATTGTCTCGGATGGGTTAGGTTGCTATGAAGCATTTAGAATCCTTCCTCTTCCCTATTTTTGCTTCCCACTAGTAAAAAACACCCTCCCCATGTCACCACCCATCATTTAACTTTTTCTTCTCGTCCTGCTCTCTTCAGTTTTTCAGAGTCTTGCTAAGACAATTTCTTAAAACCTCGAGCTTCTTTCTCAGGTTTCCACACCTTGCAGTCAAAGTATTGCTTTGGCATTCAGTTATCTCTCTGGAGAACTCAGACTTGAGAAAAGGTTTTAGTAGGAGTAAAAGTTGATTCGTTCATCTGAGCTTCCGTGCAAATAAATGATCATCAAGAGTTAAAGCCACTTTGCTGCCAGGGCTCTGTTACTTTCTCTGAGAATTGCTGTGTAAAGTAAGGCAAGAGAGAAGATAGATAAGCTCTTGTATATATTGATAATAGAGAAATTACAGTGTCAAATGTGTTGTATTTTATGTATGTGCATACATACATTCCCTCAGTTGTCACAATATTCAAAATTCATTGATGTTGTGTATAAAACACTGGGCAGCACTAAAAAGTGTTTTCTGGGGAAATGTTAACTGGAGTTTCATTTGAAAATTTATGTTATCCACCAGGAAGGGATATCAGTATGAAAATACAAAGGTTGAAAATAAAATAAAAATGCACAGGTATGATTTCAATTCACAGTAAGACTTCTTTATGTTATATTGGCTGTGTGTTGGCTGTGGCACCTTAGTGCACACAGGTTTTATCCAAAAGATTCCTCAACACTGTATGAGAATATCCTACACTATAGCATAAATGAAATTTGAACATTGTATTTTATTCATTAGAAGCCAGGATCCCATGAAAAGCTAATTGCTAGAACCAATAAATTTTCTCTCTAAAAGAGGAGAGAGATTCTACTCAACTCAAATCAATAGTATTCCAGCGACTTCAGCTGGAGCAGGCCATAAATATTTTGTGCTGCAGATTATCTTCTGGATCAGCCCTAAAACATGCTTCTGCTGGCCTTGGCTTTCATTAAATTAGTGGCAAGAATGCAGTTGGGAGGAAATGCAAAATCTCAGGTGGATGGTCAGTTCAGCAGGAAGTTGTAAAAACAAAATGGTCCCTATCTCAAAGAAGTAGGGTATTGGTTTATAAATCTGTCTCCCACCAGGTGATGTTCTATCATCGTGAATATTGCCTGCTGTGTCTTGTGCCCTTTGCATTAAAGTTCCCAGGCATTCATCCACACAGTCCTCCTTTTGGTAAATTTTAAAAGGTTAATTAACATGTTCTTTTCTTTAGTGCTTTATTTAATAAAACCATTTGAATCTCCACCATTCACTCCACAAAATATTAATCTTTATACATAATCATGTTTGCATTATTGGCATAGGTTAATCTGTTGCCTTGGTGATGAAGAATTTTTTTTTTTTTTGCCACAAATGTTACCCTGTTCTCCAGGGAAAGAAGGTAAATGCATGATGCAAATAGCCTCCTAATTCCACCTTTCATCTTAACTTACATCTTTAAAATAGAAGTAATTAGAAGTGAAGTTCAAAGTATTTTTTAAATATCTACTTTTCCTTGTCTGTCCATATATAGAACATGCTATTAGGATGCAAAGAACACCAGTATTAATTCAAATTAATTCTGTCAATTAATATCGGCTTCTTTACATGACATCTCACAGCTTCAGTAAGAGACCACTACTGAGCAATCAGGTTTGACTCCAAGCCCCCACTCATCTTCTTCCACTTACAGAAAATATAGCAAATCTACAAAGCCAGAAGTCACAGGCAGTTATTTTTAGCACAGTCACATGACTGGAATTTGGAGAAAAAAATAGCACCGTTATTGAACATCCCTACTGCGAATGCATCATGGGAGAGAACCATATAGCAGTTCTTTTTCTGTGACACAGTTGAGAAAATGCAGAAACCAAATTTAATCATGATATGACAAAGTTTGAGAAAGATTTTCTCTAAAAATCCTGAAATTTCATTACTTTTTTTATTTTATTTCAACAATGGCAATAATATATAAGAAAACATGCTGTAGGAAAAAAAATACATCTACTTTTAAATACAACCATCAAATTTTCAATTGCCACTATTATTTTAACACAATTTTTTAGATCACAGAAAAGTAAAAACCAGGAACACTAGACTGTCAGTATCTCAGGAAATAGATAAAAATTACAGTAGACTGATCACTGTAATAAAAGTGATAAGAGGAGACAACCCCACACTCCTTTGCTTTGTAGACAGAGTGAGGTCAACACATATCAGACTCTATAAATCAAAACTACAAGCACTTGCTATGTTTTGTGCTATATTTTTTCATCACCACTCAAAACATTAAAAGCATACCTGTTAATTTTATAAATCCAAGCATAGTTTTGAATTCTTAAATAAGGATGTGAAAACGTTTTTTTCCAAATTGCTAACTCTTCAACTCTGCAAAAATCAGCAGTGCATAAAGAAACTAACTTGCATTTTTGTCTACAGATTTATGCTGCAATGGTAATAAGCCAGTTGGTTACATGAGGAAAAGGGTGGAACCAGCACAGACTAATGTCGGAATCAATTGTTCTATCCATTCTGTCTCTAAGTCTATCAAGCTTTCAGGTACACAAATTCTTTCTGCATCTTAAAGAATCAGAATCTCTAAAGAGCCTCTTTCTTCTCTTTTCTCTGCTCCCTTGGTTGTTCTAAGCAGAGAAAAGATGGAAGTAATTCAAACTGGCAGCTGCAGGCAAATTTGGTGGTAAAAATAGGAACTAAGAGCTTGGAGCTGTTTCATAAGATCATTTCTCCAGCAGTGAGGTTTCTGTTTAGACAGAGAAAACTAGAGCTTTTAATTCTCTAGATGAGTTCTGGAAGCAATAATTCTAACAAGTGAGGTTGTTCATAAAGCCTATATGATGTCCAGCACTATTACAAAATCTCTTTGTCTTGCAACACTCAGTACTTGGAAAACTTGCAAATTAATCCATTGGCTCCCAGTCCAAAGGCTGGCCTTTGGTTTTCTCTTGCCCGGGAGGAAAAATTACAACAGATGAGAACTCAGTAGTGGAGCCAGTTGAAACATTCCAAAAAATTACTCCCATTAATAGAAAAAGGTTATGTTTTATGAATATTTTTTGATAATTTCTCATGAGCAGAAGGGGCAGAACATTGGGGATAATTCCATGACACTCATCTAACTGCAAAAACCACCAAGGCCTGGAAGGCATTCACGGAATGGGCCTTTTGTACATGCCACACTAAGCACCAGACGCGGACAACCCAAGTATGAATGCACTCCTGGGTGCGCAGCAAAGCGCCCCGAGGAGAAAGGAACAGCAAAGCACAAGCACATATAGGCACAGGCACAGAGATGCTGGCATTACACAGAGAGCAGCTTGCAAACAGCTGGATGCTTTTGTTCTGTGCGGTACAGACACAGTTGCATGGGGGGAAGAGGAAATAGGAAGCCTCTGTGCCCCACTGTCCCCTCCTCACATAGGGACCAGGCTGAGCAGCAGGGCTCTCCACCAGCTCCCTGATTCCTGCCCTTGAGGCAGAGGCAACGGCAGAAGAGAAAAGGGAAACTATTTAGAGGGAAATAGAGGGATGAGTTGACCCTTGCTTTTCCCTGCCACGTGGCAGCAACACCTCACAGCAGTAGCTGTGCTTCTTGCAGGAGGTGAAAGCCAACTGCCTGCTTTGTTACTTAGGGAAGGACAGCCCTCCCTCAGCTCCCGGTTCAGCAGAGCAGGGCTGCTCATGGGGGCTAAGCTAGAGAGGGAATTTTTAGGTACCTCCAGCACACTTCAGGCGATGCAGTGAGCATTGAGAAGCAGAATATTGATGTCTGATACTGCAAGGGAGACAATTTATGCTGCTGTGCTGTTCTCTTTTTTAAGACAATGCCCAAGAAAAACGGTCTCACCTTTAAAATATTACACACCTACATTTGATTATAATAAAGGCATTATTACTCCGATATCTCTTATTAAGGAAGTGCAAAAACATGTAGTTCAAAATTTGTTTTCAGTTCCGAGGAACAAAAAGCTAAAGCAAATTATGTATCTGTCACATAATGGACAAAGAAAATAAATCTCAGTAGACAGAGCAGATGAAAACAGTGTAGATGGGAGTAATCAATCCAGAGATCTGAGGAACTCTAAGTCCTGTCTGTTGACAAAAAAACAAGGGCAAATCTGGGAAAAAAAGGTGTGTATATCTAATGGAATTCATTCAGCCACAGGATTTGGGGTTTCACTATAGAAAAGGCACGTAATTAATTATGCTTCAATCCTTGACCTATTTTATGTCAGTAAACCACAAATGCTTATGTTCATGCTAAGCCTAGAAATAAAAGTAATGCTGTGTCAGCTTTCAGGGTGAAAAACACTACATTTTTGTTGCCTCCATGAAAGTGTGTCTAATTACCTCCTAAGGCTAAAGCCAATAGGAAGGTTAAACTGTGATCCGTTCTTATTATTCATTACTCAGACTTTTCTGAACTAGAAATGCGTAAGGTTTACACCAAATAAATCTAACCATCTCCAGGCCTATTTACAAAGTAATTTAGGATTTCTTCCAGTACTGCCTTGAGATTTGCTTCATGCAGAAGTCTGAAAGATGGAACTCCTGATGAACAATCTGACTTAAGACCAAAGAATTGTCACTTTAGATATTAATCCCGAAGTCATACAGCAGAGCACAAAATGGTTTAATAGGTCTTTCAACAAGTCTTCTAGCTAATGGAGGTAGCTAAACCCCTGAGAAGCTGAGCAACACTCTAGTTCAGGCCAGCTGTGTCTCAGAGCAAGGTGCAGTCAGTCTGCTTTTGCTCTACTCCATGTCCTCTTGAACTACGTATTGCAGAGTGTGTCCCCCATCTCGATAAAATAATGAACTTTATCCATCATTCATGGCTAATTTTGGTATCAACCAACTCCGTGAGAGGAATCACAGTAGCCACCCAGCCACACATCAGAAACTGCAAGGTATTTTGTGACTTGTGAACAGTACAGTCAGCTCAGCACAAGCCTGCCTGTAACAGAAAACCAGGAGAGAAATATTTCACATTAATTCTCTGATAAATCTGGAAAATGCTGGGAATGGCAGACATTCTTTTCTTGTCCCTGATTTTATGCTTACAGTCCTATAGTTATTATATTTTTAATTTGTGAACTAGCTTATTCTAATTTTGTTGCAATATAATTACAATTCAATTTTCAAGGAAAATGAGCCCACTGTTACTACTTTTTGGCCATCTTCCTGAAACCAAGAGAAGACTCTTAGTAATAAATATCTAACTATGGTATGCCATTGGTACTTTGGGGTTGTCCTTGTTTTGGCCCTGACAGGGCTAATTGTTTGCAACATCCAGAAGGTGGTGTGACCAGGACCCTAATGGTATTGGACACCACAGGACTCTCTCACTTCCAGCGAGAAGGGCTTTCCATCCAGTTGGGAAAATGTGGTGGGGAGAGACATCTGGTATTTGTTTATTGTTGCAGGGTCCAGAGTGAGTGTTTTTGCATGTGCATCATTCTCTTTTTTGTATGCTTTTGTTATTAATGTTGTTGCTGTTACTGTCCCTTTTTTATCTTGTTGCTGTTTCCAGTAAATTTTTCTTATCTTAACCCCTGACCTTTGTCTTTTGTGTTTCCAGTTGGAGGGGGAGGGGGAAGTAAGCGTCACAGTGGTTTTATCGGGAGCACTAAATTGAAGGAAACCCTTGCTAAACCATATCATGGGCATAGAGGAATGTGTCATGAGAGAAAAGACAACTAGAATTTAACCTGTTTTAAAACTCAGTTGGCCTTATTTACCCTAAGAAGTAAAACTGAGTAAAATATGTCAGTTTACAACATTTCCAATAAAAGCCTTTAGGGTCTTTGGAGATACTATTGCTATTAAGTCTTCTAACATTACCATTTAATATATTTCCATACAAATGAATCTTTACATTTTTCCAGACATTTTTTCCTGGTCATTTCTACAGTGATGTATCTCTACATGCCTGTATCCAGCACAAAGCTGTAAACTTAAGAACAGTTATTTTTATAACAACTGAAAAAAACCAAAAACCACATGTTTTTATAGAGAATCAGTGAATATCAGAAGTTAAATCTTGGTTGATTTTATATTTCAAAACTCTTTTAAGAACATTTTTTCATTAAAAGAAGATATTCACCTTTTTAATAAAGATTTGTTCATACAATATAGATCAAAAGACTTATTCATTATGTCAGTTGCAAAACTCACATTGAATCCAGCAGAAATCTTGCAATCTAAGCACCATGCTACGTTTTTAAAATGTGGAAAGAGCAATAAGCTTGGAATTAAAAAATCCAAATGTTTGTAAATATAATGTGATAATGGAGTACATTTTAAATATAAATGTTCTTCTGTAGTCCCACGACTGGTATCAAGTTGATAATTCACAAGAAATTAGAATTTTAAATGGACAAATAAAACAATAAGCAAAGCCTTTTTTTAGTGACTCAAAGCTACATTTTCATTTTAACACATTTCCTACTGATTTCTTGGTACACATTTCACTGGGGTGTGTAGTAAACAAACTTCAAATGATGCCTAAAGCAGGAATACTGGATCTGTCACCTTCACTAACTCCTACAAATTTGACAAAAGTATTATTTTAGTTGCTATTCTGACAATTTTCTCATCAGCCTTAAAAGCAAAAGGCAAAGGAGACAGAGAGAGTGAGAAAGTAGAAAAGAAGATAGGGAGACAGCAAATATTTTGAAGGTTTTTTGAGGAAAGTGAACTATACCAGAAAGCGTACTACAGGAAATAAGAAAAACACACAGTTCCCTGCTGGTGTATGTGGAGAGGGCACTCACAGGAAGACCTCCCAAAGCCAAGCCTAGAAACTGCGAGTCATGGTAACATTACTTCTTGTGACTCCTGCTAAAATCTCTGGACTCCAGAGCCTTCATTACAAGCCCTTGTCACATGAATTTGCTTATTTTCTGGAGAAAATTAACTAAAGTAATAACATGTGTTATTTTAAAAGCAGGTCTGGGTGTAGAAGTTTCTTGCTCTTCAATTTAATGCAGGCTTGTCTTGTTGCCTTTCACACAAGAAAAAACAAAAATATAATAAGGTAAATATGTAGCCCCCAAGACCACTTTGCCTTCCTGTCACCTTGAATTCACACAGTTCATGGGTTGGATAATATATCCTTTTGAAGGAATCCAGGCCCTCAGTTGAAATACTCACATTCTCAAATGCTGAAATCTGAGAGTCATTCCCCACAGGAAACTCAAGTAGTTAAAAGCTCTCCACAAACTCTACCTTCTAATCATTCTTCAAAATAGGATGTACAACCCTCACTTTGAAGGTCAGGTGTTGGAATTAAGAAGAGGTGTGCACAGACTCTGATTTCTTTAAGAAAGCAGGAACTTCTAAATCATGACTGGAACAGTGAGGTGTTGACATACACCGGATCAAGAACAGGCAGCGCATTCGGTGGTGGCAGTTCAGCGCTGCTCTTCCCAGCTGCCTATGACATTGCCCGAGGCAGAAAACAGAAGAAGAAAGTGATTGTGTCTGTGCTTCCGTCACTCCTGGACCTTTGCTTAAACCACTTAGATGAGTGGCTCTAAAACAACAACTAGAAATTGAAGCATGGAAAGTGTAACTACAGATTGTTTTATGCTCAGTGTGTGCTCAGAACAGTAATTGCAGTCAGAGTGCCAGTTCCAAACAGTAATGCCTGAAATGGACACTATTGGTGGGTGTACATCAGACTCCTGTGTTTTTTTTAAAAAACTGGGGATTGGCTCAATTTTTTTGCATTTAACTTAGGAAGAAAAGTTATTTAGATTAGGCTTTAGTAAAATCTAAGGTTAGATAAGTATGACTAGACTAGTTATTATTTCAATAACAATTTCTCCATAATGTTTTCCTCTGACTAAACCACAAAGCCCCTCTCAGGGACAAGGATTTAACTTTGATCCCTAGAGTAATTACCTTCGTCAAGATGTTCTTGTTGATCTGTTAACTCCTTTACTGATATACCAGCAGACAGAAGACAGTCCACTTTGATTAATGTCATTTCTCTCACCCAACAGGGACTTCAATATGAACTTAGTCCTTATTCTCATGTTCACATTGAAATACCACCATTGCAACAGCTTCAAGTCAGGGCCTTCTGGGTTTTGGCATATTGGTTTGGGTTATTTTTTTTAGAGAGATAGAAGGCAATGGTCATTGCAGCTTCTTTTCTTTGGCTTCTAGAGTCTGAAATTACCAGCCAGGGAGAGGAACTAGAAGAGGAACTTGGGAGAAGTAGTGGTGGTCATAACAAGAACAGCAGAGGAGAGGCACATTCAGGAAGTCCTACTATACAAAGACTTTGAGAAGCAAGCCAAAAGAAGAAAAACTGCACAAATTGTCCACTCTGAATGATCTGACTCTCTAGGCTGAAGATATTATGTCATCATTTTCAGAGAATGACTGTAATAAACATCTTGTTGCAGAGATGCACAAAATCTGCATTAGTGTTAGACATAATTCTGCCAGACACTTTGCAGCAATTAAAACAGTAACTATTGTTTCACAGCACCCCCACAACACAGAAGGGATGATATAAACTGAGTTCACAGAAACATTTCATCTGAGGACTAGAAACATCTGACTAGAGTTAAAAATGCACAATATATTTATAACCAATCTTCCAGCTAAAAACAAATTAGGGAGAACAAGAAGGAACTAAAATCTGTTTACACAAAAGGAGCAACATTAACAATAATCAATAATTGGTTAATCATGAAGTAGATTATATCATTGGGAATAAAGAGAGTTTTATGTATATATAATTTATTATCCCATTTAGAAACAGTTTATGAATAACTAAGAAATTTTTAATAACACTCCTGGGCATGTCACAATCAATGATAATATAGCTGTACTAGATAGTAGTACTACAGTAGTACTGTTAGATAGTACTATAGCTGGTTATGAGCAATGCATTATTATAAATTATTCATGCATTTCTAGGGCTCTTTAATGACATTTGATTAAAATTCTGCTGGCTCTATTAATGACGTGTTGCACATAATTTATAAAACCTTAATGAAAAGTTTTATAAATGTTTATTATGACTTTTAAGTTACAGTCCTTATTCTTCATATAATGGTTAAATCAATGTGTGAAGAAAATTAATGGAAATTACTATTGCAGAAAGCATACTTTTGCCAAACATCATTTTTCAAGAAAAGTGCTTGTGTTTAAAGATTGGAAATCAAGATTAAAATTACTTCATATTCAGATTGCAAAGTGTCTTATGCTACCAATTTACTTTATCAGTTTACTTTATGTGCCAAATTCTCTGCTTGGACACTTTCTCTGTTGATGCACTACTGTCAGAAACATCTATAAAATGAGCTATGCCTTTGAAACAGGAAAAATCCTGAATCTGAAATGGTGCCATTGCAAAGGAAATTCTGGGGCCTTTAATTCATTCTCCCTTTCAGGTTCAGATCTGCTTCCAGACTGTTCATTTATGGTACACCTGTTTCCTACATTCATAATTTTATTAAATTTCTGACAATTGCATGCAGCCTAAAATCTGATAATTTGCCTGTACATATGTTGCAAAGATATGATTTAAGTCATCTTGAAATTTCATCTCTGCTTCTCATAGGCCTTTATTGTATATGTGCTTTTCTTCCTTCCATGTACTGTCTTCTGTGCTGAGTATTTAGTTATTGTGCCCTTTAAACAATGAGTTGGTGACCTACCATGAAGAAAATAAATCTCACTGTTTAAACATTTACCTCAAACCTGACTTAAAATAAAGGGTTTCTACTTGCTTTTTGGTATTCTAAAAAAGTTCAACAAACAAAATATTAAGAACTCTTCTATTCACTGTTGAGGAATGATCCTTTATTCCTGTCCCTGTCACCTTTCTTCTCATAGGATCCCTTCATGGATATCTGTATGACCCTTTTGTATTTTCACTGTCCTAGGGTATTTGAAGGGGTGCAATGACTGAACTCATCCTTGTGTTGGTTGTGCTCTGCTGACCTCCACTATGCTGAAAATCAACAGCTAAACACCTTTACCAAATTCTGATATTGTTTTTCTCTCTCCCAGGAATAAAGGAACTAGGCTGATTCAAGATATTATTTATTTTTTTTTAAAAAACAAACCCCAAAAGCAGGGAAGCTGTGTGAATTTCTTAGCCATTTCTTTCCTTTCTGTAGACTAGAGGGCTGCATTTCTCCCATATACCCACACCAAACATCTGTCTTTCAGGCTACCAATACATGTCTCTTCTGTAGAAAAGATTTCAGAACAGGCAGGACTGGTACAGCATTTCCAAATGAAAGGTTTCTGGTGTTTCTCTAATCCAGCTAATTTGGATGAAATTGTAGAAAAGCCTAAATCCCTCTCATCTGTCCTTAAAAAGACCAGCAAAGTCATTGTGCAGCTGTGCAACCACACTTTCAGTCTAAACAAGCCACGTGCAAAGTGCTCCATCAGGAATTCCATTCCAAAGGTATGTTCTAAGAGCGTGCCCTGCAAGCTTGGTGCAGTTGGTTCTCTGGTATCAACTCTTTGGCAGTTCATTGTTTGCACAGTATAGTCTGGTTTCTGTTTGGAGACAATACGTACTGTAGTCAGACTATTTACTCTGTAAATAGAAACAAAATTCCCCAAGGGAACTGAGGCTGCGACACTTTGCTTTTAATTATTTGACTAAATTAACCAGTTCTAAATGTCGCAGATTTGATCCAGTTTCTACTAATTCCATTATTAATTCACAGACAGTTCACAATGACCATGCACAGACCTGTTGTATAAAGTGAAATAATGCCTTAAGACTAATAATGATAAGATATCATAAGGTAAGGTATTATCAGCTTGCAGTCGGGCAGTTTCATTAATCTATGGCTACACAAACTCTTATTATCTTTGCTTCTTGAAGTTTCTATGTAAAAATCCACTGGGCCTATAGGCATGGCATACCTGAGCATTTTAAGCTCATAAAATAGTACTCCCTGTTTTCCAGTTCTCCTTTCTTTGTATGGCAAACAACTTATTAAAGTCTATCTTGGAGAGAATTCCATAAACATGATCCTGCTCTTGTACTAAGTCCCACAATTCTGAAGATAGTCCAGCCTCTCTGAACACAGGCTCTACTGAACATAACCCATGAGTTTTACATAAAAGCATGTTATCCTTCAAAGTGGCTCAACTATACCTTAAGGTATTTTGTTACGTATCTAGGAAAAAGTGGGCCAAGCAGTGGGACTGTGAACTGCCTGAGTAACTCTGAAAAAGAACTCAACCATTTAGGTTATTCTAGTCAAGGCAATGACACCTATGAGAGTTTTCAAACATTCCTTGGAGTTTATTTCAATTAGGGATTAAAGAGCCTACTTGCATCTTTCTGCCTCTAAGTATTTTTCAAATCTGGCCACTAAGCCATGTATCCTAAAATCCTGAATATTTTTGTCCGAGAGCCATAAATCCTCACTAAGCTTTGGACTGGTTGATCACTGTTCCCATGAGTTTCTTACCAAATAATGATATATAACATAATTAAAAATAAAAATATCAGCTCACTTAAAGAAATATGATGTTCTCATTGCTGTTCCTCAGCCCTCACTTGCAATAACTTCCCACTGATATAATTGGAAGAATCTTTTATTCCTTTTTCTTGAAAATGAGTATGAATAAAAACAGGCACATCTTAGCTTTATTTGCAAGAGCAAAATATAACTCCACAAAAACAAAGTTGAGAGCACACCTCCACCCCCCACCTCAAATTATTATTTATGCATTTGCAAAAAATACAGTGCTCCTTCTAAACTTATGAGTTAGAAAGAGCACTGTAGGGTGCTCTATAGGAAATTTCGTCAGGGTTCCGTGTCCCAGGGAACCATGGGCACATCAGGGGAGCAAAGAGCCTTCAAGAAGAGTTTGGATTTAGGTCATTTTGGGGTATTTCGAGATGGTTTTTGTGTCACAAATTCAAACGTAACGTGCACAGAGCTGCTGAGGCCGCAGGGAAGGAGGTGAAGTTCCTTTGGGAGAGGAGGGAGAAGGCTTGGAACGGGGGCTGGGCTTCCCAAAGGTTGGTGGGGAAGGAAATGTTGTCCTCAGGGAGGCTGGGAAGAGCCAGGGATGGGATGAGAGGATGGAGATCCAGAGGTGTTCACTCCATGACAGCAGGGTCATCTGAAAATCATGGAATCACAGAATTCCTGAGGCTGGAAAAGCCCTCGGAGCCCAGGGAGGCTCTGCAGGACAGCAAAGTGATTAATTGAAAAAAAAATAGAGAACAAGCATTTTATTTTTCCTACGTATAAATATGTTTTGTTTATGACATACAGTTAGTCATTTGAATACTGAAGAAGTAACAACACAGCATAGTCAGAAGAGCCAGAATTAATATCTGGACTTTATTTCTGGCATAGAGTGAAAGTTCAATCTAGCTCAGAAGAGGCATTTAGCTATTTCTGATTGTTAAAGCTCGGCTTGTTCCTGCCTACTAAATAATAAGTTTGGTTATGTTCTGTAGTGTTTGAAGAAAGTCCCTCTTCATACTTCCATTGTGACATTCCATGGGATCATGGGAACTCCACACAACTTTTTTTTTAATCTTCCTATAAATAAAAATACTTGAAACCAAAATAATAATTGCAGACAGCTTTTTAAGCTACCTTGAAAATCAGGATTTTCTTGATTTGTCACTGAAGTTATTTTGCTTAATACAGTATTTTCACCTTATCCTCCACTTATTTGAACAAAAATATGTTTAAAAATGTCTGTTGCAAATGAACCATCAGAAACATTTACTTACTTATAAGGTTAATCTGAATTTTAATTAAGTTAATATATACATTCCATTAAATTCAGACTTTGGCATGGACTGGACCAGTTCCAAATTCATAAGCACACACTTTTAAAAATCAGTACATAAAACTGCTTATCCAGAGAAATTTTTTGGGCCTGAGATGGTATCTTACAGAATTTTTCCTCCCATCTACAGGCTTCTTGTACTTAGTATAATGGACAGTTTCATCATTACAAAGAAACCCTCGGGCAAGGATCTGGTATTCTGGTATTTGAATAGTATTTAAGCTCTCCAGCAAGGTCCCAGACCTCTCACCTAAGATTTATTTCAGTAAATTACTCTTCTGAAAAACAATTCGGTGAGCATTCCTTGTGATTTCTGCCACTGATGACAAACCATGCATCTCTCCCAGGTGTACATTGATACAGTTACCCAGCAGTGGAGTGGCATGTCTAGAAAACAGCAAAGCTTCGAGCCTTATTTTACCCTCTCTCTCTCTAGTTCGAAAGGAGGAGATTCTCTGTGGTATAAAAGAATAATTATTTTAAACCAGGTCAGAAGACATTAAAGATTGCAGGGAGAAATTTAAGTCATTAAGGAAATTAACAAGGTAGCTTAGAGTTATGGGATCAAAGGCCATTAAATGGCCTCCAATGTTGACCCTGGAAAATTTTAAAACTATTCAATCTCT
The DNA here is from genome assembly GCA_013400915.1 of Pardalotus punctatus. Taxonomy (NCBI): domain Eukaryota; kingdom Metazoa; phylum Chordata; class Aves; order Passeriformes; family Pardalotidae; genus Pardalotus; species Pardalotus punctatus. The sequence goes on along the minus strand of VZTX01014520.1, from coordinate 139,972 downwards.
GAATGGGCAATGACCACCTAAGACATCTCTTAGGCATTATTCCAGTTATTTGGTACAGACTCAGACATTAGTAAAACATCAGTCCTCAGGTGATTCATGGCTGGGATTTTTATGGACAAAGGAGAAAAAAGCATGCAAAAGTGTGGACATTTTACAACATGGATCACAGTCCTATGGAAATGATAAAGGATGCAAGATACTCCACAGCCATGGTACCAAAGGGTGTAGATGCCTCTGATCTTATTCTGACCAGCACCATCACATGCAACAACGCTGCTCCTCTATAACACACCAAAATGCTCAGTTCTAGGAGCACAATCTCAGCACAGACCAATACATGTTATTGCATTACACCTGTGGGGATTTTCTTTCTCTACTTGCTCCCTGCTGCTTTTCCCTATTAGCCTTGTTGCTCTGCTCTGTTAGGTTTGAATTCCTGTAATGTTTCTATCTCTTCTACTGTCTTAGTAAGAACAAGACTGTGAGATTTTCATGATTCCCAGTGTATGAAACACAACTTGTAGAAGTTATAAATGGAAAAAAGAGTGGAGAGCTAAATAAGCACAGAATGAATAAAATTGTGACCACAAAAAGACCCAAAAAAACGAAAAACCAAACAAAAGTTATGTACGATTATGATTCTTTCTCACTTAGAAGCTCAGTGTATTTTTCCACATGACAGATTACTCCAATTTAGAAAATGAACAAATTCAAGCCAGTGACCTTCATCAATAGTTTAAGGTTAAGGGGTCCTGAAATCCCACTCTCGACTTCATCATCTATTTGATGGACATCTACATCATGTCTTAAAAAACAGATATATGAACGGATATTAACTATTTAATATATTTTATACATTTTTAAGAACTAAAAATGCCAAAGTACACAGAGAGGCCTGATACCAAATCTGGGTTACAGATATTTGTATATTGAGAGTAGATGGACCAAGCATTTTATCTGCCTTACCAAAGGCCTCAGCTTTGAAAAGCAAATTTGAAGAATTCAAAACAGACTTAATTCATGTTTAAATAACTAAATTATATTACTTTTATCTATGCAGTAAAACTCTGCCCTGAAGAATACTAATTCTTGTTTGGAATTTTTGCATTGTGACAGCTTGTGTCTCCTGTTTAGCACAGAAGAGGAATTGTGAGCAAGCAAGTTAACTAACCTGTTTTTGCTAAAAATATATGCAGGTAGATGGTTATTAACTTTTATTTTTAATTCAGTTTTATTGTCAAACTATTCATGTCACTAATGTCCCTAACAGGCATAATTCTGTTAATGGGTCATGACTAATTTGCAAACCCGGGAAAAAAATCCCCATTAAATCAGAATCATAAGCACTAAATGTGAAAATATTAAAAAATATTTAAAAAAAATATGTATCAGAAAGTAAAATCTCAAAAAAAAATCATTAGTTGAGGAAGAAATGGGCAAATCAATATGCCAACGTTTGAACAGAAGTTTAGGTCTATAGTGCATAGAAGTCCACCAAGGCCTAGTTTTAGTCCCCTGTCACAAGGCATAAGGTTGAATCAGTCCTTAACGTCATACAAAAAGTGAGAATACATTAACTGGGAATCAGAAGGGGAAGTCATGATTTGACCCCAAGTCATAGTAACATTATTTAACAGCATTTGTTTTCCCTCATAAAGCATAGGCTGAAAAGTTGTTAACAAAATATCTCTGTCAAAAATGAAACACTGATTGTTGTCAATAAATTAGAATGTTGCCCAAGCATGGCCTACACTGCCTACTAAACATGTGTATAACACTCATTTCTTTTCCACCCACATTCATACTTTGGTCTATCAATTTCTTTTTTTCATTGTGTTTGACAGTGATCTTAAAAGGACTGCAGTTTCTCAACAGCATGTATGAAGGGATTTGACCTCCTGAGTCAAGACAAGACACAGCAAAATAAACAAAACAAAAAAAAAAAGCAGAAGCTGAACTTCGAAATTATCAACATTCAAGCACAAGTCAGCCCTCAGTAAAATCCGTAATGGACCACAGTTACGTTCAGAAAGGAATTAAAGTAATAGTTTGTTAACCCTGATGTGACCTATCAATTAATAGATGCTAATCAGGACAGATAGCTCAAAACCAGCAAGCTTAGTTTCAGAGGCCACAGACAGAATTTCTGCAGGTATAGGGAGATATAGTAATTTAGAGGCATTGAAATATTTGGTTATGATTTTGTGTTCCCTTGCTCTTTAGCTAGCTCATTAACAATGCTGAATGACTATCAGAGAAGTGTGCAAGCTTCTCCTGTATGGTCTCTTGCTTTTCAATAAAGCAATTTTGTACAGGTTTCCTAACTTCCATAGTAAATTAAAACTATTTTTTTAATCTAGCTTTTTGTATAAGGACTGAGTTTTAAATTTTGACCCTTAAGTTACACCTGCAATCTCATCTATTAAAGACAAGCAAGATAATGTGATTTATTCAATCAGTCTGCCTTTGACAGTACAGTTTAATTTGAACTTTACTTCCAAAGCCTGCTTTTGAACAAGCCTCAAGTAGAAACAATAACTGTGTTCTTCAGAAACTGAGTATTTTTCAAGTTATAGCTCAGCATCTAAACAAGGGAGAATTAATAAGCCAAAAATAGCATTAAGAAAATAAATTATTTTCATAAACTTTTAAGGGGCCAAACTTATCCTAAAAGGATCCATCCTGTACAGTAACAGAACCCGATATGAACATCATATGTGTGCAGATACAGCTGTACACAGTTCAAAAAAAGCATAAGAAGTTATGTTAGATCTAATTTAAAGCAGTTCAGAAGGTCAAACAGACAACAAAAATTCAACTTCCATGCTAGAGGCAGGTCTTAAAGAAGATAAAGACACTATTAAATTCTCTATGTTCAACACAAACTTGATTTCTTCCCAGGATTTGTTGTCGTCATGAAATCTGAAAATTAAGGCAGATCTTGAACAGGTTCAATAGCACTTAATTGTCAAGAACACTTCATTCTAACACAGACAAGCTCAGAATAAGTCAAACCAAACTTGTCAAAGCTGGAGTTCAATGTATATTGATCCTAGAAGTAAAAGATATATATGTAAGCTGTTCATGTGAATTCAGGCAGCAATGCCTGCACACCTCATCAGAAGCCTTCTTTTGAAGCCTCCAGTTGTTGTCCTGCTTCCACTCATCAGCTGGGGCTGGGGGAAGGTGTGTTCTGGATGTCAAATACGTTATATGAAAGATCAGACTAGCAGAATGAAGGAAGACTAACACTGCTACGTCCATTAAAGACAAACAAAATGTGCCAATAGCTTTTGTCAGAAGATAGGAGCAGGTGCTCTCTTCAGCACTCTATCAAAGACATGAAGGCTTTTTGGCTGATTTGTGGTATGGTCTCCACTAGCAACAAATTATCGGGCTGTACAAGGGGCTGCAAAGGTATTACTCAGTCCTATCTGTTATAATGTGCAGAAAATAAATTATTATGTTTTAAATAGAATATTACTTTCTTTGTTACAATTTTTTTTTTGTTATGGTGTTTTTCACTACAATACCTGAATGCTTGAGAAAAGTAGAATTTACCTTCACATTTCTGCTGCCAGAAAAAGGGCTGAAGTTTTAAAGACAGCAAGACTTAACCCAATTCCGAGGTTGGCAAGCAAAACATTTACAGAAGCACTACCTTGAGGTGAATCATATCTGGTTATTCAGAACCCTTATCATTCTTACAGCTATTTTTGTCCCCAAGTTTCAGTTTCCAATGGATCCAGTAGAAGCTGTGTATGTTTACCACTTTCTTTGAAACTCTGGCTTACAGTTAACAGGATTAAGTTTAACTTGTCACAACAGAGAGAATTCTTTTACGCAGCACACAACTCCTTTAGTCTAGCAATAACTTTTTTATTCCTGTGAGCCCTTCCCTCACTGGAGGTAAGCCCTTCACTCCATGTTTAACATAAGCAACACTTGAATTTCTGCAGCAATAAACGAAGCCTAGTCCGTACACAAAGATGATAGATGATAAATTATAAGTTATCATTATAAATACCAATTAATATCTAATTCCTCTATGTGCTTTATAATTTATAAAAGGTAAAGTATATTTAATTTTCAGCAACTATCCTTCCACAGAGCTGTCCATACAGCAGACTGAAAGGGGTAGAGCCTAATGGAAAAGAAGTGCCATCACATGATTAAATGATAGATGATACCACAGAATCACAGAATGGGTCAGGTTGGAAGGGACCACAGAGGGTCATTTGGTCCAACCTCCCTGACTGAGCACAGTCATCCTAGAGCACAAGGCACAGGATTGTGTCCAGACTGTTCTTTAACATCTCCACTGAGGGAGACTCCACAACCTCTCTGGGCAATCTGCTCCAGTGCACAGGCACCTGCACAACAAAGTTCTTCCTTGTGTTCAGGTGGAACTCCCTGCACATCAGTTTCTGTTGTCTCTTGTCCTGTTGCTTGGAACCACTGAGAAGAGCCTGGCTGCATCCTCTGACCCCCCATNGATTAAATGATAGATGATACCACAGAATCACAGAATGGGTCAGGTTGGAAGGGACCACAGAGGGTCATTTGGTCCAACCTCCCTGACTGAGCACAGTCATCCTAGAGCACAAGGCACAGGATTGTGTCCAGACTGTTCTTTAACATCTCCACTGAGGGAGACTCCACAACCTCTCTGGGCAATCTGCTCCAGTGCACAGGCACCTGCACAACAAAGTTCTTCCTTGAGTTCAGGTGGAACTCCCTGCACATCAGTTTCTGTTGTCTCTTGTCCTGTTGCTTGGAACCACTGAGAAGAGCCTGGCTGCATCCTCTGACCCCCCATAAGATACTGACAGACATTGATGAGATCTCCTCTTGGTCTTCACCAGACTGAACAGACCCAGCTCTCAGCTTTTCCTCTTACAAAAGAGGCTCCAGTACCCAAACAATCATCTTTATTACCCTCTCTTGGACCTGCTCTGGGAACTCCATGTCTCTGTTTTACTGAGAAGGCCAGAACTGGACACAGCACTGCAGACACAGCTTCACTTCAGCTGTGTAAAGGGGCAGGGATCACCTCCCATGACTCGTGACATTGAACAAGTTCAAGTTAAGCTGGTGATGTTCCATGGCATTCAAAAGCCCAAACTCTGTTAAATTATGTGGCAACATGGTGACACTGAATCGTAAGTAAGGCTTTTATCTTTAACAATATAAATCTCTGAGCAGACAGCCAGAGCTGGCAAAAATCTCTGGATTGAGACCAGCTTTATAGTTCTAATTGTAAGAAAGGAAAAGAAAACAAGTTTTATCAATGACTTGCTCATACCCTTGCTGATGGCATGTCAGGGCTTTGAGTGCACACCCTCCCTTCTAGGAGAGAAGCCGGCTGTGTGAGGTCAGCCTTCTGATAAGGGCCATGGTGAAGAAAAAACTTTCTGGGAAGGCCTCAGCTAGGATTCTTCACTTCCTTAGGAGCTTCTTTTAGCCAAGATTTTTGCCACTGGGCTCCCAGTTCAGCCATTCTTTTCACCAAACTTCTAAGTGCTTGAACCTTCTGACTTTTAGTCCTTCTTTTTCAGAATCAGGCATTGCCTAGATGAAAAGAGAAAAGCAGGGAGTGGAGAAAGCCTCACTCAGTCTCACAGGAAAGGTAAAGTCTCCGTTTGGTACTGTCCCACCATCCAACTCTAAGACTTGCCATGATCCATCACATGGAAAGTGCAGCTTTCTGCCTGTGATCCCTAGCTAATGCACTCTTGGTTTCTCGCTAAATTTTACTTTCATAGTTAATTATAGGAGCTTTTAGGGAATTCCACATTACTATAAAAAGCTATTAAACTGGTGAAGGCTTTCTCTCAGCATGAGGAGACATGCTTACCCAAATTTGGGAAATATAGAAAAATACAAAAAATATGCAAGAAATCCATATGCATTTTGCAACAAAAATGTTTAGATGATACAGCATCACAAAGCCTTTTAACTGCCATTCTCAGTTGTGCTGCCATCTCTACTATGGAGTGTGAAAGAGACCACACTTTATGAATAACAGACTCTCAAACTCTTACAAATAGGAAACAGCATGTCAGCAAATCATCTTTCTTTCTTTCTGAATATACTTCAATATCTTCTGTCACTATTGTACTAGAACTGTTTCTAATATAAGCTCATTTCTACACCTTTCTTTCAATGTCTACTGATACATCCCTTCATTTTTGTCTTTTCATGCATTTAAAGTAGGTTATCTGCATAGGATATAGGTTAGAGATACATATTTGTTAGTAAATAAATTAAAGCCATCATCCCTATTCTTTTCCCAGAAGTCAAGTGTTTAAGGCATTAGAGTTTTTGCCCCATTATGACTTTAGAACTGTATCACAGGACAGAAAATAGTTTCACCATGTTTCTTGGGATTAGTGATTTTTGTGAATGTTTCAACAAATAAAATTGAATGTTTCCCTCAGTCAGTTACATTGTAGTTCTCATTCAAACCCCAGAAGAATCCTTGCTTCTCAGTGATTTTGATGGCAGTCATAGAAAATGAGGACAAGAGAATTCAGTATTTCATCACAACTGGGAAACTGGAGGGCATCTAACAAAATTTCCAGGTCCCAAATTTTAAACCACATTATATAATAAACTGTCTAACTCATTGACACAGTAAGCTGTCGAGACCAAAAGCCTGAATAAGCTCAAAAAAGAGCTAGACAAAAATCACAGAAGACAGGTCCACTAGAGGCTTTTAAATACAGTGGACAAATAACAGGCCCTGGCTCAGAAAGTCTGCCCTGTTAAATGCCTTAAACTGGGAGGATTTAAAGGAACATTGTTCTGTGCCTGCCCTGATTCTTGTTCTCCCTCTAAGCACCATCTATGACCTACCATCAAAATGGGAAACAGCAAGCCAAACAGACCTTCGGTCTCAGTCTATATGACATGGCTTTGGAACAACAAATGTTTTTAAATGAGTGCAATATTTTCCCTTACAGTGTCATATTTTAGAGGTTTTTACAGTCTTTAGGTCATGATTGAGGATAATAGCTAAGAAGAAAAATGAGTAGGTTTGATCAGTATATATGTATTATTTAAAATCTAATATATTTTTATTGCTTGAAAAAATAATAAACTAAATGGCAAATATGAGAATATAAAGACAGATCATGTCAATGTTAGATATTAATAAAACTATCAATTATCATTATACCTGTAACAGATGGTGAGACTGTTAATTATTTTGTAGCAATAGTGAATTTACTGCCCAGAGCAAAATGTAATGTTCCAATTACGCTTGTGCTCCAGTAATAAGAATGATCTCAATGGTTTTGGTTTTGAGGATCCCAAAACTCTTTGACTATGCTTTCTTTTCAAGTCCTTCCTCCAGGATGTTTGAATAGCTGTTTATTTGTTTTAGAACAAGAGACAGAAATGCTAAGGGATGTGACCACATTTACAGAAGTTTATTCTTTATGAAGCAAAGTCCACATTCACAGAACAGAATCACAGAGACAATGAATAACAGAATGGGTCAGGTTGGAAGGGACCACAGTGAGCCTTCTGGTCCAACCTCCCTGCTTAGGCAGGGTCACCCTAGAGCACATGGCACAGGACTGCATCCAGAGAATTCTTGAATATCTCCAATGAGGGAGACTCCACAACCTGTCTGGGCAATCTGATCCAGGGCTCAGTCACTGCACAGTAAAATTCTTCCTCATGTTCAGGTGGAACTTCCTGTGCACCACATTGTCTCTTGTTTATTGCCTCGTATCACTGAGAGGAGCCTGACTCCATCTCTTGACACTCTCCCTTTAGATATTTATACACATCAGTGAGGTTATTTCTCAGTCACCTCTTCTAGAGGCTGAACAGGCCCAGCTCCCTCAGTCTTTCCTCATAAGATTCTCCAGATCCTTGACCAACCTAGCAGCTCTCCTTTGGACCTGCTCTAGTAGCTCAATGTCTCTCTTGTACTGAGGAGCCCAGAACTGGACACTACTCCAAATTTGGCCTCACCAGGGCTGAGTAGAAGGGTCACAATCACCTCCCTCAACCTGCTGGCAATGCCCTTCCTAGTGCACCCCAGGATATCATTGACCTTCTCAGCCATGGGGGCACTGCTGGCTCACGGAGAGTTTGTTGTACACAAAGACCCCCAGGTCCTTCTCCACAGAGCTGCTTTCTACCAGGTCAGCCCCCAGCTTGTACCAGTGCCCGGGGTTGTTCCTCCCCAGGTGCAGCACCCTTCATCTGCCATTGTTAAATTTCAGAAAGTTCTTCTCTGCCCAAAGACTCATGAGACAAAGCTTCATTTCCGGGCCTATTCAACTGAAAAGGCTGAAACTGTTTACATGAGAAGATTACCTGATTATACTTGTCAAAAGCTCAGTCTCACACCCTCTAAAACCATTGCAACTAATAAAGCACAGGCCAGATGGTCAGATGGTATAGATTTTCCAAATCCATTGAAACTGGGTGGAACTTAGACAAATACAAATGTAGAAGACCACCAAATTTGCATGTGATGACGTTGTAGAAAACATTCAAGTTACACTGCCATTTTCTGTAACTGCCACTTATCAATACTTACACTGTCATAGGCATTTGAGGCTCTAGGAATTGTGGCAGTTTTCCTCTGATTACATATTAAAACTTTACATGAATGATAGTGTTTCTATGTACTTCTGGCATACTTCTGTCTGGATAAAATAAAAGTAAAGCCAATATTAGCAATAAATTAAATGGCCATGCATGGTTTGTTTTAAAACCATCGGTGATACTCAGCCCCTAACCTTTTGGCTCTCTTAACCAGAGGACACAGCTTTCAATAGCAGCTCTTGAGTTTCTTGATCTGTAACAGCCCACAGCTCTACAGGAGCAAGTGCATGGTCATGCACTCATTTGAACCAGAGGTGCCTGGAATGTCACTGGCACCCCGGATCAGTCATGGCAGGGCTTGGCAGCCAGGATTTGTCCCATCTCCACAGACAGGAGCAGGAAAGCCAGGGGGCACCAAGGCAGCCTCAGCCCCAGCGTCCTCCATGGGGATTGGGATGTGCTGAGGCCAGCCTGGGATAAAGGTCCATGGCTTGCTTCATCTTGGCAGGGCCCACAGCCAGGCAAGGCAGGGCTGTGAGGTGCTGGAGGCTGGCCCTGCTCTGGGCTCACTGGAGCAGGAGCTATTGGCCCTGGGGGTCTAAAATACAGTCCTGAATCATGGGGTGTGTGGAGGGAAAGAGGCAAGACTAGACAGGGAGAGGCAGGACTAGCAGTGTCCTGTTAAAGGAGTGTTTGTGTTTAGAGGTGCTTGGGGCAAGCGTCCCACCCCTTTCTAATACAGCACACACGCTGTCTGCACACTGCCTGTCAGAGCAGCCTGACCTTAAAAATGACCATCTTAGTAGCAAGAGAATTGACCTCATCACAAAACACATCAGTGAAGCATGACTCTCCCATGTAAACCATTGGTCATTCCACTTGCTGCCTATTCTTGAGAGTAGTGCTGCATATAATATTCATGAAACTTCAGTTGCAGGGATTTCTAAAAATAAAGTATTTTTCAAAAAATCATTCTCAGTCCTCCTCTGCAATTTCACTAGTTAAAGTCCCACCAGTCAGGTGACAGCTTTCAGGTCCCAACTGAGCAATTTAGAGTAAGTGTCATATAAAATGTTAATATAATTCCAGGCAGCTATTTCATTTAATGATATTTCCTACATCACTGCCATAGCCTTCAGGCCTCATTTTTCCATCTGTTTTGAGACTGAGCTTCAGAGCCTTGTTCAGGGCTTTTTTCTTTTTTTTTTTTTTTTCAGACTAACAGCCAATGGCTATGATTTAAGGCCCCTTGTTCTCTTTTCATCCCACATTGTTGTCTTTAGAAATCTTCTACTCACCAGAATATTGCTACAAATTCTAGTTGCTGCCCCAGTGCAGCCTGAGTGCCTCTGATCTCTGCCTCCTTGCCCCCAATTCTCATAAAGGACAGATTTTTCCTAGTTGTTCTCATCTTACCAATACAGAATGCCATCCAGCACGTTATCTTATTCAAAGAATGGCCAAATGTGGATGCCTGAAAGAGTGAAGAAACTGGGAAGGCATGTAGCAATGCATTCAATATTTACCATCAATTTTACGGACTAAAGATTTCTGAGCCAAAGTGGTTTTCTGTGTATAAGCACCCACAATATACTTCTCTTCCACAAAATACAGGTTTCCAAGTTTTGATCCTAGGTGCAGGTTTTCCATGCACATAATCCCACAGCATAGGTTACACAGTTTCATTGTATGTTTTATAATGTATTGTCTTCTTTTTTTTTTTTTTTTTGTTTGGTTTGATCTTGTCACCTGATAGCTTAATTTAATGCCATTTGATTTGTGTACTGGAAAAGGAAGCAAATGGTTTTCCTTGTTTACACTCTTCTCTGGGTTATCACGTATAATCAGATACTGGTCCTTAACACTGAAGTTGGCTGGGGTACTCTTACATTTACTGCAGTAGCATCTGCATTGGTAATACAGTTGTAACAAAGTGGCCTGCAACTCCTAGATTAGCTGTATTGACTGAAAGCAGAGCTCTGGAATGCACTAAATTGTTTTTGGACACTCTCTTTGAAAGGCTTGCAGTTTTCCAGTTGATGCCTGTAATAGAAGACAGAGACAATTTAATCTGCCTTGTCCTACACAGCGTTTAATCTTATCTACCTTTCCCTTTCCTCTTTCTTGGGCAGTACGTGGGAGGACATCATCACAAGCCAGTGTCAGTAGGATGTTAGAGTTTAGCGAGATAGATATGGATCCATGAACCCCGAAATGTAGTGAACAAAATACCTAATATGAGACAACAGAGCGGCTGCCTTCCCCTCACCAAGAGTATCCACGAGGGGACAGGTGGTGTCTGAATCACTGTCACACTGCACCCTTTGGTCACTACTCACTCAGTTGTCTGCCCTTGCATGAGAGTTGCTCTTAAACAATAAGCCCAAATATTAGGGAGGGGTGTGTCCTGCAGCAAAGGGGGCCAGCAGAACACAATGAAGACAGAGAGTGGGGCAATGGATACATTAAAGAGGTAAGGCTGGAAAAGCTGCTTGCAGCAGCCCACTTAAATAGATAAGTTGCTCACCTGCAAAGACCCAGCAGTAGACAAATTTCTGGATGGGGAGCCTATTTTCTCTTTTCTGCAGAACAGACCATATCCTCTCATCTTATTCCTCTCTTTAATAACATGATACAACCTTTGCCAGACTTCTCTCTCACTTACAGTTTTGCTGACTGATTTTTCCTTATTCTTCAATATTTCTCTCTTTACAGCACAAAACAAATTAGCATCAACATTTCTTAGGACCATTTATCTGTCAATCTGTCAACTCCTGTTTAACAGGTCTGATGATTACAGGCAATCATTTCAGATGCAGTGCAGTTCTAAATCAGACCTTCCCAACAGAAATGGAAGGTCCCAATAAGACACCACACTTGCATTCTGCCCCTGGAAGACTATGGTACCTAACTAAGATAAGACATGAGATCTGCAAGCTTCTCATAGATAGCATCCAACCACTTTATTTAAAAGAGAATTATAGGAAATCACATTCCTACTGCTGTACATGAAACTGATCTAGGGCATTTAGAGCAAACTAGCAAGTGTCAAACAATTTACATATGATCATCAGACTTTTGATGTGAATCTTTCAAAGAGCATTTCTACAGCTATCCAGCTCACAACAGAGAGACTCTCTTTGGATTTAGGGATTTAGTGGACATAAATCTACCTCTCAAAATAAAGAACAGTAAGAAAGTGCTTTATTCATATAAGACTGTTACAAATCATCATGAAACATTTTGGAGAGGCCAATTCCTAAAGTAGTGGATGGGTGTAAGGTAACCCGAAGGAACAAGACATACCTTAATGTTTAAGAAATCATGCCTTAGGATAGAAAAGAGTTGCTTGCGAGTTCCTACAGAAATTACTGTTGTCAGTTCAAGCTAATGATAATGTTACTCATGTCTCTAGGAAGCCAAAGAATCCTCTTTCCATTTGGACATGTAAGAGACATTGGACAGCAAACTTTGAATGCTCAATTCCTCATATTTGCCAAACGAGACTGTTTGGAGTTGCCTGGGTTTTTTCATATGAAGTTCTCATGACTTAACCATAGCTCACAACTAAGCCCCACACAGCCACCCACTCCGGCTAAGCAGGATAGGGGAGACAATAGGAAAAGTGAAAAAACTCATGGGTTGAGATAGAGACAGTTTAATAGGGAAAGCAGAAGCTGTGCACTTAACAAAGCAAAACTGGGAATTCATTCACCACTTCCCACTGGCAGGCAGGTATTCAGCTTTCCCCAGGAAAGCAGGGCTTCATCATACATAAAGGTAACTTGGGAAGAAAAACATGTTCACTCCAAACATCCTCCCTTCCTTTCTTCTACCAGACCTATACACTGAGCATGATGCCATACAGTATGGAATATCCCTTGGGTCATATTGTGCTCCCTTCCAATTTCTTGGGCATACCCAGCCTCCTCACTAGTGGGGTGAGGAGCAGAAAAGGCCTTGGCTCTGTGTAAACACTTCTCAGCAATAACAAAAACATCCCTGTGTCACCAATGCTGTTTTCAGCACAATAGCGAAGCATAACCCCATACCAGCTACTGTAAAGAAAATTAACTCTGCCCCAGTCAAAACCAGCACGGAAGCCATGACATATGAAACATAATTTCTCACTGCTACTGTTGACTCTAGTCCAGCTAGATCATCCAGCCTTTATGGACCAACATGCATAAGACTTCTAAATAGATCAAACAGCATAAAATCATACTGCCTGTTGGCAAAGCTCCAGTAAGCTCACGGTTCATTTCCAAGCTGACTAAACCTAATTAAAGCATATCTCAAGATATAAAATTAGTACAGATATGTCAGAAAGTAAGCATAAGCAAACAGATTCATAAAGAAGTCAGTGATAATTGGAATTTTAAATGGTGACACTAGCTTGCAATGTCAGCATAGTAACCATTCCGATACAGATTAAGAATTCACCGAAAATTAATGTAGAGCCTTTCACAGGCTAAGCAATGAAAGCTTTGAGCAGATGGAGACCCCTTTGCCTTAGGGGCAAAATTAATATTCTCTAAATGCATGTACTTCCCAGAATGCTGCATGCCCTAAGAGATCTCCTAGTTATCATTCTGCCATTTAATTTCAGGAAAAAAATAACATATTCTTAAACATTTTTAGGTAATGAAGGAGAGAAAAACAGTGAGATAGGATGCTGCATAAAATGTGACTTCTAGCCACGGTGAAGATTTCCACTTCTGAAAATATAATTTTAATTTTAATACCTATTTAAAAAGTCTGTGTCTCATGGCATGACAAAGAAAGCTGATCTCAGGGAGTCCATTTTCTGTCCTGCACCATCATATGACTGGCACCAACAATAGTAGAGTTCATCACGCTAAATATATTAATAATATCACCAGTATTATCAAAATTCCATAATTTTAGCCCCTTAGTACAGAGGTTTTTCCAGGATGGCACTTCAGCTCAGTTCAAGAATTTACAAGAGAATTAAACCTTCATGGAACTCTCATTTTTTTCATTGAAAAGATAGTTCATAAACATCTAAGACAAATGAACTAATTAATTTGGTAGTGGGGACACTTTGCCACAAGTACACATACACATAGCAGAGGTGAAGCGGCCCAGAGACACATTGCTGCTGCAGGAGATCCAAGTGCTGTTACACAGGGTTTCCTGACACCCCACCCACCCTGCTCAGCAGAGCATGGAGCCATCCAGAATCACAGAGAAGGTCAGGCTGGGAGGGGCCACATGGGTCATCTCTGCTCAAGCAGAATCATCCTAAAGCACATTGCACAGAATCGCATCCAGACAGTTCTTTAATATCTCCATTAAGGGAGACTCCACAATCTCTCCGGGCAATCTGTTCCAGTGCTCAGTCACCCACACAGTAAAGTTCTTCCTCATGTAGAGGTGGAACTTCCTTGTATGCCATGCCTTGTATTCTACTAACCCAGGACGATGAAAATAATGCATCCATTTAACAATTATCGATAATCTTTTATATGTAAATATTCAATTCACTATAGAATATGCAGGTAGCACGAGAATCTCACAGCAAAACTGTGCTTCACTCTGATTTATTATCTAGGGGTTTTTTTAAAGGTTGGGATATATATATTATTATATACATAATTTTTAATCATAAATAAATATCAATTTTTAACCTGCCATTTATTAAAAGTAACTCCACATCTGGACTATATTACTGGAGAAGGAGGAAAATCACCTGCACTGATTATCTTGATAAAGGCATGTGCTACTGAACAACAGAAATATTTGCATATTGCAGAATGTTTGCAGCCCTTAAAATCACAACATAATTTTTTAAAATTCCTGGTCTTCTTCTGCAGCTCAGAAGTAAATATAAAATTCCAGGATGTGCCACTTTCTGGGGTGAATAGAAATAACAGTTAAGCTGTAGTTAACTGGGTTTCCTTTCTCAAATTGTGCCAGATCAATAAGGCATCTAAACATGAATTAACTCTTGCTGGCTCTCTCTACATTAGCATGTACTGCAGGCTAGCAGGATTCTTCTTATCAAGTTTAAAGTAACGGGACTTAAAACATGTTTTAATAGACAAAAAATTACACAAAGGAACTACCTGGACACCTTTTGAATTTTACATTCAAAAAAATATCCTGAAGAACAGAAAACAATAATTGATTAATATAAAGCTTTATATGCAATTCTGATTTGCATCTCAATTAACAGACCAAAACACATACTGAAATTCCTTTTTTCTGTGACAGAAGGCTTCTATCCTGTGCACCAGATAAAACACTTCATTCTGGCCCTGTGAGAGTTGGAGGGAGATCTGTTACCAAAATGGAAGGTCAGAATGTGAACTACGGGTGTATTTTCCATGAATTATTGACTGAGATTTTTTTCCAGTAATAGGATATTCTCCTTCAGAAAAAAAAAAAAAAAAGAAAAAAGAAAAAAGAAAAAGAAAAAAGAGAACTAACACAGAAAGAGGTTTTAAGCTTTATTTTCTCTGTGTGTGCTAGAGGGAGGGGAAGAAGGGCACCATTTCACTGTTTATTTTAAGAAAACAGACTTTTATATAAAAGACTGAGATCCATTATCACCCTAGTCACTGACCATACCAAAGAGCAGTTAGGAAATGTACTTCTTTTCCATTTCAGGTTACAAATCAATAATTCCAATACTGCATTTAATCTGTGTACACTAACTTATGTGCTCAGATCGCAACAATGCTTGTTTTCCTTCCGTTTTCCATTGAATGCATCTCCTGTTCCAGCTTTATTGTGTCTTATCCTTCCTCTTTGCACTGGAGAAAACAGTGACACCCAGAGTGCTCTACCAAGCACACCTCAGGCCTCACTGGGGTGAGTCAACCCAGAGCATTCACCATAAACCCAGGGCAACTGTTACTGGCAATCACTTTTAGTGTCCAACAACATACTTTGTCTTTTTGCTCATCACTTTCGTCACAATTATGTTTCCTTTTTGCACAGCCAGTGCCTGAAAAGAGCTAAATAAGATTGTTTATGTTTTGGGGTTGTTTTTTGTTTTTTGTTTTTGGGATTGGTTTGGGGATGCAAGGGGGCCAGAAGGGGTGTGTGCCTACCCAATGTACCTTCTGCACTTCATTTAAAACAAAAGCATGGGCAAAATAAGCTTTGTCTTCTGGTCACTTGATAACGTAATCCCCATGAGCAGTTTTCCCATCTGGATTAGAAAGAAGAGAGGAACCAAGGTTTACCTGTTTACTAAACCACAGGGTGCAATAGATATTACTAGTAATAATAGATAATTTCTCATAAATTTCTGTGATGTGGATGCCAAAAGCATTTTCTTGGAGCAGAAAGTCTAGACCCTAAACTTTTGGTATTTTTATGTTTCTTGCATTTTTTCTCCATCATAAGGTAGAGCAAAGTGTTTGATTAGAAAAAAATAATTCTGACTTTTGTATTAAAATAGTATAAAGTGGAGGCATCTTAGCCCATGGTAAAGTATAGATAGCAGGGTCTGAAGTGAATTAGCATGTCAGCACAGAATCAGAACGTATGATTTTTTGCCAAATATTTTTGTTCTACAAGTAAAACTAATTTAGTTAGGCATTTTTAAGTACAATATTCCTTCAAAAAAGAAAATATTGACTAGCTCTAAATATTGACAGATAAATCAAGTTGGGTAGATTGTTTGCTAGATGGAGTGCTGAATCCACTGACCTTCAAATCTATCATGTTTTGCAACATATATTCAATTGTCTTACAGCAACACACTTCTTTATTCTCTGTCAAGCAAATACCTGACATAATGTGTGCTCTATTGTTAAACACAATAATGATTATTTCCATAGAGTATGGCATGCAGGTAGGAGGGGAGGAGAGAAGTAAAGGTTATTTTAATTTAGTTCTCAGTTCTCCCTTGGATGACTTGCTTAGCTTACCATAAATTCATTACTACACAGCTCAGCTATTCCTAATATGCTGCCTTCAAAAATTTATTATTTATGGATGCAGTCATGTAGTAACTCAAATGTCTGGAACAATTCCATGACACAGATTCAAAAGGAATATTAAACCTTCTCTACAATTTGTAGTAGTCTTTTCTTAAGCTGATGAAGTGATTAAAGTTAAATGCACCATGATCCCCTTTGCTGCACATCTATGTTCAGAAGGTACTACTTTACTTAATTGCCTTTCTAAACCAGAGAGCTCTGTCACCACAGCAAGAGTATATAAGGGAACAAGGATAGCTACTGCAGAAGGCAAAGGCAATCAGCCTGACGAACAGGAAAATGTTAATAGCTAAAACAGAACTGGTCTACTACATCCGCATCCAACAGCTCCCTAAAACAAAGTACTATTGGATTACATTTTCTCAGCTGGGTGTTTCTGTGAAATTTTAGAGCCATCTAGATAGGATTAAATAGGATAAGAGTGTTCCCCACAATAATAAACATTAAATCCAGTGACTGAATGACAGACAGAGGGTGGTCCTGTTTGTGTGTGTGTGTGAGAGCACACCGTGTGTTCCCCTGCATGTGGTGGCCCCTGTAGGCTTGAGTGATTCAACTGCATTTCTGGCAGAGCCTATTATGCTGCATGCACACAGCCAAACACATTAAATATTTATCACATTGGAGCAGAGCGATGCTGCAAGTGTGGAGTGCTGGTAACAATCTCATCCAAGCATCTTCCCTAATAAAGTACAGATGTGATTTCAAAATGGAGCGGAAGTCCAGAGCACATGCATTCACACAAAATACACTGTGGGTTATTTGTGTTATGCCTCTTATTGATTATTACCAGATGGGAGGGCAAAGCAATAGCTGACAGATTAGCCATATGGATCTGCTTTAATTTACCCTGAATTATAGGTTTGCAATTCTCTCTTCTCACTTTTTGGCTCAAAAGCTAAGCTCACTTAGCTAAATTTGCTAAGTGGCAAAAAATGTAAACTTACTGTAAGGAGCATATTTCCATCATAAGCCTTGAAATTCCACACTCAGGGACTGAGCTATCTTTCTCTACAAAAACTGCAATTCCGGCACCACTTCCTAAAGCCACAGTCAGTACCATGAACAGGAGATTTTGTTACAGACAGATGAACAAAAAGTGTTTCAATTCTGATGAGCCTTGCAGACAATAGATCCTAACTGAAGAAGCTTTGTTTAAGATTCTGCTTTTCACAAAGCTGTTTCAGCAAGCCTCATATAACATTCCAACAAAAAATCCAGAGACAGCAATTGTCAAGGCATCATTCTATTCTGAAAACTGGGCGACCTCAGCAGTGCTTTGAGCTTCAAAGCCTTGGCTCTGGAGGTTTTCTAAATACTTACTCTTCCTAAAAGAGTCAGATATAGCAGGAGCTACAAACTCTCAGAAAGCAACAAATGAAAACACAGTCTCCCCACCCAACTTCGACCTTCTGAGACTCATGCATTATGTATTAGAAGGCTGGAGTGTAAATGGATACTTCAGAGACGGTTAAATGAAAAAAAAGTTTAATTGATGAAAAATAATTTTTTTGTCTGTCTTCTAAAAGGGGATTTGAAACAATGTATTTTGGAACAGTTTAACCTTTAATTTCTATTGTTTTGATTTACAGTTACCTCCATCCCACTTCCAAGGGCACAGGGCAAGCAACCCTCTACTGCTCATAAGATTTACTTATTTATACACTATAATAGCTTTCTAAGTTTTCTGCTTTTCAAATCTATCCCTTATGCCTACTGTCAAACAAGTTGGTACAGACTTTTCATTTCTATCTAAATCCATAAAAGAGCTCTAAAAACAGTGTCATGGGCCTCAGATAAACAACATACAGGGTTAAGACAGAATGAAAAGGAGAGATGCAAACTAGAAAATCAGCACTAGAGAGAAATGTGTACCATGCTTCAATGTGCTATTCATATCTTCTGAGGGTTACAGGCAAATTCCAACCTTTCTGGCACTAAAAGGCAAGAATCCTTTCTTTCAGTTCTTGAGTCATGTAAAACTGTGATAGCCAGAATTTGTAATTAGTCAGAATTTTGTCCCTCATTTTGTGATGCCCTCTGTGTGATCTTGGACAACTGGAGTGTTTTATTCAATTTTCTTATCCCCAAAATGGGAATAAATGCTAATTCATGCACAACAACTGCTAGGAGAATTAGCAAAGCATTTTCAAACTCATAGTTAAAAGCTATGTTCCATCTACTCTAGCTCTGCCTGGACATAATTCTAAAACCACAAAAAAGCTGAGAAGGTTGCACCCAATCTGGTAAACTATTCGCAGTTGAAAATTTAATAGCCTGCTGGAACAAATGGCTAAAGCCCTGCTGCTTTTAACGCAGTTAGGATTTCACCCCACTAAACAAATTTCCTAATGGAAGTCATGCACTTCAAACATTTGCACAGTCCAGCCCTATATATTCAGTTTCAGAAAGGTATTCTGTAATTCATGCATGACTGCTGCTTTACAGAAAAAAAAGAAAAAAAGAAAACATTAAATAAAATGTCAGTGTTCAGTGGAACCTGTAAAAAGTACAGGTTAGTGTTAAGATCATGTTATTTGTAAAAAAAACTTGTTTTTAAATTCAATGGCTGCTAGAGCAAGGAATTAATTTTCTATTATTGTTTTTGAAAAAAGCTAACAGCTTAACACTGCAACACATATAATCAATGTCCAAAGACACATGTTAGAAAACATAAGACCATTTGTAGTATTTTCCCTTCCCCAGAAAACAAACACAAGACTTCAATTTATTGTTACACTGTTGGTCAGCTACCAAGCTTGTGACAAAAGCAGTTTGGGAATCTATATCTCTCAAATCCCAGCCCTATGCATTAGCAGATAAAGCACAGTTTCCTTTTGTGCATATGCCGCTCCGATCGAAGGGAAGACTGGAGCCAACTTATAGAAACTATTATTTGACCATAATTGAAGGAATGTTACAGATGCTTCCCTGAAGGTGAATAACAAAGACTAGTATGTGAGCATTTCTTTTGACAGTGGAAGCTCTGTATGAGATGATTTGTATTTCCAGGACTACTGCTTACACCTCTGTGGACAAACAAGATGGTGTCCTGGTGATACAGCCTTGGTCAATTACTCAGTAATACAACTTCTCGTTATTGGAATGTGTTGGCACTTATTTCTAAATGGTCCTCCTGGAGCCACACTGGCAGAAGCTTGGAAAGAGGCAGAGCTGTACTGAGGTCCTTCAGTTTCAGTCTAAGGATAATGCATTCATGCATTACCTCTGGACTTGCCGAGTGGAACAATTAATACGATGCAAGGAGAAGTTATTTAGATCCAGTCAGTGTTGTAATTCAGAGGAGGAAAAAGAGATTCAGGCGGGTATGTTACACACAGGCAAAAGGGCACACTGGGCACACTGGGCATCAGGGTTAAAAACTTCAAACTGTACCCATGAAGTATAGACACACACCAAATGCCTTTCTCTGACAAAAGACAGAAAGTTTACTTTCTTTAGAAAGCAGCTTGGAGGCCAAACTCCGTGCAGAGTAGGACAGGGTAGATTTCTTTCAGCTCTGTGAATGCACAAATCCAAACATGCACGCTGAAAAGTCAAATTCAGAAATGGTATGTTTAAAACTGTTTTCACCAAACCAGAAAAAAGCAACTAACTCTTGATAGACAGCTTTGCTCCTAAGTTTTCCGTCTGTATTTCAACTCAAAGTTTCAGGCGTGCCTATTCAATGTTAGGTAAATCATCAGAATATCTGAGTGGGATTTAAATAGCAATGTGGGTGCAAGACCCGCCAGTACAGGCCGGGGCTGTGTTATTGGTTTACTTGAGATGCTACATGCAGTGTACTACAGAAATGCTCAGATTACAACTGTGTTGATAGAGCCCCTGAGTGTAGCTCAAATGTGTTCAGTAGCTCTGCTGGGTTTCTTGATGTAGCTGTTTCTTTATCAGGAAAAAGTAATACCACTTCTGACATCAAGGAAACATGCCACTTACATGTCCATGTACCAGTATTTAATGAAAAGCTATGGATCCCTTCATACATAAAAATATGTAAGAAACTTTAGCCGTATCAATTATACTGAAAGATGTGCACCTGATTTGTAAAAATCACTGTGATGCTGCCTAAAGTCCCAGGTTTTTGTTCTGACACATCTGTGACAACAGAAAAAAACTAGATGACCAAGGTGTACTTCTGCACCTTCCTGACAGATGTTGCTAGTCAGTGAAATAGACCTAAATCAAAGTTGTGGGCAATAGCCCCTTCAGCTGTCTAGATTTAATCCATTGCCACAAATCTGCTGGATACCATAGAAGCATTTATATTGTCCAAAAGTGCTTTTGTCAGTATAGCTCATTTCACACATTGAACCACTGTAAACTATGCTAGCCCTAGCACTTTTTTGCTAGTATAACTCTGATTCCCTTGGTAGGGTTTTATTGGAAAGTTATCCAGTAAAGCTATCTGTAAAGCCAGGTCTTTCATTAGGAATGAAGCTGCTAACAAGTTTGACATTTAAATTACCATTACTAGCCATCTGAGTTATCTTGCTGAAATGAATGGACCATTTGGATCTCTCAGAACTACTGCTGCAAGCTCTTTTCTCTCTCCTCTGTGATTCAAGTTCCTGATGTTTTGGGGTTTTTTTCCAGCAGAACCCATAAAAACGTCATGATTTTTCAAAATTCAGAGGATCAAGCTATTGATAAAAAATGGTGCCTGACATTATCTGCTACCATTTTCAGACCTTCTCCAGGCACTTACCTGAAATAGGGAAAAATCCCCTAGGTTACCTGGAAAGCTCCCAAGCTCCTGCTTTGCCCAAGAAAATACACTAAGAACAATCTCATCATTAATGCTCAGGTTCTCTCCTATGTGACTTTGGGCAAATATTTTTATTTTCTTTGCTGCAGTTTTCCTCTTTGGTGAAAGGGTCTAATTCTCTTCCTTTTACCAGCATGTTCTGATGGACCTAGCAGGTCACTGCAAGGGAGAGCAACACCCCTCTTCCAAGTGCTTAAAAAAAAAAAAATCACTTTTGATCAAGAGACTGCTAAAAAAACCCTGTAAATACATCAGTTGTGCTCTTTCTGGCTGTTGCTCTACTGGGTTCAATCTTTCTGGTTGAAAGCTGCACGAGTCCTGTTGTGACAGTCTTAGGGACTCTTAGCTGAGGCTATGGATACATGATGGAAGAGTAAATGCTGGAGGTATTGACGTGGATCAGAATAAAAGAAAGCAGCAAACTGTGCATTTGAAAGCCTGTGAAAGAAGCAAGCTGCATGCTGAAAGAAAGACATTTGATCATGCAAGAAACATAGCCCTGACTCATCCAAGGGTGCTTTGGGACAGCCCCAAGCTGTACTCAAGTCACATGATGGCTTTGCTCCTTGTCAAAAATCAGGACAGCTCTATTTGCCTTGGGTTAACTCATTCACGTGTTCCTTGCCTACATGTGATCTCATGTAGTTGTTCATTAGCATGTCAACTTTGGAGGAAAAGAAAAAAGCAAAAAAAAATACAGAAAGTGAAAACCCACAGGTTTAAGGATTTGTTGGGGGGGAGGTAAAAAACACAGACTTCATAGCTAATCAAAACCTTGGTTTTTTCAGACTTACTTTTAAATTCAATAGACTGTGGATTACAGTACAAAGATAATTCCAGATTCTGAAAAGATCTTGAAAAATCAGTGGTTACTAAATAAATGTAAGCAGCAGTAGGGTGCTCTTGATTTTGCACATTAAAGGAGAAAAAAAGACACAGGAGAAGGCTTGACATTCCTCTCCTGTGGACACTAATAAAGCACAGAATTACAGTCCTATCTCACCTGCTTCATGCTTCAAAGAGATTAATGCCTGTGCAAGGAGGCAACCCTGTCCCAAATGCTTCCCTGTTTGCTTTCATCATCTGCAGTGTGCTCACTCAGGGGCTGACTAATGCTGCGTAATTGATGGATACTCATACTCTGGAGCATCATGGCCTGGTAAGTAACAGCATTCACAGCAGCTGGGAAGAAAAAGATTCTCGTTAAATAAATAGAACCAGAATTAGAAGGCAAGGATTTTAAATAAAGCTAGCTGCTTCTGTTGCGTATTTCTGACAGCTCTTTCACTTGCACTAAATGCTTCAAGATGTAAAAAAATCTGCATTATTTAAGACAGCTGGTTCTCTTTGCCATCAAGTGTTTCTGAAGCCGCATTTTTAGAGTTTGAAAGCTACTATGCCAACTTGCTGACTTGTATTTGAAAATTGCTTCCTAGAACAAACAAAGAAAACCAAAAAACACATTATTTTCACTTGCTGCCTTTTGTTTTACAGGACATTGCAAGGATTCTTGAAGGACAGAGAAAAAGGTGGAAGGAGCATTTTCTGAGGGCGATAAACATAGACCTAATTTTTCAGAGTTATGAGAGCTGCAGATGGTAGAAACACCCACAAGGCCAGGCATAAAGCAGAATAAGGTAGAAATGCAGAAAACAGGTCCTGCTTGCTACAAGGTCTCAAGGGAAAATGAGGAACACTATTAAGCTTTACCCTTTGGGTTCATGTAGCTGCCACAGATTAGGTGTTTGCTGGGTTTTACCCACACGTGGCCAGGCAACATTTGGCAGTTTCACTTCAAGATGGCTTGTAGTCAAATTTAAAGCCAAATATAGTAACATTGTCATATCAGATTCAGGAGCTTGATGCTCAGGCCCTGCTCACAGGGTGAAGAACTGGGGAGAAACAGTGCAACCTCACAGATACCAAATCAAAGAAAATAAAAACTCTTTTGCAGGTTTTTTCCTCTTTCTCTTTTTTTCTTCTACTTTTTTTGGTCTTCTTTTTTCTTCTTTCAAATTTACTCTTTTTGTTCTGTATGATGCACAGATCAGACTGACTTAAGAATTTTACAGAGATGGCTCTTGACGTAAAACCAAGATATTTTATGCTTATCTCTCTGGGCACAGTTCTGCCCTCCTTCCTGCCTATTTCACTCCAGTGACTCTGCTTTCAGAGCTCTCCGTACAGCACATCTGGCTCTTACACAGCTGATCAGCAATAAGTATTTCAGTCACAGAGGTTTTCAAACACATGTGAGAAAAATACCATGATAAATTTGACTATTTGCACCACAGGAGTAATCCAAAAGATGCATCCATTCGGGTAACACTCATAGTCAGGCCAGTTTTAATCTCCTTGTCTTCTTTCTTCTGCTACACTTTCCTCTCACTGAACAAAGACACTAACCAGGTGAGTGAGTGGGTGGGTGGTGATGTGGAAAAAGTGCTAGCTCAGCTTGCTAGTGACTTGATCTGCTCAACATAATGACAGATTTTGGCAGGTTCTGAAAATTATGATAGTAGTAACTGGCCCATGTTATATTGTTTCCATCTATGCTTCTTGGAATACATTAAACTAACTCAGTTTCTAAAATAATATTATTTTTTCATGTAGATCTTGGAATAAAAGGGAACACAAGAAAAACTGTTCTTTCACCTTCTACCAACCCAATGATACAAATAGTTTATTAAGCAACACTGAGGGCATGAATCACATTTTTGGTTTTGTTTCCTTCTTTTTCCTAGATCTATGGAAAGGTAGGAGTTGAACATTTATAAATATATCTTTTGTTATCAAATAATAAAGTATTTTATCAATTTCAGTGAATCTCTTTTGAAGGCAGATAATTACACTAAGAATAAAGTAAATAAATGAGAAACAGATCATTTCAGTTCTCATTGGAAATAAGAGACCAGATTAATGCAAAGATTATACCAAAACCAATTGTGAATGGATAAAATAATCTCTATTTACTTACATAGACAGTATTTAAGCCTGGAACAAAATTTATTATGCAGTAATTGTGAGGTGCATTTTGTTCTTCAAAATACTTTATAAATGTTAGAATTCATATCCTAAAGCACTCTAAGGTTCATCATTTCTTTTTTCAAATGATTCAATTCAGGAAGTCACTTTAAAATAAGACTTTACAGACTTCTAAGAAAATAACTTGTTCCTTGTTCATGTATAAAGAGGAAGTGAACATTAAAGCTAGCACTAGATACCCAAATCTCCAACCTTCCACCTGCTCAGATTTAGATCAGACTAAACCACTTTCTCTGCTTTTTTGGCTGTGTTTTCAGTGATAACTGTTCTTGAAAAGGGGTCTATTACTGTGAGTTTCCAACAGTCACTTGGTCCAATTAAAAAAACCTCTCTTCAGCATGCAGACTTCATCATGATTGGTGAAATCATAATTCATTATCAAGTGCTCCAACAGAATCTATATACTCATAGAATCATAGAATGGTTTGGATTAGAAGAGACCTAAAAAATCACCCCAGTCCAACATCCCCTGCAATAAGCTTCCTCTAGATCAGGTTGCTGAGAGCCCTGTCCAACCTGAACATGAATGTTACCAGTGATGGAGCATCTACCACTTCTCTGGGCAATCTGTTCTATGGTTTCACCACCCACCTCATAAAAAATTTCTTCCTTATATCTCGTCTAATCTCCTCCGTCACTCACATTGGTGCCCCATGTGCTAAGGACCAGCCAAAGGAATTTGATCAATACTGTATTTTGTTCCTAATGAAGAGATCTGCTGGGAACAGGCAAAGTCACCAAGAAAAAGTTACTCCTCCAGATTCAGTCATTTCATTGAGTCTGTTTCAAAGAAACCTGGGAATAAACCAGCATGGGTGGCTGAACCATCTGCTGTTGAGCCTAGAGGCAATTTTGAGCAATTGAGGCTATGAGTTCTCATTCAGAAAATGTTTACGCCCCACTCCCTGCTGTCCAGAAAAACATTTCAGAGAGAGTTTCAGGGTACTTAGATCACAGGCTGCAAGCAGAGAATTAGCCACACCATAAATCTCAAATTGTACTAAGTAGCTCAAATGGTTATTAAGATTCTCAGGTGGGAATCATAAACTGTGTTGAGCATTTTGAAAGCATTGGAAGCCGTACCTGTGTTAGCTAACTTTTGAGCTACTTTGGAAAAGCCTTTTGAACTACAATGACTACAGTATTGGCACATCCTTAGGCTGCAACATTTTTCAAGAAAGAAAATACCCATTTGACAATACACTGAGTAACTCACAGTATCTGTGCTAGCAAGGGCAATAGCACACCAATGTCCAGCTAGGATTTTACTCACAAATGCAAAGTTGGAAGTATGTATTGCTGAAAATAGTATGTCAAATACCATCAGAAATTATTATTGACTAGGCCCCATTAAAAACCAAGTGTTACTTTTACTCATTTTGCCATTAAAGCAGGCAATTCTCAAGAAATGTAAAAGTATACATTTCAAACAAACGCCTCCCAAACTAAAACTGCAAGGTCTCACAGAAATCTGCCTATATACTGTACTTTGCCGTTTTTTTCCTATTGCTTCTTCCCTTTAATATTTTTCTAACTTTTGTATTTGAAGTAATTTTTCATATTTACACATTCTTTGCCCATCATTCGCCACCTATCTTCCTAAAATAATAACTAAGAGCAGATTTATATCTAATTTGCTGAAATCATTGCATTTGTTATATTCCAGTGAAGAGTATAAAAAAATAAAAGCAAAATGAAAGGTGATTTCAACCTTTTTTTTCTTTTTTTTTTTTTTTTTTAACTAAAGGAAGGTGAGTTTGGGTTTTGTTTCTTTTTCAATTCTTCAAGTCACATGTAGTTTTGTTGCCACAGACTCTGGGACTGTGACAGCGTTTTTAAAAAGCATCTTCTAAATAAGTTTAAATTATCCTACAGAGCAAACCGAAATGAAGCAATGAATCACATCTCCCATGGGTATAAATCTGCTAAATTCCTTTCGGGTCAGTTGTTTTATACAGATCTGCTGAGAAAGTGGTAGTGGGGAGGGCTTAATCCCCTTTTGCATCATTCTTCCCCTCTCCCTCTACAGTCCTATCCTCTTATCATCCCTTTTTGACTGGTAAGACTTAAAGTCAGAAATATTTTCAGGAAGTCTTCATAATGGCGGTGACACTTCAAACATGCTAGAGGGGGCCGAGAGAGAGAGATTAACTAACTATATTTGTACGCATTAGCTCAAAAAGCAATTAGCTCCTGTAACAGGAGACCTAACAGATTGGTGCCTAGCAAGAGTATATATGACTAATTCTGTGTGACTGTATCAAGAAGAGCAGTTTGCCCACCAGAGAAGCTAGCATGTTGCTGTATAAGAATTAATTCACTTTGAATTCATATTTTTAAGCTTGCAGCTGCTCTCAACATTTAGGGATATTTTTTTAGTTTTCTGCTTCCTTTTCCCATAATTATTTTTGACAACTCCGTCCCTCCTACTCAGCCCAGTGCAAAGCAAGGCGGTGGTAAAAGCATTGTACTTCCACCAAGTAAATGAGTAGTTGTATACTTTCTTTTCTGTCTAACCCTTCTGCTCTTCCTCCTCCCAAGGAAGCCCCAGATCCAAAATAAAATAGAGGACAAAACCAGAAGATTCACTCTTCTAGAAAAGAACAATAGAAGTCTATTCACTCCAGTGACAGCAGCATCTGGCTTTATGTTAAAGCATTTCTCACCTCCTACCCACCCCCAGATTCTCCCTGGTGTAAAGTGACCATTCCAGATGGATGCATTTCACAGTTTCTGCTTAACCATCACTTCAGACTGTAAGATTGGCTAAAAGCAGCATTATTTTGCATGTGATCCAAACTAGGCCACATCCGATCTTACTTCACAATGGTGCTTGTTTTGATAACGATTGCTTCTTGCTTCGGTGGTATTTGATAATTTGGTAACACTGAGAAATCACTGGAGGCCTTGAGAGTTTGTCGTTGTAGGTTTCCCAGAGGCTCTGGACCTTGGGAGGAGGGAGCCAGAGGGTGAGTGAAACCCTGCAGGGCTCCAGGTTGCACAGCTCAGCAGCAGCCCAGCCACCAGAGCTGTGAGTTAAACATCTTTACTCCTCCCCAGCAGAGCACCTTACCCGTGGCTGAAGTCACACATTTTGTATCAGCTTTGCAATACCTTCCTGGAGACAGCCTTAGAACACAGATCCGTGACTTCCTACCTAACTGAGGCTGGAGGAAATTACACAACTCCTTCAGCTTCCCTTTCAGTAATGCTATCAAATATTTTCAAGTCTTCAGTTCAAGCAGGTGACAAACACTTGAGACAATGCCTAAGCGACTGATTATTAGGCTTCCCTGTAACACACCTGATAGGTTTCTTGCAAGCTTAATTGCATTTTTTTTTTAATGTAGTACGGGAAAACTCCTGTGGTAACCTGACACATATTAAGGGAGTGCAGGAACTGATAACAATACGAAGACTGAAGACCAATTACTTTGAGAACAACTGATGAGATCATTCACTTATGAAACAGCAGCCTTGATGGCAAGGATCAGGTGTCCCTGAACTCATTCCTGAAGTGTAACCCTACCAGGTAATTAATATCAGCCCTGAGAGAAGCTAACATTTCTGTTCAAATCACATTTCTTTCTTCTATCTATGAGCTTTTCTGCAGGCTTGAGGCACAGTGGAGCAGAACAACAGGGAGTGCAGTTATTATACAGGCTTCATTGTCTGCATAACACACTGCTACCTAGTAGTAAAGGCAACAGAGACTGATGAAGAGTCAATATGGAAAAAAACAAAACAAAACAAAACAAACAAAACTAAAAACTAATTTTTTTTTAAAAATTAAAAAAGAAAAAACAAAAAACGAAAAAACGAAAAAACAGAACTTGCTTGCTATTACAACTTGGCACAGAAAACAGAGAACTTTCCAGGGCCATTTCCAGCCTTTGCAGGAGACTGCTCTCTGGAACACAAAACAGAGCAGGCTGAACGGGATTGCCATGCCCTGTCACACTATTCACAGCAATTCCGCCTCTTTTATCCTCTACTTTTCTGAAAGGAATGGTAAAGAGAAATGTCCCAAACACTCTTCAAAAATATAGAAAATGCCAACCCAAAACAGCAAGAGTAATTAAAACCTAAGGCCAGTTTAGAAACCATGTTGGAAGTCATACAGCTGCAGCCTTCAAAGGCTTGCTTTTTTCTGGAGAGGGGTGGAGAAGAGAGCTTTGATTTAAAAACCGCCACCACCACAATGGATCATTTGATCTTTTGGTTCCTCCTGTTTTATTTTAATTAATGTTTCAAAGTACAGATTTAAAGCCAATCCAGCTTTATTAAAGGTTCATTGCAGGATTAAGAGAGATTTAAAACCAAGCCCAACACAGTCAGCAGAGACAAGCTCAAAATGGCCACTCAGCAAATAAAAAGTGTAACATGCTGGTAGTGTTTGGAGCAATCGGCCAATAAAATCAGGCAGCATTTATAAATACTGTGCAATTTTTTTTTCCCCGAGGCAATGAAAATCTTTTAAACTCCTCGTTAACAGGCTTTTGTGCCACTTCTGAAACATTTCATTTGTTTAAGAGGGCATTCATTCATTTTAGGTTGTTGTTAAATAGGATCCTGTATATATGTACATCAAGTACGCTGTCATTACCCAAGCTAAATGCAATATGTGTTAGCAACGTCATACTATTTGATTCCACTCTTTTGCCAGATTTTCAGGTTCAGATACATCTTGATTTCCTAGTTGAAGAGGGTGTCAAGGCTCTGAAATATTTGAGACTGCACACTCCTCTCCACATGCAGGACACAGAAGGAACAAGGCTTGTGAAGACAATGAGCTTGTTTTAAGTCTTGCAGAAGCAGACACCTTTCTAACGCTTCCAGATAGATTGCATGCAGTTGACAGCCTACCTTGGTGGTATGAGAACTGTGTCTAGGAACTTAGTAGTGTTTAATATTACTTAGGTGCCAACTTACTTATTTCACACTTCATAAGAAGAGCAGTAAATCTGAGATCTTTTAAGAAAAAGACCTCTGTTTTGTCACAGGTATCAAAAATATCCCTTTCTCCCTTCCAGAGGTAATGTTATCCACATCATAATGCTGAACTCCTCAGGCCATGTCTGTGATGCTACTTCTGTTCAGTGCTTCTGGCTTTTGCTGCTTTTGGAGAAGACAAGGAAGAGACACATCAAAATTTCACATGCAGTGTAACGCCTTGGAACGCACTATTCCCTCTTGCAAAAGCCTTCCCACCTTTTCTTCAATGGGCATGTTGGAAAAGAAGAATTGCCCTGTGTAAAATCTGGATCCAGTGGTAAGGGAGCCAGGGTATTATCAGGACAGAGTGTGCAGCAGAGCAGTGTGGGCACTGGGGCTGCTGTGCAGCAGGTCCAGGATGTGCTGGCAGGGCTCATAGTTCCTCTGCTTCGTTTGGCACAGCTACTTCCCTCTCGTTCAAAGGGACAGCAGTTCACAGCTGTGGCTATATTACCCTCATTCACTTTTCCCCTGAGAGTGTGTCTACAGAGGCTTTTGGGGGCCTCCAGTACATTAGTGCTGCTACTAAAGCAAGACAGTGCTCACAGAAATGTATTTCAATCCTGAGTCCTGCAGACATGCTTTGGCTACTTTTGTTCACTTAATGAGAATATAATCTAGGGCCCAGCTGGTGTAAGTCAGCACAGAAGCAATGAGCCTAAGGAAACAGTACCAATTTACCTCAGTGAGGATCTGGCCCAGGGGATTCATAATGGATGGAGTTGTCTAGTCAAGAAGAGGTTGGAACTGCTCAAGATGACTGCATTTCTCCCCCATTTTCACAATCCAGACAGCTTCTGCCAAATGGTATGAGCAGCTGGACATCTCTTTCAAATCCGTATTTAATTCCCTAAAGCTGCATTGAAATGAAGATTCTTACTCATGAGAAAAGAAAAAATCAATATTTTGCACTGCTCTAGCTTCAATTTTTAATGAACAAGGAAGGTGTTGCTGCAGTGTAGGAAGAAATCATATAATCAAAATTACAGCATCGCAAGGCTGAGGAAAACAAGGTAAAAAAAGCATTTAAAAACATTTCCTTTGCTTATTTCTTATGACATAAAATTATTTAGTAAACAAGTTTAACACTTTTTTTTACTCAAGAGTGAGTACTAGTACAAAAAAATTGCAGTCTGAGAATTGAAATGATTGCAAAAATTAAATAAAAAAATATGAGCTATTGTCCATAGACAGAGATACTATAAATATATCAAACTGCTTGAACTGGGATCAGATTATTTTTAAGATTATTCTTTCTACTTGCATTTTCACTTTCACCACAAAGTTAAACAAATTTAATATCATTGAATAACCATAAATATGGATGGAAAATAGAAGTCTTTTAAATTCTGATTGAAATTTGCCTTTTTACCTTCTTAATTTAAGCAGAAGAAAGGCCTCTTTAATATTGTTCGGTGCCAAAAAATTAATCAAATATAGCTGGGATGCACCTGAATGTAGGGAATGGAATATAGGAAAGAAATTGTGATGTCAGACAGTGTTATTGATTTTGTTGGGACTATCTAAATTGTATGAGAGTACATTACATTATAGAGTGGAAGAGAATCCATGTAAGTGTAGTGTCTTAGATTATATTTATAAATTCTAGTCTTAAGAATCTGTTTTGAGGTCTCTTAAGTTGAATTTTCACTCCCTTTAAAAAAAAAACATTCTAAAGGTATGCCCCACTGGATTTTGTTTACAAAATTGTAAAAAAACAACCTGAAACCCTCAGGTTTCACCCAACTAGATTAAAGAAGTCCAGTTTTGCATATAGATATTTCTGAAATTTTTGCTAGCACTAAATTCAACATTCCATTAAACGGACATTTGATCTTTATTAATGGGTCACATTTTAAAATTAGCAACTCTACATCTTTTTAATTTTCATGGATAGTCTAAATCAGAATAAGAAATTTGACCCATTAATAACAGAGAGGTAAGTTTCCATATGATCACCTTCAGACTTATTTTACAGATGGATCAAACCCTAAAAGCCCAAATAGCCCAACAGCCTATTATCATCATCTTATCATTCATAAGATGACATGAATCTCACTTTCTCTTTTTGACCTTTTTAAACCTTGAAAGTTGTATTTTTCCTCTTAAACCAGTAATTCATCTCTAGAAATAAACGCAGGGAAATAGTTTTTCAGAGAAAGAGGCTAAATTTCTCAATCAGATGCAGTTACACTGATATTTTCTGCAGTGAAACATCTTTTCCATCTCCACCAGTAAATAAACTGAATAAATAAACTGAATAAATAAACTGAAGGTGCTTTCTGTTGGGAAATAACTTTCACTAAAAGCTACACTACATAGGGTACACATATCTTATATACAGTTCATATTTAAGCAAATGTGCCTGGGCGTGTCTTTCAGAACTTGCATTTGTCTGCTAAACAAGGGATTCCTAAGACTGCCAGAGCTGGTGTGATTTTGAAAGGTAAAACTGCCTAACAATCAGGCAGTGAGAAACGAGATTACCTGCTTGATACAGCTTCAAGGACGATGTGCATGCTCTGCTCCAAATTAAACTTCAAAAGAATACCATAATCAAACAAACTGAACATACGAGGTATCCAAGGACAGCACAACAAAAGGCTGCTTTGCAGGGACAGAAGGAAAGAAAGGAATGGGAAGCAATATAGCCAAACTTCACGGGCAAAAGAATGCAAACTCAGAAAGGAAGTGAAAATTGAGCATCTAAGGGCATTTGAACAAGGTAAAAAAAGTGGGGTGGGTTTTTTAATTAATTGCATAAGCAAAAATTATATACACCTCCAGACCCATATGGACCAACTGCTCCTCTAAAGGCTTCCTTCCACAGTTTCAAAAAAAGAGAAAAGTCAGAGCCCTGAGTGACCTGTGTAGTAATCCAGTAACCGTAAATTCTGAAGATTTCCCACCTCTGGTGACTGTTTGCACCAATAGGAAACAGTCTTCTTCCATTACTGTGAGTAGTATAAGATCCATGCTAGATCTCTAGAGGACCTAGCCTTGTCAGGCAAGTATATTTCTCTATGAGTGAATTTTGGGGGAAAAAACAAACAAACAAAAAAAGAAGTCTAGAAAGCAGCATCAGTGTTACTGCATCCAAAAACTCTTTTGAATGCTGTTTGAGTCTAAGAAAATCCAATTTAGAGGAGTTCTGGGTGTTCCCTGTGTATATCTGAGGTTGGTGCAAGCATGACTAAACATGTTAGTTTTTCAAACCTAAGCATCTCAGTCAAACCAGGTGAAACAATACCAAGAGTCTGACGACTACCCCTTCAAAAGGAAGATGTGTGAGTGGGGGTCAGGTGTTTTTGATGCAGGCCAGATACAACACAGGAATGTGCAATATCCTGCTTCCAACACTGGAAAAATCAAAGAGCTAGAGACCATCTCCCTGCTCACAGCTCCAGTCCTTCCAGCCAACAAGTTCTCCACAGAGGGGACCTCTCTCAGGGGACTGCTCCAAGGCTGCACCTGGACATCTGTGCATCTACATGTTTTTGGGTTTTTTTTGTTCCTTGGAGGATTTGTTGTTGTTGTTTTCTCTCCCTGACTCAGTATTCCACCACTCAAACAGCCTTGTGCCAGTCCACCCTGTACACAGTCCTAAAAGGTTTTAGGCATATCTTTAGTTTGGAGACCAGTTCCATTCCATAAAGCAATGTCACTTTTTGCACTCAGAGTGGTATTTATAATTACCTACTTCTGTCCACCTAAGCCTTGATGCTGCTGGGACTGTACATGGAATTTAGCAAGCCCTTGCACAGGCCCTCCCCAGGCTGCAGGGCACTGAGGAAGGAGGGCAGCCCCCTCAGACCCCCGGTGAGCTGTCTCTGCAACCAACGTGAAGCTCTCTGACAAATTCTAACCACACACGGAGCCACCACAAAGATTGCACAGATATAATCTTAAGCATTCTGAGGTTTAACACTCTACCTGTAAAGCAGCAGTCATATACCTCAACCTTCCAAAGGCTGTGGGACAGTAACTTAAATAATATTTGTGAAGTACACAGAAATGTTATCAGCAGCAGAGCCCACACAGAAATTAGTAATTGTTTACTCAGAACAGGCTTAGCTCTGCAAACAAAGGGCATTGAACACTGAAGGCTAGTGATAAAGGAAAAAAATGTGGCCACTTCCTCACCATCTCCTGCATTAAGGCACAAGGAGCAAAATACCAAGTGATTAATAATTTAAATATCTGTTATACCATATATGTGCAGGGATAAATTCTAGACTAGGTAGAGACTATGTTCTTAAAATTCTTTTTTGTTCTTTTTTCTTAAATCTTCTTGCTTCCACAGTATTTAAATTTTGCAACTATTCCTTTAAATATAATGCAAATAATACTTACAAAATATATTTTGCAAATTCAGACTGTCAACCAGTAGCCCAAAACTTGTAGACACCATTTTGCAAGAAAGCCTTACAAGTGCCAGATAGTCATATTCCATTTTCCTACATTTGCATAGTTAAGACTGAACATAATCAACCATTAGATAATCTCAAGAAATACAGAAGAGCTCAATGAAGAATAGAAACAGCAAGAAAATATCAGTGTCTGAGGGAGAAATTAGGGGAGAGCACTGCAAGAGGACAGGGGATACAAAGTAAGCAAGCAAACCAGAAAGTAAATTTTTTTCCCCTTCCTCTGCCAGCTGCATGCCAGCTCTAATGAGAGCAGCAGCTAAGTAGGACTGCCAGCCCTCCAGGTTGGAGATGGATATGATGACAAGGAATGTGAAGAATGAAGCACTGCTGCTGCTGTTACATCTGTTTTAAAATCTGACATCAGCCTCCCTTCAAAGCTAACTAACCCAGCAATTTTTGCAGCTATTAACAGAACACACTTGCTATTATTGAACTCGTGGTTCAGGAAGAATCAGACCCAAATCCATCCACTTTAACAGGCTGATTGTTGTTATTTTACCCCTTAAGCTTTTGCTGTTCATACCTTTTGATAGAGGTGGTTTTTTGTTTTTTTAAATAAGTCCAGATCATTAAAAAGGGTAGAAAACAACAACTCTGAGCATGGTCTCCAAAAATGTTAAAAAATTAGAAACCTTTGACCTTCATAAAAGATACCAAAAATTTTTAAAAATTTGGACAAAAAGTGGGAAATGAATGGCTGCAGTTGGGAATCCCCAGGTGAGTATGCCTGTCACTAGTAGTGTGTTATGCCATAACAAAAAAATCACCAAACTGGAAATTCCTCCTGCTGTGCACAAATGAAGCCAGAAATGACTGTCCCTGCCGCCTGTACAGAAAACAACAACCTCTATGTGATGCTTCACAAGCTGGGTATGTTTGGGTAGCCCTAAACTACAGAGCATGAGCCATAATTTTCATGATTCAGCAGCACACTTAGGCACAAGGTAGTTTCATTTCCATTCTGATGTGGATCCTGCTGAAAGATCTTTTTGTAACCACAGGAGGATTAGAGATAGCCAAGGGTGAAAATAATAATAGTAATTTTTTGAAGTTGCAGACAGAAAAGGCCTGAATGTAACTTACTGACTTAGTGTAAAAAACTAAGGAAAATGACCATTTTTATAATGCTCTTTTCCCCACCAGCTCTTCATATTTTAGCCAGTACTTTTTAGAGGCAGAATGATGCCTTTCTAGTCAACAATTCTACAACTTCCTAATCTGTACATTTGTGTGAACAACTGTTATTGATATAACTTCAAAATATCACAATCTCTTCTTACGATGTAATTAGGCATTAGGAATGATAAGATTATTATTAATGAAAATTTATTACCTTCCAGTATATTTGCCACAAGGTTATTGAACTCTCATATTACCTGATTGTATAAAGTGCAACACCAAGCTTTACATTTTGTACAGGATGCACAGAGTCAAACAGAAAATTTAGACTATTGATCAGGAACTGGTATTGCAATGTTAGCAACTCTGTGATTTAGTGTGAGACCATAATCTGGAAGAGAAATTTCAAAGACTTATTCCTCGATCTAATTAGAAAGTAGACAGTTTTTATCAGCTGGCAAGATATCTCCCCAAATAAGTTTCAAAGAGAACCAAAAGAATGACTGACTGTAGAAACAAATTGAGAGATCATCACTTTTTGTAAGCAAGTCAGAGGATATTTCTTAAATAAGGAATAAGAGAAGCAGCTTAAACTGAGCAAACCAAAAAATAAACAGTAATAAATGGCCTGGATTAAGATGATATTCACCTCAAAATTATAAAGGAACTCAAGCTAACAGCTGGAAAAAAACCAAAACCAAAAACAAAAACAAAAATAAAAACAAAGACAAAGACAAAAACAAAAACAATTTGTAGTCTCTCTTTTATTAGCCCTTTCATCTGAGGAGTGAGAGGTGGCAAACAGGATGTCATTTTTTTAAAAGAAATTTCACAAGGAGCTGCAGACTTCTCACTATGGCCTTATCTATGCTGGGAAAATTAGTAGAAACCATAGTAAAGACCAGAATTAGTGGGCATGTGGATAAAGACTATATATTTGGGAGAAAAATAGCAGGAGTTTCCACATGGTTCTGCCTAGCAAATTTATGGGAGTTCTTCACAGGGTCAAGTACATTCAGCTGATATAAACTATCTGGCTTTCTAAAGGTGTACTTTTTAAAAAGTATCCCTTCAGAACCTTTTCAGAAAACTAATTAGTTGTGGTGTGCATGGTGAATACATTGTTAAAAGTCAGGAAACTCAGAATAAAAATAGAACAGAACAAGATCACTAAGATCAAGAAAAATCTTATGTTGATGCTGCTCCATACAGTGATGATAAACCAGAAAGGATGTGAGCAACAAATTGAAAACATCTGCTGATGATATGAACTGATTCTGAGTAGGAACAGGAGAGAATGGTGGTGAAAGAGTGCAGAGGTGCTTTGCACACTGTATAATGAAAAGACACTTGTAGTTCAGTAGAGATAAATGTAATGAAATGGAAAAAAAAATGGACAAGCAGAAGAAAAAATCCTAAACTTATACACAAAATCATGGGCTCTGAGCTGATTGTTAGGAATAAAATTGAGAACAAAACATTCACCTGTGAGGAATCAGGGTTCCCTACATATTAAGCTCTGCAATTCTGTCTCTGCATTTTAAAAAGGACACAGCAGAACCAGAATAAATGCATAAAAAAGGTAATTAGAAATGCAAAAGGGCTTCAGTAGAGGTGATGACTAAGTGGAGTAAGACTCATCTGGCTCAGGGGGAATCCTGGGGATTCTAAAACCATAGGCAAAAGGAAGAAGGCACATAAAGATCAACCATTCATATTTTCTTTTAACTTAAGTACTAAATGTAATTGAAAACCTTGAAGGAACAAACTTCCAGACAGAGGTAGTGCTTCACTCAGGTGTTGTTAAATGCTGGGATTCCTTGACAGAAAAGTCTGTGGACCCAAAGTTTACCTGGCTTGAAGAGAATATTAGTCAAATTCATACAAGGAAAATACCTCAGGAATTACTATCTGTCCAGAAACCACATTCAGCTCATGTCTTTTTCAGGATATTCAAGGAGTAGAAGTCCCTTTGCCCCTGCCACCTATGTCAGACAACCTGGAAGTTGATAATAGATTTGTCTGAGAGGTCTCTCCAGAGACTGGCACCAGCCAAAAAAATGTCTTTGGAGAACAACAGGAAAGTAGAGGGAATTTGATATATAATGCTCTAGGACTGAGGCAAGGATGTTAGAAATCTGGATTTATGACAGAATAAGCTGAAAAAAATTAATGAACTCTAGTAATACTAGAATTTTCTATGATGTCAAGGGAAGATCAGACAAGTCTCTGGAGAAACACTACTACATCCTTGTCCTGTCCTTATATTCTTAGCAGTAGATATCTATCAGTGGATATAGCAAACAGAGCTAGACACAACTTTGGTCTCACCTGTTACTGGTATTTTGCTTGATCTGAGCTGTTTTTATGGCCTCATACAAGCAGGCAAGACACAGCTTAAAGTGCATCCTCCTGCTCCTGGGGCTTTGGCTCAGGGCCAGCTTAGGGAGAGCAAAGCTGCTGACTTTGAGAGCTGCTCTGAAGAAAACTAGAAGCAGCCCCGGCAGACACTGCCTCCCCTTGGGAACTGCTTTTCGCTGTGCTGTTACCTTTTGCCTCTGCCCGAGCTTTGTTGCAGTTGACTACGGGGCCTCAGCTCTCCCTGGTCCTCTGCCCCAGCCCTCCTCTACTTAGCTCGTTGGGCATGGTGGGTCTGCACCCAGCCAGGGATGGCACAGCCCCTGCAGCCTGGGGGCACCTACCATGCCCTGCCCATAGCCCATGACCCATGCTGTACCCCAGCACAGAGCATCAGCACAGAAGTTTGGTCAGTATCTTCTGTTAATATCTACCCCAGATCAGAAGAACATCAATAAAACATGAGGAATCTGAACAGCCAGGAAAACTGCGACAGCATCTTTCATCCTTAAAAGAAGATGTATCTCCTAGCACACTGTCATAATTTAGAAGAGCTTCATTTATGTAAAGATATATACTGTGAAATTCCATTGGTTGCATAATGCAACATTTCCTTTTGGAATTGGCAGCTAAAATATATAAAGCCCTTTATTGCAGGAGACTTGTGTCCAAAGTTGGTATAGAGGAAAAGTGGAAAGAAGGCTAAATACAGGCTGTTCTCTTTTTCTTTGCTGCGCTTTTAGAATAATGTTCCTCATTCCTGTGCATGTCTTCCTCCAGAAGCATTGCAAGAAAAAACTGAAACTGTCTGCTCTAGTAGGATAGCAAAATTGCAAAGCTCTGGCTCTGAACCGAAGTGTAAAAGCACATTGAAAGCCAAGAAAAAAAGACAGAAAGGGGAAAAAAACCTCAACTGATTTTTTTTTTCTTGGTTCATGGCAGTACATATTCCACTAAATAATGCATTACATTACACTTTAAAACACTACAATTTTCAAAATGTTGGATCCTTCATTCTGGTTTGAATACCAGTGGAGTTCATTTATCTGATTTTTTCCATACTTATGAAAATTTGAATTTTCCTTTTTAGTTTTATCATGGGAATCTTAACTCATTTAGTCAGCTGATTCCAGGAACTGAGGTTTTAAAAGGAGAACATTAAACATTGAACAATTAGCAAGAAAGCTCTAAAAGCTGGCAAAAATTTCAACTGCAAGGACTTTTCTTTTTAGCTCTTAAAATTTTACTGTTTGGAATCAGTATAGTTTAATGATGGAAACAGTAGAAGGCTTTCGCTACTGTCTCCCAAAATCTCTCATCTTCAGACTAGGATTCCCATAAAATAGTGCCAAAAATTTTTAAAAAGGGCTTTTATGCAAAATACCTGTTACATGTACATGTACTTTAATCCTGATCAGACATTACCTGTTTCTTACTTTCCCCATCCCTTTTGCACATTTGTTTAATTGTCTGTTACCATTAGGTTTTTTCATGCCTCAGTAAAACATGTTGCTAGCATTTAGTTAGTGATTCTGGAGTTCAAGAGGATTTTTCCTTTGCTGACAATTTAAAGTATTAATTCAGTGAAGTCAGGTCTGCATATATTATAAAAATTAAAGTTAAAAATAGACATGAACAGTTTCCAATTCCCTCAAAAACGTCTTTTGTGTTCATGATAGAAAAAAAAAAAGAGTGACTATTATGAAGAGAATTAGAGAAAAAGACAAAGTTCAGAATACGCTTAATTTTAATATCTGGTATCTCTAGAATAAATTCCACTAGAATCCTATCAAAACCAGAATGAGACTTCAGGTAAAGCTTTCTGAAATAAAGTTATGTATGTAATTATGATGGATTACACGAAAGGAAAAACAAATGTTTGTATTACTAATCTTGCTCTCCTTCAGGCATTACTGCAGACCAGAACTAAGACATGTCTGGGCTCAGGAAAAGCTGCTTCTGCTAACTCAGATGAGGAGCAGAGGTTTCTTTCCAGTTACATTTAGATGTGAGTTCACCTGCGGTAGCAACTTTCTGTTCTTTGCCTTTTGTCTTCTGTTGCTAAGTGATATTTGGCTCTTTCCTTCATCCTGCCTCCTAAGCTCAAGTGAGAAAGGTAGGCTCAACCTCTTGTGAGCATAACTGTGAAAGGTGTTTAACAACTAAGATTCCCTTGTCATTGCCCTGCAAGGAGAATTTCAGATACCTGATTTTCCATTTACAATGCCAAAACATGAACATTATGCCCTCAAATAGTCTCTCTCACTTGCTATCTTTTAAACCACATATTAACAAGACTAAAAGTTTCTTTCCAAAGAAGCCCAGGAGCATTTTGGCTGGCTTACATAGGGGCTGATTTCTTCACATGTAATAGAAATACCATAGTAATCAATCCACTAAGGGAGAAAAATTAAATATTCCCCCAGCTACTCAACTTCTAAAGGATTCCAGCAGTTTCTGAATTTAATAACTGACAAGTTTAGATATGCTGGGAGATTCCAGGGCTGATTTTATGCAATTTCCCTTGAACCTCTCTCAGACTTTCTCACAGTTCTTCATAAATGAAGGCCCTGATTGTTTAGACTAAATTGGAACATTGTGTTTATGTCCATACAGCGTAATACTAAACACAAACAAAATCACATAAAAATTCTTGGTATGAGAAAAGAAGACATATCTCCAATGCAACTATTTTATCAAAGAGCACGTAATTTATCTTAATATCCAGAAAACAATATTGCTATTTAAATCCAAACAAATTATACTGCAATGTAAAAGAACAGACAGATTTTTTCTCAATAAAGCAAGTGAGCGCTGATTTTTTCCACCAAGTATTCAGATAACTTACTGTGGTACAAATATGTTCAACACTAACCCAAAATTCAAGGCCGCTGGTCAGGCTCAATTGCACATAGCAAAGACCATTGAGCAAACTTGCACAAAGTTAGCTATATCAGTGCATGTATTTTCCAGGCTGGGGTAAGTCTGTGTGTACACAGGACCTTTGAATTTGAAATCGGAGTTCCCAGCTACACTAGCTGGCAGCTCTTGGCTTTTGAGTGCTGTAGCCTGAAGTCAAATAAATTGTTCAAAGACAATGTAGCTGCACATTCGTGTTCAGCTACAAAGGTCACATGCTTGAGATGCAGAGATCCAAGAAAAAGACTGAACAAGAGCTTGCGGTTGGAAGGAAAGTTCTTGAAAATATTTTGTCTTTATATTCAAAGAAGAATACTCTGAGTAGAGCCACTTCCCTTTTATTGTTATTAAAAACACTTCATAATGAAACACCCAAAGTTTCTTAAAATTAAAAGGTAAGATTATTAAAATATTCTCCATACCAGAAAAAATTAACATTTCCCTCCACTCTTTCCAATATCATTATAGAGCAGTCCTCTTTATTATTTCCCTTGTATTTAAG
This sequence comes from Pardalotus punctatus, assembly GCA_013400915.1. Classification (NCBI taxonomy): domain Eukaryota; kingdom Metazoa; phylum Chordata; class Aves; order Passeriformes; family Pardalotidae; genus Pardalotus; species Pardalotus punctatus. The sequence goes on along the minus strand of VZTX01014520.1, from coordinate 99,274 downwards.
TAAAAATGCTGAGCAGAGGAAGATCACAACTAAACAGATACTCAACTGCAAAAATCAAAGAATGAGCTCCTGATCCCTTCTCCATCCATCCTTCTACTCTTACTACAATTGTGGTCCACACACCGCCAATAGTGACATTTGTGATCACACTGGTGTTTGAAACTCCAGCAAGTGGCTATGACACTCAGGAATCATAGAAAGGCTGCGGTTGGATGTGTTTATCTTAGATACTTGTTAACTTGCTCTGGTTAATAGACTGTCACCAACCACATTATTACCAATGAGTTACTGAAAATTCCAGGAATAAGTGCAGAAATTTATGCAGCCTCAACATTGGAGGATTTAAAGGTGTTACCTTTTGCTAATACCTGTAGTGACATTTTCATTACCCAGGACAAGAGGTCTAAATGGATGTCTCTCTATGTCACTTGTGACTTGAACCAAACCATAATTAAATGAGCACTTTCAACTCTGAAGCATCAATGAGGCATGCAGACACACACCACAAGAGAGAAACCAAACCATATGTCTGTATTTTGGGGCATTTTTACAAGATGTTTGACACACCTACTATGGGGTTATTACAAGAAAACAAACAACTAAACAAAAAAGGATTTTTTTTTGTTGCAAGAGTAAAACTCAAATTTTTTGCACTTCCACATTCCCATGAATGAGAACTCATAAATCATTGCTGTACTTCCAAAGACCTACAGTTTCACCCTATGACACTGTGTTTTACCCTGAATACACAACTACACCCATGAACCTATTTGGAGGCATTAGAAACATGCTTATGCATGTGAAAGCATGTTTCAGATTTAATGAGCAGTGAAAAACGGACAATGATAACACTTCAACACAGTTTATAAACTGGTATTTGGGAATGTACATGCACTGTAGGGGCAGTGCTATGCTATTAATTAATTGGAACAAAAATAAACAGCTTCAGTGTATACTTCCTCACACAAAAATACCTCATTGACAGCCTTATTTAATGGGTAAGAGCACCATATTTAGAAAACAGCAAGCAGCAGAGAACTACTCTGCAGAGGCAGCTCCTCTCAGGAGCTATCTTTAGAGGCAAAAGGAAAATATTTTAGTTGGATCTCACCTTGAACCAGAACTCATTCTCTGTTGATGGTAAACAAAGATTAAGTTTCAGTTTCTTTGTGAAGGTAAACTGCCTTCAGCATGAAGACCTGAGCAGGAGACTAGGCTCAAATTGGATGGAAAATCCCCATTTCACCAGCAACTGCTAGCTAGCATCTGTATTCTCAGGTACATCCTAAGTTTAATTTTTTAACACCATTAAAATTCAACCAGTGTATGGCATGACCTCTCTTCACTGTGCTGTGCTAATGAGGCAAAAAAAAAATAGGAGCTTCTCCCCACAGACCCTCAACACACAAATTCCTCGGCTAGGTTTGAGGCCACCAGGTGCCCTCTTAAAAAAGGGACTTTAAACAGGTGTTATCATCATGAAGGTAGAGCGAGAGCAGAAGATGAAGTAACTCTGCTTGAAATACATTAATTTTGTATAAAGGAGGTGTAAAATTGAGAGAACCAGAGTTGATACAGGTCACAGAGGTGGAAGTGGAAAAATACTACAGGGTAAAAAAAAATCCATCTGTTAAAGCTAAGAACTGGGGGATGGAAGGAAAAAAATGCAGTACAGATGAAAAAAGGCTCAGTCAAATGAAAGAGTTAACAAAAGATTGGAAATAGGGAACTACGAAAGTATTTCCTACCGGGGATAGCTGGGGAGGATATTATTCTAATTCAGAGAAGCATGATTATGTTCTCTTCTCCCTTTTTTTTTAAACCCAGCAATAAAACAAACCACTGGACCTTTGCATTGTACTCCCATGTAAATAGAGAAAATGCCAATGAAAAATAAGGGAACCAACCAGTATATTCTATAGAGGGAATACAAATTACCATGGCTAGGTGGTTCAGCACACACAGAAAAGAGCAAGGAAGGTAGAATTGTTTCCTTAAACAAAATAGTTTGGAACTCCATATGATCCCAGTTTTGGAGCTGTAACTAGGAGACATGATCTAGTATTTAACTACACTCAGCAGTAATTTTCTTTAGTAGACGGCTTCTCGTAGACTGTGGCAGAGAGGGAAACAGGCAAAGACTGAGCACAATACAGCCTAAGAAATAGTGCACTGGGATTTTATTTTAAAACCCATATACCCAAGCGTAAAGCAATAAAAGGAAATAATAAAGGTGTTGGATGAAAGTGAAGTGGAACTCTCCAGTAGGCACATACTACAGGAGATCTCAGCTAAAGAAATGGGAATGGACATTTCCAAAGACTACAGAAAGAGAGGTGTTTGTACACACACCAACAGAAGGTTTCCTTGTACAAAACAAAAGCAAGAAACAGAGACAGGAAGGAAATCACAGGGAATAGCTTGAGTAATAGCAAAAATGCAGTTTCAGGTCTGTCTAAATGTCAAGGCAGAGGACAGAAAGCAGGGAGATCTCACACAGAGTGTGAAAAATCAATTCTCCAATCAAACAAATCTATGTGAGAAAGAGGGGAAAAGAGAGAGAAAGGAACAACCACTTTGAATAAGAGTGTTACTCCCAGAAGATTTTCTTTCCACCTGTAAAAATAAAACCCAGCGTCCTAGCAGTGCCAGTAGATATGAATGACAAACTGCAAACATTAACTGAAAGAGATAAAATGTAATATGATAACTAAAACACAAGGCACAGGCAGAAGAATATTCAGAGTAAAAAGTGGTCAGATGGAGATCGCCTCCAGATTAAAATTTTGTAATCTTTTTATCTTTCAGTTCCCAGATGAAAATGGTTGACCAAAACATTAGAACAAAGAAGGAGGAAGAAACACTAACAAATACTCTTTCTTTTAAATTCACTGGAAGTAATGAAAACTAAAGAAATGTAAATGAGTGCCAAAGGCAGGAATTAATGCAAGTAGGAGAATTATTTTTAAAGGAACATAAATAATATTAGAAGGAAGCACACAGTGTGAAGCTTCTCCAGTGTCAGAGAGCCAGAATGTTCAGTAGATTCATTAATTTCCTGGGTTCCTTTTAATCCATGCTTATAAAGCACTGTTTTAAAACTTTGCTAGCTAACTTTTCCAAAACTGAACTCTTTTGCATACAGAATTTGTCAGATGCCAGGAAAAAAAAACTAACCTCAAAAATCATATCATCATCTCTCATAAGAAACTTTTATTTTCCCATGACCAGAAAAATGAAGCCTTACTGCAAGATGAGGGAAGGAGAAATTAGTAATTATAAAGTGAATATGTATCCTATGACTATGGTGGCTCTGGTGCTGCCCTCAGCAACAAACAAGACACATAGAAACAGCCATTCCTACAAGATCAGGCTATGTACGTTGCACAGAAACATCATCCAGAGAAATTCTTGTGCAGTGCTGGCGTGGGAGTGCTGTGCTCAATGTATCTTTCTGCTTCTGTATCCTTGTCCAATATATAGCTGCTGGCATGCTGAGGCAAAATCTAAATATGGAAAAGAGTTAAAGGGGAAGAAATAAGATTTAAAATGGAGGCAGAAGATCTCTTGAACTAGATCTGCCTTTTAGACTTTGTTTCAGAGTTTAGTTTTCAGTGCAGCTCAGAAGCTGAAGCACACTGACAAATCCTTTTCAGGTTCATTAGAACCATAATCAACAAATATCATCACGAAGAATATGATGCTTATTTATGTTGCTCATCAGTAGCCATGATTGACATTAGAACCAGATTACACAATTAGTTTTGAAGTCTAACTAATCTGAGGAATAGATTTTTGACAATGAACTCTGGATTAACAGTGAATGTTAAGGCATTCACTCAGTATGCCTAAGGTTTCATCATTCTTACATAGGAGTATGTGCAGTGTAGCTTTTTGTTCCCTTGCCATTTCACTATGTGACCCAAATGGTTTCCTTGCAGTGATCCACTGGGTGATCCACTATGTTTCCAAATGGTAACGGAAGATTTAGAAAATGAGGGTGAGTTTTCACACTACCTTCAGAACTGAAGAATGAAGTTGCCAACTTGAGATGAACATTTGGGCTATCTACACATTTGACCTAAATTAGGAGCTCTTTCTGACAGCTGGAGGAAAGTCTGTCAAGAAGCTGAAAGCTGTTAATTTCAAAAGGTTTGGAATATAAATTGAAAAAAAACCTATGTTTTCTTGAACAAGAATCTACATATGTATTCTTTTCTTTACAAGTATAGGCTTAGAAATTGCCCAAGAACTAGGAAATCAGGAGATGGTTAAATCAGGACTTGAGGCTTCCAAATAACAAATAATGACAAGAATAATCTAAAAGTCTTTTTTCCTTTTTTCTTTTTTTTTTTGTTTTGTTTGGTTTTGTTTGGTTTGGGTTTTTTTGCTTTATTTTGTTTTGATTTTTTGTTAGTTTTTTTGTCGGTTTTGGTGGGGTTTTTTGTTGTTGTTGTTGTTTTGGTTTGGGGTTTTTTGGGGGGGTTTTTTTGAGGTTTTTTTTGGTTGGGTTAGTTTGGTTCGGTTTGGTTTTGGTTTTGGTTTTTGTTCCTTTCTTTTTATTTTCTCCCTGAAATTACTATAGGTAGATTTTGAGGGCTATTTAACATAACAATCCCCCTCAGTTTTTGAAAGACATCCTGCTTGCATGCCCTTTTTTTGAAAATTCAGGTCAAGACCTGTAAAGAAGAATGTATAGATTGTTACCTTTACTTCTGAAAGAATAAGAGGGAGTTAACAAGAGATTGCTCAGAAAATCCTGCTGTGAAGCTCAGATGGCACGTGGGCACATTCACAAGCTTGGTTACTTACAGATCTCCTCAGTGAAGAAGCCAGATTGAGGCTCACCATAGGTTTCCTAGCATGCTGCATTTCTGTGATTAGAGAAGATTGACTCTGGCACCACTGGAATGGCTCCATTGCAGACATAAGCCATGCCCCAGTAAAGGTCCAGACCTGGCAATTTTTCAGGCAAAAGATAGAAGGGTGCAATCCTTTCCTAGGGAAAAAAAAAAAAAAAAAAAAAAGAGTACAAGCTTTTTTGTCAATTAATGTGAGGAATAATTGACCTTAAAAGCCTAAAAATGAGTTATAAAACCACTCACTGCCAAGTTTAATTACAGGTGGAACAAACAGTATGTGGTGGAAAAGAGGAGTTTCCTTTTCTGTTGCCTCTTCCTTCATACAGACACCAATACATGACATCAGAACATGACGCACTGTCTTCCTGCATTTGGTCTTTTGTCAGCAAGAGGTAACATATATTCGTACATCATGTACAAAACATGGGGTAGAGGTTTTCCACTCTAAACAAAAAAAAAATCTTAAATCTTTTGTAAGCACACACAAAAGTTAAAATAAAGACACTCTGGAAAGTTCTTTTCCCAGAAAGGGAACACAGTAGTTGTTGCTATTACCATCCAGTGAAAGGCAGAGTTGAGTCTCCACATGAAACTGCTCCTTGCATGCTACATCCCTTCCTCTACTCCTCCTCAGCAAGAGGAGGAATGTACTAAACTTGCTCCAACACCTCTGATAAGTATGTTCATTTACATGCAGGTGTCTCATCCTGATCTATTTTACCTGACCAATAAGGGTTAATACAGTGCCTAATAACTGTAGCACCTCAAAAATTCTGGTGATGGCTGAAAAAGGATAAATAGTCTTTTCTGAACTTCATAGAATAAGAAAAGAAATTGTCAATGTGTCATGCCTGTCTGAGCATAATTTGATATTATACAGAAATGAAGACGAACATTTATGGTACTGTTTTGTCATTAATAGCAATTGAGCACCCCCAGGAAAAGGCAACTTACTATGGGAAAGTAAGGATCACAGGACTTCAGTCTCTTTTTCATCTCTGGCTGACATGTTTCAAGTCATATGGCTTTATAAATTCTTACTGATCTCCATCAACATGTCTCTTTGATGTTTAAAGTCTCAGCTGGAGTCACATTTGTAAGCCAATAGCTCCTTTCAAAATATTTATGTCCTTTGACTCAAAGTTCAAAACAGGGCAAGATTCACTTTGCATAATCACTTTGAGCAAGCACAGTATTTCTTTTACAACAGTTTGAGGGACAGGCATTTTGTGTATTTTAAGACACTATACCTCATGCAACTTTTGGCACTGGTGCCAAAGAACTCTAACCTTTTAGTGAAAGAGAACAATGTGCTCAGTTCGTTGCACAGTAAGCCAGTTTTGACTGTACTGAAATCAGCTTCAGTGCTCTGTAAGTTTTCCATGACAAGAATCAAACTATAACAGCACTCTAAAAATGGAAATCATGTACATAGTTTACTGTGGCCCCAATCTATACAAAAAACTACCTATGAAAAAAATACAGTGGAATGGGTTGGTGATTAGGTCAATAGGGTTCATTAGGCATTAATCTCACAGAATTTAATAAATAATGATATCCTTTCTCCAGAAAGTTTTTAGCCATATATACTTTCTCTAGTAGGAAACAAAATGGCGAATTTCAGTTTATAGATCTCGCTGCAGAATATCGATTTCATGTATATCGCCACAGATTTTGATTTTATGTATATCACCACAGATTTTGCTTTGCAAAATTTTTAGATTTATGGTTCCAGTGCCCTTCTGCTTCCTGGGTATTCTTGGCAATATGCTGAAGTCCCCAACAGGATGTCAGTACTTCGGCTAGATGATCCAGAGAGGGTGTGAGACAGATAGAGAGGAGGAGTAGCTCCTTCATTTCTCATTGGTTTGCATAGCTCATTCTGTCTGGGCTGCAGGGCTCAAACCAGCTGCTACACAAGAGATGGCAATTGCCACATAGAAAGACACCCTCCGAATCCTTCCATAACCCACATTCCAGATACCCCTGCTCTCAAAGTAAGAGCCAGATGATTACATTAAACATAGGTGTCAGTTTCAACCTCTTTGCAGCTGAGCCCGAGTGGTGCTGCTGTCTTCTCTCTCTCATTTGCATTCTCCCATCTGCTCTTGCTTCAGTTCCTGACACCCCTCACAAATTATTACACTCCTTTCTCAGTCCTCCTCCATCTCCTTCCTTCCCCCATTGCAGTCTCTGTCACTACCTTCTCACTTGTCCTTGCCTTTCCAGACTGTCACAATCCTTCCTCCTTCCCCAGTTTCAACCATCACAATTCCTTCCCTTCCCTGCTCTGCCTTGCCTCTCCCCGTCAGCAGTTGTGTCAGGGCCCAAAGCCTCCTGAACCTGCCAACTTCATGACAAACCTATACAAATACAACAAAAGTATGATAGTCTGTAAACCTTATGTGATAATACATTGCAGTTTCACCTCTCACTGAGCGTATATGCAACCTTGAAAACAGTGGTATAGATAAAAGATGTCGTTTAAATCAGGTGTATTCTTTCTTCATAGTTAATTATTTTTTCATGTATTGCAAAATGAAAGATATATTTGTGTATTCTCCCAGCCACAGAAATTTTGCAGAAAATTCTGGTGAATTTCTGGTTAGGCCATTTGAGGAACATGGGAAATTACCAATTATCTTTCCATATTTTCAGTTTTTTACATTTAAGAACAGTCTACCACACACAACAAAACTAATGGAACATGGTTGCTTCATAAAATAAATACTTCCACATTGTCTTCCCTATATGAAGTCCATTAAAAGGTGAGCAGAAAATGCCTAGGCATTTTACTATGATCCAGCAGAGAACAGTATGACCACTGAGATACCAAAGCAGGTCCAGATATACTACAAGGACCACTTTACATTGAAACCATCAACAGCCTTTACAAGGGGCTACCTTAGAAGACTGCCCAGGTTATTAAGGATTCATCCTGCCAAACTATGAGACAGAGCTTTTAACCACAGAGAAAACTGAGCTGACAACTACAATGCTGTAGTACTTACATCCATGTACTTTCATCCAACTGCAAAAATCCACAAAGAAATCCACTTTTCACGGCCTGCTTCTGCTTCTCTCCTGTTGCATCCACATTCTTAATGTTTCAAAAGGAATGGCATGACACAAACCCACTGTGAAGCCAAGGGGCAATTTTGTCTGTAAGGTGACATGGCAGAAGAAAATTTCATGAGGATGTACAACATCTACTTGACTTACACATCTCTGTGTCATTGTCCAGCAAAGATAAGTCAATTCTGTGAGGAAAATTACAATTTAGAAAGAATTGCTGTCATGCAAATTGGCTCTGCTTTATTTCAGGAAGACTTGTTTTTATCTTGTCAATGATCACATGAGAAGGGCTGGTGGACTGATTCTCTGTGGAACAAGTTGCAAAAATATAGAAAAGGAATGTCTCTGCTTAAGAAATTTCTTCTCTCTGTGATCTGAAGCATTATACCTGGTCTGCAGGGGCCTAGGTTTTCTAAGATTATTAGGAAAAGCTAATCAGCTTATGATATAGGGGTCCACTCCATACCAGGATTTTTACTGCTTACTGAAGGTTAAAAATCACTGCTCTAGATCCCTTACAAGCATGGTTGCATTCTGCCAGAATAGCTACATAAGAGGAATAAACTACATTTTCACAACTCTTTTCTCTGTACAGCCCTATCTTGTATCTATGTGTCATTGTTCTTACCTAATTTTACCATTAGCATACCCTGTCTTCAGATAGGTCCCAATGAGAGTGTGCAGAATCCACCCACACAGAACTCCAGCAAGTTTGCTGGGATTTCCCACACTGAATCAGGAAGAGAAAATATATGTGATATGTACAGCTGGTTGTATTTTTAAGTTATGACTCCTCTGACTGACCAATCACACGTTTGGGGATTTTGGTGTTATAGAAGTTACTCAGTTCTCTTTGCTTTATATTATGTTTCAAGGACGAAAGTTGCAACGGTTTGTAGAAATAAAATGGCAAAAACATGTAGGCTGAAAGCACAAAAACAGATCCATTGTCATAGGGTAGCCTTGAATTAGGCCCTCAAAAAGCTCTACTTTGACATCTTGAATTTTTGCTTTAATTCCAAGTGAGGAAAAGAGGACTTACATGCATGACATAATTTGACTATGAATGCCCAAAAAAGAATTTATTCTGGCTATTTATCTTGTATAGGTTTATTTTTATATCTGTGACATCTTTATTTGTTGCTGCCTCTTCCTAAAAACAATAAGCTTTTCCTGTGCTTTTGCAGACTATTGTGAGTAAACAATTCTCCTTTTGGTTTTAAAATCATCTTTTGCACAAGAAACATTTGTCCTACATAACAGCCAGTAAATTAGAGGACATTGAGTGGGAGATACATCTGTGTATAATGTATTACAGAAAGTTTTATGCCTTCCTACATAGTGACTTTTCTGCTATTTTACTGGTATGGGCCCCAAGCCATTCTGGAGTGACAGAGAAGTAAGAAACTTCTCAAGTGCCATATTTTCAATGTAAATTACGAGCAGGCGTGTGATGTTTTATGTAGATCTGGACCTTCCCCACTTCCTGATCTCTTGTTCCACATTGGTTTACGGCCAGATTTTCAAAAGAGTTCAAGTACAGTAGTAGACCATTTTGGAGACCTAACCCAAAACCTTTAAGAATCTTGGAAGCTTAAAAAACCAAACATCAGAAACCTGGAAATATTTTCTGTATCTAGTACCTGACCTAATATTCTAGGCTATCTCTTTTTTGGAAGTTTTCAAAATAATTTGCAAGATCTCAAGGAAAATGTCGAAACTGTTTCTGCAGCAGGACTGAACAAGTCCTACTCCATTCAAACATATGGGATCCTTAGAATAGTTGGAGAAAATCAAATAGGGCATTTTCAGCCAAAGAGTTTTTTGTGAATTATTGCTCTTTAGAGTATTTCTCTTTCCTGCATGCCCTCCACCACTCACCCAGTTTCATCCTTCTATTCTTCCACTTGCATCACTCCTCAGCTAAACTATGCACTGATCCTTCTCATTTTCAGCCCACATTTCAGTAAGTACAAGTCCTGTATTCATGTATTCTCTCAGAGTTTAACAACTATCATTACAGTCTTTAATTTCCATCTCTCAGGCATGAAAGGGACAATTCTGCTTGGTTGAATATGGTGAGAAAGAACTATTTGCTCTTCATCTTCCATTCTTCTTTCTGCCCATATGGAAGGGGATAGACGTCTCTGATCCATGCTTTGTGCTTGTTACAAATGTTGTCCCAGTTTTTCCATTTTGAATACCTGTGGGTTTTCTGTGCAGGAAGAGACATGAAGGCAGCCCTATGCTTAGAAGAGAGACAGAGGGAGGTCAGTTTTGTTCTGAATGAGAAAAGCCTGAAAGAGAGACAGTGTGAGGAAAGAGGAGACAAAGACAGGCTGAGAGAGCCAAGCAGGTTGTTGATCTACAGAAGCAATTATCAGAACAACTTCGTGAAGCTCACAGAGCAAACAGAACATGCAGGACTGGTGTCACAGAGAATAGAGAAATCAGGCAGTGAGCCTGGATGAGAAGACAAGATGCTGTCTGGTGAATTCCACAGGTTTGTGCTCAGTGATTGTCAGCACAGATACAGACCAAAAGTGACAACACAGATACTAGCCATGGAAACCTGACCTTCTAGTGCTGCTATCAAAATCACAGTGGGTTTTTGCTGACAACTGGAAAGTAGCTTCTGAAAGTGCTGTGCCCTCTCATGCCAGCCAGTCTGAGCAGGGGGTGAGTCCTGGCATCATATCAGGAATTCAAACTTACTGCTCTATACCTATCTGTGGGTTTTCAACACAAAAATCCAGCTTAACATATCTGCCACGGTTTATCACAGCATACCCTGTGATAACATTCCAACAGTACAACAATAGTCAGTCAGCACTGGTATTTTATCAAGAGCCTCTTTCAAACATTAATTAGGTGGGAAAAGGGAGAGGAGAGCTGCAATAAAATGATACATTTGAATTTATTTTATGTTTGCTGTCTTTAAATTCATTCACCAGCTTTTTACTTTTTCCAGTTTTGTCCTTAAGTGCAACTCCCTTGGTACAAGTTATCACACACTGTGGTATGGAGTCCAAAAGCTTTTGCAGAATTAAAAGTCACAAACACATGCAAGCCCAGAGCACACAAGTTAAAACTAAAGAGTTATATGGAAAAAACATATGAAACATATGAAGAGATATGTAGGAAGGACATGCAGTGTTTGAACAGCTCTTGGCCCTTTTCTGTTGATAGTTTCTGAAGGTCCACCAAACTGTATGTGGTTTTCTAACATAAAAATAGAATGTCCACATCCACATCCACATCACAGCTTAAAGAAAATAAATATCCAGCTGCAATTTTATTGAAACAAATTTCATTTCTCCATGGAAGCCAACAGACTGCCAAGAGGAACACTCCCCTGTCCAGGTCACTCAGCTGATCCATTTAGGCTTCACCTATATAAGTAACTCAGAGCAGAGCTTGGACTCTGGCACTGAGATGGCAAGTGGCACAATGCGACCCACCTTCAAATGGCTAAGCCTTCCCTTCTCAATGCACAGCTAAATAGCCTCATCCATACTACTTTGTCAGGAAAAGACCTCTGCATATGGTCCTCCCTCAACTATGCCATAGGCCAAACGGGGACAGGAATACAGTTATGCATTACCAAAGGCCAGTGCCTGAGCGTCAGCACTGTTTAGGGATGAGCGTGTAGCCTGGCCCTCCTTTCACAGAAGAGCAACAGGAGCTCTGAAATGTGACACAACGGAGGCAATGCAAGAATTGATATAAATTGATTTGGCTCAATTTTAAAAAAATAGCTGTGAAATCAGGGGTGTTATTTCCATTATTTGTTTCCATGACAGGCTGCTGTCATTATCCTACTATATGTACCAAGTTTCCGAAGGAAAAGAAAACAAACCAGTCTTAAACGTAAAAAGTGTCTCATATCTTGCAGCGAGTGCATTTTTCCTATTAAAAAGATTTTGCCTGATGCAACAAATTTCTTTCCTCAAATGGCTTCTGTTGCCTTTCCCCTGTGTCTTGGGGAAAGATCACCCTGTCAAACACATTCAATTAAAGTAAAATGGGGTCAAAGGGGAGAAACAAGCAAACAAAAACAATAAAAAGACCTATTCAGGTCATTTATCCTTCAGGTTCCTACGAAGTCCAAAATAAAGTTCGTATTTGTCATTGAATATCTGGAAACAGTAGGCCACTTACTTTCACACAGCATAGGGCTTTTAAATGTTGAAAGCAACAATTCCCAAAACATTCCCCATCAATTTTATTTGATGAAAAGGAGTTTGAAGTTGTGGATGTCCCATCATAGAAGTATTCAAGACCACACTGAATGGGGCTCTGAACAACCTGGTCTTGTGGAATGTGTCCATGTTCACAACCAGGAAGTGGGAACTAGACAATCTTAAAGGTCCCTTCCAATCCAAACCATTTTATAATCCTATTAATTGATGAAGTCAAATGTGCCCTACATCATGGAGAGCAAAGCACCCTGGGATAAGTCTGGAATGAACTTGTAAAGCCTGCACACCAATGTAAAACCTGGGTAAACTATATAATGGTGTTATCTAAGAGGTAAACTGTTTGCTTTAGACAGCTGAGGATTTCAAGGGGAGCAGAACGGGGGAATAATGCAGGGGACAAAGTTTCAAGATTGTACCTGGTTTAAGCAGCACCTTTTTATCTGCAACTTCTCAGTCAGAGTCAATGCTCAGAAAATGCTCTCGCACCATTTCGTACATAGCAAACCTGGCTCAAATTTTTATCCTCTCAGGTTTAGGCAGTAATGTTACCAAACTAAACAGTAGTCCTAGGACCCAATAGCTTATTGCATTTGGGAAACAGCATCTGGACCTGGTCTGGAATTATAATGAAGGCAAACAAATAAGCATGAGTGCATAAATTGCAAATTAAAGTTATTAAAGCAATATTATATTTAGAAGCTGGTTTTGTTGTACCCAAAGGTGCATTACCAGGTATCATAAAATGGCCTTCCTCTTGAGGGTTTTTGGCCTCTGTCAAATCAGGTTTAGACTGCTGTAGTATATCTACAGCCAAACACATTTTGAACTCATAAGAAAGATTTGTACCTATGAATTACATTGATTTTATCTGGAACATGTTTATTGAAGTGAAGAGAAAAAGAATAAAAGGTTATTGAGACATGGCACATTTTTTCACTCCTTTGATTCAACATCTGAAGTTTAATGATGGTAGATGCTGACGCTGCTTCTTTTCTTAGTGTGCACAAACAGCTCACATAGATTCCTTCAGTAATAGGGAAAGATTATCTCCTTAAGGAATGATTTCCCTCTTACTGATGTGATTTTTCAACACCTGCTAAAGCAATGGATCCTATATTTTAACATTTACTGAAATCAAACTGAAGTTTTCTTTTAACAAATTTACTGTCATCTATTTTTATTAAAATTTTCTTATTCCCTATTCTGTAAGATTCAACCCTGTTTTATATGTGCCCTTGACCTATTAAGTTTTGGAGATAAAATTTTCTTGCTTGCTACTGGCTTAGCCTGAGTTTTTCCAAACAGTTTTCCTTTTACCTTAGTTCCGTCTCTTTTGAAAGACTAGGGAAAGAAAAGCATGGGGAGAGGGGCAGTTTTAAAATAGTGATCTTTTCTTTGAAGGTTCCATTTAGGAGCAGAAACCATAAAAGGACATGGTAATGGCCTTTGCATCAGGAAAATGTGCATTGCAAATTTGCTTTTAAAATGGATTGTGCTACAAGCCTTCTGGTGCTAGGGGAATCATCCCATTTTGTACATGTACAGTACAGGTTACCTAGGGTTCAACAGGTAAAACTGCTGTTCCACTCACATTTTCCAGGGATAAAGCAACACCTTCTTTGCCACACCAACTTCATCACATGTGCCAGGTCCCAAATAAGGAACAGGAATCTCTCTGAGTCCTACACAAAAGACAAAAATATAGGATAAGTAGATATGTCAAGAAGAGGTGTCAAGAGGAAGAGCAAAAAGGTGGCTAAAAGCAGCAAACCTGCAAACCAGCAGAAAGATGTCCTAAGGGACAGGAGAGACAGATTTGATGAAGCGTCAGGCATGGAGCTGACGGGGCAAAGATACCACAATACAAAACAGTGAGAGATTCAGAACAGAGCCGGGGGATAAGGAACAAGTGACTGGAGGCCAGACACAGAGTGAAGAGATGGAGAGGACAGAAAGGTGAGAGTAAGATTGTCAGAACCATGTAGAGTTCTTCCTAAGGATAAAATACTCAACTTTGCGAGAGTGTTGAAGACCTTATATGTGAAGGAAGGAACAAAATGTGAATGTGGACCTGTTTTGACTATCTTTGCTTGTATTTATAGACAATTACAGGAAATTCAAAGTGATTTTACAGACAGCAAAAATAATAAACTAAGGGACAATATAGTCTAGTGCCTCAGAACACAGGCGTTTCAAGAGAGAACACATAGAACTACTCAAACCAAGAAGGAAAACAACAGATTTTGACATGACTCTAGAAAGTAGGGGGGAGGAAAAGAAAATACAAGATGAGCAGATTGATACAATCGTTATGAGTGAAGGGTGTCTTATACTTTGGTGACATCCCACTACATCAGCAGCAGGCAGGGATAAATCTTAATGCTCCTGAGACTTTTAATTTCTTTTAAAATCCTGCTACATGAAAGACCATGAAAGATTCCTTTTTGCATAAATCAAGAACCATCAGTGCAGAACAATGGGTCAGAGCTTTGGCAAACTACACAAAGATGACTGATTCGTGCAATTACCAAACTGTACAGGCTGAACTAATTGGTGATAGAATAATGACAGGACAAAAATCCAGGCACTCAAATGTGAATGTTCAGAGATCCCATTAAATCTACAGAGAACCAGAGACGTGCACGGCTAGTGAACAAACTCACATCCACACAGAGAACACAAACAAAGCAGTCACAAAGGTATGTAAGAAGGTAGAACAAGGAAAGCATGAAAAATTACTGAAAATTCAGCACAGAAGGGTATACAAACACAAAACAGAATGGATGAAGAAAATCCAAAGACCTACAGTTATTGTGGGGGAAAAAAAAAGATAATCATGAGATACCCTTTACATGGGACCACATTCAAAAATTCTGACAAGTCATTATGCAAAGGATGATCAACAAGAAAACATGGCCCCATAGTGAGAAAGTAATCAGTGACTCAGAGATCTTTGCATGTATGTGACATCAGTGAAGTGCAAAAGTGCAAAAAAATAAATGGACTGTGAAGTTCAGACTAACACCAGATGCAAAGACAGGGCAGAAGAACAGAGTATGAAAGAGAATGTAAATGAAGAGTAGGAATCAATGTGTGTGAAAGGCACAAAGACCTCTTCAGAAATGTACACAGAGAAACAGAAAAATAGCAGAACCAAATTTTTGATTCTCTGATAATTTAATCACAATACCACAAGGCCAAGAAAACTAAGAGTAGAATACCAAGTTAGAAGTAGATAAAGTGAAAGTTCAGGTAATACAAATGTTAGGAAGACATTTAGCAAAAATAAGACAGTTATTACCCCAGCACATTAAACCTAAATTACAGATGATGCCTATGAGTGACGCAACAAAAACCACAATCTGTGTGGCAGATGTGCTACTGCATCCATGCAATGAAGGACTGGACTTTTGAGGGAAGACATGAACTGAGATGCTTCGAGACAATAAATTATCAAGTACCCACTCTTAAAACAATAAAAAAAGTTAATATCTCCTTTTATTCATTTTAATATCACACATTAAATAGCAAAATTTCAGAAAGCAGCATATGATATGTATCAGAAAGCTAAAAACATAGAATAAAATTAAAAGTAATCATTAAAAGAATAATTGCTCTCAATTGAAGAACTGTTACATGATATACTAAAGCAAAACTCTTCATAATAAAATCAGTACATGTTACCAAGTGAGAACAGCCATCTATTTTGCAGTTGCCATCATAGAAAATGAGTAGTGCACGTTATACCATGCATAAGTTCTGCTCTTTCAATTGGAAGCTTGGAAAGCATTGCAGGAATGAGCAGGAGTCAGTGATGTACCATAGGGAAAAAAGATCATGCTAGAGCAAAGGAGTCTTTGTCTCTGAGATCCCAGTCTCTGAGAGTGAAGGAGCAGAGCCAGTGTGAGAATAGTTTGGGGAACAGACAACCTCCAAACCTGGTGGTGGGGATACATGAAGGAAAAAAGAGAGTGTTGAAAATAGGCAGAGAAAGGGATCAAAATCATGCATTTTTACATACAACATAAAACAGTAAATCATGCCTTTTATCATTTTTTCCTACATGACAATCATCTGTGACTACACACCCAGACAGTAGTCTTGATCCACATTTGCAGTGGAGTGACATGGAAAAGGCATGGCCCAGGGGAAAACAGCAGCCACCTTGAGAGATGGCACCCCTCTAACAAGTGCTGTGGGAAACCCACCAGCAGTGGGAGCTGAGAGGGGGGCACAGTTCCTGGTACAACCAACCCCTGAAGGCAAGGGTAACCCAAGTTCTTGTTACTATGTCCCTTGGGGCAGATTAGAGTGAAACAAAACTGAATGATTGGTGTTTATAAATAAATATATATATGCATATCTAAGGTTTACTTTGCCCAGCCATGATCCATGGCCCTGATGGGCCAGGCCAACCTTGAGTCTATGTCCCAAGCTGGTCTTGGCCATTCCAATCCTCAGGGAGGTGCCCAATGCCAGGGGTTTGGCTGCCCCAGTGCCCCCAGTTGCCATGTTCCTGTCTGGAGTGACGGAACAGGCCCTGCCTGCTTCTCTGCCATCACCCACCTGGGGAGCCCCCTCCACTCCAAGCACTCATCCCCAGGGAGCTGTCACTGGTAATGTGCTTGGGCCACCATTCAAGCAAAAGAAAATGTTATAGGTTCTGCATCCAGGTACCCACCAGGCTTTCCATACTGGCAAGTCAAGCAGAGTGAGAGCACAGCCTGGAGCCCTTGCACACGCTAGCCCAACTGTTGAGCTGTCATCCTCCACAACCCCATTGACGAGCACTGGGAATGGAGCAGGACAGTTTTAACTAAATGTTGGTGCACCGTAAGGTCTGTTTTATTTGCCACTACTGGTGAAAGCCCATCATGTGCCACTCAGGTGGGAAAAGTTCAAGCTGTATGCTCAAGGAGAGGGAACTATTCAGGCAAAGTTTAAATATCCATGATTGCAGATCATTTTTAAGGGCTGGTGTGTGTTACTCAATCTGCAGTGTTAGGTATTTGATCATGGTACACAACACACGTATGCGCTTAGCAAGTTACACAAAGCAGCCTCACACCACAAAATCAATAGCAACTAACTCAGAGTGTGAGATCTTCAGCCAGCTAGTACTATTTCTGTCCCTCTATAACATAGAAATATAAAATATAAGGTTAAGGGACTGATCTATCACGGTGCCAGGACAAGGAGACTGAAAGAGTCTAGTAAGAAATCCTCCAGAGCAAACAGGAATACATGTTCACATTTGTTGTGTTGGGCACCTGCAGAGCAACCTCACCTGTCTCTTCAAACAGCAGGATTTCACACAAGCCAAAAGTGCAGTGTTTCTTTTTCCTTTATTCTCATATCATAATATCCACGCTAATGAAAGCAGAAAATCTCCAAAGAGATTAGAGTCACTCTGAAAAAAGGCAAGAGAGAAGGACCATACAGAGGCCAATAGTGGAATTCATCTTCCCTAATTGTAGCAAACAGAAGTTACACATGTCCTCTACTTTCTTACTCTGGTCTTAGACTTACAGACAGCTATCTCTGGATAGATAACTGTCCTGGAGGCCTCTATTTTTTCCTTGTGATTTCAGGGGGAGCCTTATAGATAATTTAGAGTACAGACTGGCCTTTTTTCAAACTAAAGAAGCAACAAAATCCACTTTTCCCAATGCCCGTCAGAAGAACAAGCCAATTTAAATTTATTATCTACTCCTAAATGAAATGTGGAAAAGCAAAAATTTATAAGACCACAGAACAGTCATGGTTGGAAGGGACCTCTGGAGGTGGTCTTGTCCATCCCCTTGCTCAAGCAGGTTGCCCAGGACCATATGGCTTTGTAATATCTCCAAGGATGGAGACTCTACTTCCTCTCTGGGAAACCAGTGCCACTGCTGAGTCACCTTCACAGTAAAAAGGTATCTCCTGCCATTCAGGTGAAAACATCATATGGCATCTTTCTTGCATTTCAAGAGATAATAATAAAAAAGCATGGGCCAACACCTTTGTGACAAACTCCCTATAACAAATAATGGCCTTGATTAAACAGGGTAGTGTTTGATGAAGCCTCAATTTTTTTTTTCTTCACTGCCTACTGCACCAATGTATCACAGCTGATCTGTTCGAAATGCTTGAGGCAACTTGTGGGGTTCATGGGGAGTTCATGCCATAGTAATTTATAAGACTGATTATGAAAGAAATTTTGCACAGAGCAAGAGGTTGAGTAAAACAGGACAAATGGTCTGATTAAAGACAACAAGTAAAACCCAGAGAAAACTCCCAGGGAAAGGAAAGAGGCCAAATTTACCATACATGCTCTGTAAGAGCATGAATTTGATGGCAAGTGAAGGTAGATCACTTTAACAGGAAAAGTAGTACATTTATACTCACAAGGTCTCCTATATGAGGCAACCCAGTATTAAACTTTTATTTTCACTGCTAAACAAGACTGCCACGTGACTGACAAGAATAACAGGGAAAGAGAATAGTTGGATTTCAGTTTTTTTCTGAAATGCACTTACATTTAGTGTTTAGCAATAAGAAGGAACATCTTCATAAAGTCATGATTAAGAAAGGGATCTAGATCTGTGAACTAATAAAATAGCCCACAATACCTCAGAAACTGTCCTCTCAGTAGGACAACTTGTAGATAACTTTTCAGAAAATATATTTCCAAAGAAGTCAACAAGTTTCAAAGGCTTGATGGAATATTTTCACTTAATCTTGTATAGGAATGAGATATTTCTTAAAATGGGCTTGCAAATTCCAGACGTGAGTTTTTTTCCACTCAGTAAATAACTCTGCTTTGAGGAGTGCACAGATACATTCCTGGAACACTTCTGCCTTACAGGTCCATTTTGACAACCTACAAAGCAGGATCACATGGCTTAGCGTGTGATTGTAATGGCCAGCTTGAGCAATACTCAGATACAGATCAGTACAGGGACAGCTCTTCTTTTGCTGTTTATCAAGTCCTTTGCCAAAAAGTAGCTGCTAGCTGTTAGCTCATAACTTCATAAAAAAACCCCAAACATCTAAGCACAAAAACTGGATGTCAAAGAACCCTAACAATGGAAAATGGACCCCACAATTTAAGGAGGACAACAAAACTGATGAAAGGAATGGAAGGAATGTCTTCCGAGGAGCAGCTAAAAATTTTGGGCTTGTCTAGTTTGAGGAGAAGGAGGCTGAGTGGTGAACTCATTGCCCTCTACAACTTCCTGAGGAGGCAAAGAGGAGAAGAAGGCACTGAGCTCTTCTCCCTGGTATCCAGTGATAGGACAGATGAAAAAAAGTCCAAATCTGTGCCAGGGGACGCTTATTCTGGACATAAGGAAGCATTTTTATTTTGCTGAGAGGGTGGTCAACCACAGGAACAGACTTCCTAGAGAGGTGGTTGATGCCCAAAGCCTGTCAGTATTGAAAAGGCCCTTAATAATATGCTTTAACTTTTGATCAACCCTGAAGTGGTCAGACAGTTGGACTCGATGAGCATTATAGATCACTCACAACTTAAAATATTCTATTATGTTCTGTTCTATTCTAAAATAAGCATTCTTGAGACAATCCACCAGTCTGAGGTGAATAGAACATGAAACAAAAAGCAATACATAACAAAACAAATTTAACATACCCCAGCACAAGACGAAGCAAGTACAAAGCAGTAGCCAGTCCTCAAAAGAAAGACGATGTTTTGTGCAGCATCTTGCTAAATAAACAAAGGCTTTGTAACAAGACACAGAATATATTATTCCCAAAACAAACTGTTAAACTGTCATGGTTTAGGAATGGTATTCTCCAATTTAGTGTTCTTCCCCAATTTACTGTTCCCACTGAAAATATTCCAAACCATGTCCTGCTCGTTAACTTCCTCCTCCCCCTCCCTCTCCCTCTGTGAAGGGCTGGAGAGGAAAATGGGAGGCACAAAAGTTAAATATCAGAGGTTGAGACAGAAAAATTTACTAGAAACAACGACATAAGAAATGAACAGTAACAACAATGATATTAATAACAGAGTGTAAAAGAGAAGTGAACAATTCACACACAAGAGCTCACCATGCAGAATCTGGCACTGCCCTGACCACTCACCCTTGTGAGCTGGGTTAATTGGTCCCAGAGTCAAGAACACCATATATTCTGCAGAGTGGCACAAGGTTGAGCTTAAACCTTAATCTAGTTGGACAAGAGAGATTTGTAATAGAATTCTAATACAAGGAATCAGTACCTTTCAGCTCAACACTTCCTGAAATTTTCCCAAATGTAGAAGAAAATCCAAAATAAAATAAAATATGCATGCAGGACAGAAGACATCTGTGGGAAAATCTCATTCTCAGTTCAATGATCAAAGTGGAAACAAAGCTTGAAGATGCTGAAGATTTGGACTTAATGAGAAAACAGCTTTTAATGGAGACAAAAATGTCAATTAAAATGTTTACAGTCACAGCATTTTGCTTTTCATAGCTGCATGACAACCCAATATTTGTTCAAATACCAGGGATAAGCCAATTCCACAGCTTCAAAGAAGCACAAGCGAATGAATTCAAATAACAATACCATAGCAACAACCCCATGGTCACCTCAGTTAAAGAAAATTGGATCCCTCTGGATTGCTATGTGAACACTGGAGGTATTGACACAGAAATCCTAGAACTGATAGAACTGGTTTAAATGCTTTCATTTTTTTCTTGTTGTCATTATCTAATTAGAGATGGGATAAGTGAGTTTTCCCACCTTTGTACACTGCGCTTTCCCTTCATGTCAGAATTCCCAGTAATAGAGAAGAGCCTGCTTCAGCCCTGAACTGTTATTAGTTGCAGCCTTCTGCAACTCTTGTTTAAATTCATAGCAATTAAATGTACTTTTACAATGTCAATCAACATCACTATTGACTGGGAAGGGTAAAAAGGAGAATGTCAAGGTTATTGTTTCTGGCTAAAAAAGAACTTAAATATTTTCTCTCATGATCTGATGAGCTCATATATGCTGGAGAGGAGGTGTACAACATTGGGAATCCAGTGGCTCAAAACTGGAGGCAATCTGCAGGGGTCAGCAAAGAACAAATGTCAGGCAGTCACATTTAAACACAAGCAGAGTACAGCCAGCTTCAGTGTCATTTACGGAATTTGCCTTTCACCTGCATGCCTCAATGATCACAGCACCTTCCCTTTCCTCCTGTAGAAACCATGATAAGACGGGGTAGCTCACTCATTTCCACCTAACTGAAGAGTCTGCCAAAAAAAAGACCTGACCAGGGCTGACACATGTAGTCAGTGTGCCAGCCCAGAGCAGATAACTCAGCTAAACAGATGTTCCTTATGGATTGGGTGCTTCACACACCAAAGTCAGCAAAAGGCAAGATTAATGAGAAAATGTAACAAAACCTGAGATCAACTAAAAGTTGTACTTCATGACGAAAACAAAAGTCTGAAGATGTGCATCCAGTCTGGAAAGGAAACCTTTAGCTCATTCAGCATAACCACTTAATTTTGAAATAGACTTAGTTTGATTGTATGTGTCCACATCATGGTCCATAAATTTCCTTGCTTGAAATGGATTTCTGTATTCTATATAGGTATCTCTTTATTAGTAGCACTATAAAGAGTGTGATTATTGTCTCTGCATTGCAAATTAAAACCTCATGTTTACAGTGACACTACAGTGTCACAATCTTTGACTTCTAAAACCCATGTCTGTCATCCAAATTAGTGATTTTCTCTATCCAATAGGTAAAAAAAAAAAGTCTTACTCACAAAGAACATTCAAATAACTGAAGACAGATGCAGGTGTTTCTAAATTAAATGACACTGATTTTACTTCTTCTAATGATTACAGGGGTTTCAATTACTCTTAGAAGAAGTGTCTTAAGATTACTCTCCTTTGCATAATTTTGTCTGCATTTACTGCATAGCTGTGGCTGTTACTAAGAAATATTCTTTCACCAGCAGATATTTTAACTTATAAGCAAGTTGAGAAGAAAAAATATAGGCATTTTGATAAAAGCCCAAACATTACACATATTAAAACCGTTTTTTATTCTTACAAATTGAATATGCATTGATTAGAAGTTTTGAGTGTCAGTTTTATCTTACTTTCTTGGCATTTCTGAAACTGATTTAGGAACAAAATCAAAAAGCCTAGCAAAATCTATCAAGTAACTAATACAAATGAAGAAAGGAAAATCATTAAATACATTATTTGGACACTTAGCCAGCAGTTATTTTAGCCCCCCTCTAAATAAAAGTTTAATATTCTATTGATAATGCTGAGATTTTTTCATGTTAAGGATTTAATTGACTGCTACACTATGTTAAACACACACATTTTCAGCTCAAGTAGAAGGATAAAATCTAGGACAATAGCATGATAACATCCAAGGACCCAAGATTTTGTTCATGCAGTTACAAAGAACAATCATCTATTGCATGTTTTCCCTTTCTTTGAGCAAATTTTTAAAAGTCCAAAAATCAAGATGACATTTACAAGGAACAGTAAGAGCCATTAAGAAAACAAACAAAAATTGCTGTTACAATTAAAGAGATTTCATATTATAAGCTTGCATTTCTAACTATGACATCAGACTCTATTGTGCATGATTTATTACTGTCATGATGCAGTTTTTACAATCATGCGGGCTGGGATCCTCATGATATCCTAATATTTACAGGATTCTCATAACATATGCCCAAATCAAATCCACAGCCCCTAAAATTTACTGCTTCTTGCCATATTAAATTATTTTACCTCAGCTGATTTGTGATGGTCAGGTGGCCTTTTGAGAGAAGTTCCTCCAGAAAAATCCAGCAAGATTGCACATTCTAATATGAAGTACAGTAACCATGTAGGAAACGTTTCTTACATAGAGGGAGGAAGCACTAGCAAAGAGGTAACATTTCACCTGAGATTCCAGACACTTGAAGAACTGTTCATGGTGAATGAGAGTTTAATTTCTTGCAGAACTGTTCTCCTTTTCCCCCACTCTTCCCAAGGAACCACCACAAGCTCTTAAATTTCTCCTATTTCTTCCAAGCAGAGACGTGATGGAAACTAGAACACAAGGTTTGAAGAATACGGATTATTACCTGCCTATCAACAACCAGCTGCCCTTAGTGTTTTGATTGTGCAAGTTCATCCTCTCAAAACATGGAATTCAAACCCTTTTCTATATTTATATGATTTCCTCCCATGAGTAGGTTAAAGAGTTTGTTTTCATCTGCTCAGCATACCCTGTAGCAAATGTGTGTGACTTTGGTCAGTAAAGATTCTTCTGCTCAGAGAAAATACTTCCATCTTTACAGACCACCTGTGTCATCTGGAAACAAAGGCAGTGGCTAAATACAGAATATTAGTAACCAAAATTTGTGGTTTTAAAGGAAGTGGTGGACCAAAACAGTTTTAAATTTATAATGTTTGAGATTAAAAAGGGATAGAAAATGTAAAAACTACTTTTTCCCCTAAAATACTTCTATTATGTAGCAAAAAATCAAGACAAAACATTTTCCTTGTATCTATCTAGGAGCATTGTCTGACTATTACTTCAGAACAAAGAAAGAATTTGCAAATTTCATTCATTTTCAATATAAAGTGAGGTTCTGTTCCTGCTGACTCATATGGTACATCCAAGATATTGGGAGAGAGAATAAACCACGCACAAGCCACCTTGTTACTTATTCATTTAAAAATAAAAGAAATACTAACTTACAGAAGGAGAAAAGGAATTAAATTTCAACTAATGGAACACAGAAAAATTTGGCAGTCTGCTTAAGTAACTGAAGACCACTATAAATCCTTTTTTTTAATTGAAAAAAAAATTTTTTAAAAAAATTCTGCTGGGAAAACCTAACAGCATTCTAATATATATTCGGAAAACAAATTTGCACTTCAGTTCTGCATATTAAAACTTAACATAGGAATCATAGTACAACTGATGTAATTTTACAAGGAGGACAAGTATCTTGGAAAACAAAACAAATTCTCAAATACATTTTGGAATGAAATTGTGGTTTTACTTCACCCATTAGTTTCATCTGTATTTTCTTTCAGTCAAGGTTTCTGAGGGTTCACCGGAGAAGGCAGAAATACCTTGCAGAAGATCTAATGGGAACCTGGCAGAAGCGAAAAGCTGCTGACCCATACACACACTTGAAGCAACTGTGATTGGTCAGCACTAATATAAGGGGTTTTTTAGTTAATTTAAATCGAATTTGGCATAGAAGATGGTGGTTTTCATCTTAGAACATAGTACTTTGCACCAGGTGAAATTTTCTGGCTCAGGCTGAGTAAGCGAGAAGATGAGATAAGCTTTTAAATTGACCATTAATTCAAAGAGCGCTCTTGCAAATCACAGACAGCCATGAAATTGAGGCCTACTTTGAATTCACTGGCAAATATTTCATCACAGAAAAACTAGAAAACATGACTATGTAAAAGTGCACCAGATACCACAAACACAATCAAATTTATTGCTCTGTTTATTAATACCCTCTAAGAAAACAACAGTGACAACAGACCTGTTGGAACTGTTGTAGAAAGATGGAAAAAGAAAAAATATAATTGTCTGGACATTTCAGATGTTTCTCTTCTCCTTGTCAAAAGCAAGTACCTAAGCACTTTTCAGACTGATACAGTATTCTAATTTTACCAGCATTATTTTCCTATCAGAGAGTGAAAATATTGATGAGAATATTTAAAACACAAACTATTCTTAATGTTCTAATGTCCAATTAGGAATAAAACATCTAAGCTAAGTTCAAAGAAGGAGACTACTGTGCATGACAGTGTTTTGGAAATTGCTTCACATTGGAATGTTCAACTCTTAGCAGAGAAGGAGACTCTTGAGTATCATATTTGACTTTAATCTATTGCAAGAAATACATTTACTTAATTAAAAAGATTGCTGCCTGTAGACATAGGCTCATAAAAAAGAGTTTAAATCTGGTAAGCCTATAGAATGCAGAACCCCATCCCGCCTATACCTTGCTACAGAAATTACATTGAATATAGATATCTACACATATGTACAGACACAGACCTATTCACTTTTATATGAAAGGCATCTGTTCGCATATGAACTGGGTGACAGTTATTTCTCCCATCCTGTTTTCTTAACATGCAACAAATACTAAAATAATGCAAAGAAAAACAAAGAACTTATGGAAATCTGAAACTAAAAATGTATTAGTCTGGAGATTTTCCTCTCTGCAAAGCCAGGACTGAAGTATTTTTTCTATCCTTTCTACAATAAGATTTTCTTACAACTGCTTACATGTCTTCCAACCTTTATCTGTTTAGATTGAATCATTTCACATTCTTGTTTTTCAGAAGTAATTGAGTGATTCCCTCAAAAATTAAACAATATGGAGCAATCACCATAGTAGAGCTCTTTAAGGATATCTGTTAGGGCTCCTCTGATTTTGAGCAGGAGCTTCACATGGATCACCTCCAATAACGGGTTGGTTTTTGTTCCGAATTTCCTCTCAAATTTCCTAGTTGATAGGCCTGGAATGTTTCCATTTGTGTCTGCTCAGTGGTTTGATAGCTAAACTATCTTCTCTGCCCAGATTTCTGCAAAGCCTGAGGGACGAGCAGGACTTTCCCTGGATTTGCGTGTGCCATGGCTTAGTGCTGCAGCGGCACACGACTCAGTGGCTGCTTTAAAAAGACCCAGGAAACAGAGAGATGGAAAAAGAAGCAGACTATTTTGGAATAAATAAGAAAAGCAGAAACTGAGATGCAAAACCAGAACAGATGCTGGAGGTGTGTGGGACAATGTGATAAGAAAGCAAACGAGCAGCAGGGAGTTGCAGAGCTGAGAGATAAAAGCAAGATTATCCCTCTGCACTGAATATTTTCTGTGACACTGAATATGCCACTGAGCCAAACATTTTTCCCACTACAGATGATCATTGCACAGAGTCTTTTAAATATCTGTTTGTAAACTGATTTTCTCCACTTCCAGGCTCTGATCTGAAGTGCAAACTACTTTATAACACTGAGGGCCATGAGAGCTGTGTTCTGGGCAGAGGAGTTGCTTTCAGGAGAGAAGATGCCCAGCTTCCACAGATGTCATTTGTCTGAGAACTGTGAATCTAAACATCCTTTTTTTGTGGGTTTTTTTTTTTTGTTTGGTTGGTTTTTTTGTTTGGTTGGGGTTTTTTTTGGTTTTTTGTTGGTTTTTTTTTTGTTCAAAAAAAAATAAGAAATCGCCCCCAGTCCCATCTGTCAAACGGCCCAGACTTTATATCTAGGACTGGTCTCCAGGTGTGCTGTATATTCTTCTCAGTCTTTTTCACAAATCTTGTTAGGAAGTAATTTGTTCTTAGAAAGTGTTATAATACAACCAGAAGGGAGAGATGAATATCTTGATCACACAAGGTTTTCTGAGTCAGCAGTGAGATCCTTTGAATACATTATACAGGCTACCACCCTGAAAGTCCTCACTGTTGGAATGTGTTGTTTTGCTATTTCAACGAATGGAAGGCACATTGTATGAAGTTCACCAGCTGTTTTAATTTGAGAAATGTAAGCTATAATCACATTATCAGTTTACTCATTTTTATAACAATTTTCTCTTTCACATGCTTTACAATCTGATATGAATGGATATGCTAGAAGAAAATATTCCTCTTCTCTTTGTCAGCTTTGTTGCATCACTTCAGTTTAAAAAAAAAAAAGAGGGGAACCTTGCTCTGACTTGGCACATCTGACTGCTGACCTTTATACTATATATAATTTTTCAAAAAACAGCCCAAAAAGAAGCCCCAAAAAAACTTTCCCTGTGAGTTCATCACGTACATAAACAGAAGGGTGAATATGAAGAACTAGTTATGTGCATAATTATCACTTCATCAGATGACACTGTAATCCTGGCAGGATGGAAGAGGAAAAGAATAAATCACTGGATATTGGTGTTTCAGCTGGCAGACTTTCCCTGCAGAAATGGCACTCTAGCTTCCACCACAGGACCTTTGTCCAGAACCTAAGCCTTACAAGTGAGCCTCTTTGTCCTACACTATCCTCGTACTCTGGACCTGCAGAGTCAGTTGTTTTGTTGTGAACAGCTGTTTGGAGCAGCAGAACTCCAGGTAGGTAGCTTATAAAAAAAGCACTGACTTAAGCAAAATGCTTCAGCTAAAGCAAAAAAACTTTGTTTAGTTGAATTTGGGGTTTGCTTTTATCTCTGTATAATAGAGACCCATCTAACTATAGTAAAGACCTATCTAATTATATCACTTTCAGCCAGAAGATCACAATAAATCTAATATCAGGAAGCACTATAGCAAAAGCCACTCAAAGCTTTCTCAACCCCTTCCTGAAACACTATTCAATCAAGCATTATTGTGACTTATCCTTCAAAGTAAAAACACTTCCTCTTTTACTCTCAGCAAGGAAATATGTGAGCTTTGTTATAAAACAATTAGCATTTGAGTTAAAGCTGGAAGCTGCTAGCTGAAAGATGTACAAGGATTGCAATGGGCTTCACTGAATAAGGTAGCAGCTTTTGAGTGATGGTGTGAGATATTTGGAGGCTCTGTTCCTAATATTGTATATAGTGACTACACACTTCCCTACAGGTACTCCTAATTTAAATCTGAGCAGACTTGTATACTCCCTGAGTATATGCTGAGACATTTGCCTCTGACAAGGTGTTTGACACCTTCAGAATGGAAAAATCCATATCCCTTCTTCTCAGTCCTTCATACTCCTATTGTTATATGTCTAATCTCAGACATCTAAATATTCCTCAGTTGTATATTAACCATTCAGCAAAAAGGACTCAAAGTGGCCTAATTAATCCAGAATATCAAAGATATCGTGTCAGAGTGACACATCATAATGTAGTAAAATGTTTTCTTATGACAGTCCCTGGAGACAAAATAATTTGTTTAGAAGAATGTGAGCTTATGTGGATATTCCTCTCTATTCCCAAAGCAATAATGTACATGTAAAACATGTAGCTTAATACCCACTTTTATACTTTTTCCTTCTTATTCTAATAGTGTTGATACATGTTTCCATGTGCCTGTCAAGATAAGAGGTTAGCTCTGATTATTTGAAGGCTTCACTTAATTGATTTTCTGATATATAGCTAAATTCTCTTCTGGCTCAAACTAGAACAGCAGCACTGCATTTGATACAGGCATTTAGAGGGCCAGCTGAGTTTATTGGTCAAATTCAGCTTTCAGTTGCTATAAATTGAGAGAGACTTAATTGATTTCAGCTAATGTATTGTAGAGTTGCACTTGTACATTTGGGAGCCAAATTTAGGCCAAGGACAGTAAGGACTGTAGCCACAAAATGATTGTGGCAGAGAAGTAGAATTTAAATTCAGCAGTTCAGGGGCAGGTAATAAGCAGACCAAGGCAACACCAGCCTGAGTAACTGACCTGTCAAAAAAGCAACTACAGTTAGCCTTTAGTTGGGTTACTGATAGGTTGACCCCAGCTCTAAATTTCTAGCACTACCTAGTGTATTAAGTGGTTGGAGAGCACTTTGTGTTGTAACTGCAGCACAGGTGTATCCCAAGTTATAGGATTATGAGAAAACCCCCATTGATTGACCAGTCACCTACTGCTGATAACATTTTTTCAAATTAATTCCAAATAGTTTGTTACTACAGTTCCATTCCTAAAAGACAGCTTACCACTTTCCCATGGTGTCATTTACAAAACAGCATGAAAACAACAGCCTCCAGGTGCTGTGAATTTCAAGCTGGTCCTTGTGAGATAAGTGCCATCAAGATTCCTTCGTTTAGTTTTGGCAATCCCATATTTAACCATGTTGTTGAGTGTGCTGAACAAAAAATCTGAAAGGGCTTTTCTCAGTGTTCATGTAAATGTTGCTAGAGAGATTACAAAATGATTATTTTTCAAATTTCTTCGAAATACAATTGTTATTTGGTCTTTTTTCTTATACAAGAGTTGTTTCTTGGTTGCATTTTAACCTTAGTTGAGAGCAGGGAAGGGCCTTCCAAAGTTGCACACCAAGTGTGTGCAGAATTTCTAAGACTGAGATAATTTGAAGCTGGTTTCAAATTTTAAAAGGGTGCTGCAGTATGGTCATAAAAAAGAAAGATAATCTTGTGCTTGGAAAACATGCTCAAATATAGTTTTATAGATAGAGATTCTGTGTTTAATATGAAATTTTATATTTTAAATTTGCGGTCGGCTTTTGGGATCCCACTCTGCACTAATCTGTTTTCTTCTTAAATTAAAAAGATACAAGTATCAATGAGCCATATAGAATCAAAATTTTAAAAATCTATGTTTTTCTATTCATGATCGTAGCAATGCTCTTACAAAATTTCAACACAATGCCCACTCAGTTTACTGAAGACTGATTATGGTGGTTTGACCTTGGCTGGGATCCAGGTACCCTCCAAAACCGCCCTATCATCTGCCTCCGCAACTGAATGGGGAGAGAAAATATAGCAAAAGGCTCACGAGCTGGAATAAGGAGAGGGAGACATCATTCACCAGTTACTACTACCATGGGCAAAACAGACTTCACTTGGGGAAATTAATCTTAAAAACACCTTCCCCCCAACCCCTCCCTTCTTTCCAGGTTCTTCCTCCTCCATCCCAGCTGCACAGGGAGACAGGGAATGGGAGTTAGAGCCAACTCATCAAAGGTAGTTTCTGCTGCTGCTCAGGGAGGGAAGTCCTTTCCCTGTTCCAGTGTGGGGTCCTTCCTGCAGGGGACAGTTCTACCTGATCTAGTTCAGCATGGGTTCCTGCCAGAACCCTGCTCCAGCACAGGCCTCCCACAGGGTCACAGCCTCCTCTCAGGCATCCACCTGCTTGAGCATGAGTGCCTTCCATGGGCTGCAGGTGGATTTCTGCACCTCTGTCAACCTCCAAGGGCTGCAGGGGCACAGCTGCCTCACCATGGTCTGCACCAGGGGCTGCAGGGGAATCTCATCTCCGGCAGCTGAAGAACTTCCTGCCCCTCCTTCTGCACTGACCTTGGTGCCCACAGAGTTGTCCCTCTCACATATTCTCATCCCTCTCTGGCTACAATTTCTTCTTCACAGCAACCTTTTTTATCCTTCTTAAATATGCTGTCACCAAGGTGTTACTGCTGTTGCTGATTGAAGAGGCCTTGGCCAGTGGCAGGTCCATCCTGGAGCAGGCTGGCATTGACCCTTTCAGACATGGAGGGATTTTCTATCAGCTTCTCACAGAAACCAGTCCTGTAGCTCCCCTGCTACCAATACCTGGTTGTGCAAACCCAATACACTGATGAAGAATATCAGCAAGCGCAGAAAATTCTGCAAAGCCATCTTGCTTTGGGTCAGTAAAAAGGGAGAGCTTTGGGGAGCAGAGAAAGGGGGACAAGTCGAGACCTGCAGGCAATCCCATTACTGGCCTTGCCCTTGATGAGGGGAAGCCAGCCTGTGGCACCTGAGGAGGACTGGGCTATGACACAGAGGTCCCATCCATGGTCCAGTGATCGTCTAATAAATGCAGGCAGATGACTTGAGACAGGTCAGTGATCACCCCATGAAATCATAACAATCAAAATAACCACCTGTGAAATAGCTCAGAAAAGAGCTGAAATGGAGTTCTGGGCCATCAGAATCATGGCAAAAGCCCTGAGACAGGCTAGGCAGGGACAGTCAGAGCTAACAGTGCCCTCAGATGTCATACATCAGCCAAAATAATTAAAGTCTGTGTCATTTTAACTATGCTTGTGTTATGATTTTTGTGCTTGGTTTGGTGTTATCTAAGCCAGACTTTAGTCCTCCATTCCTGTTCCACATATTATTTTCATATATTATTTTCATACTTTTCAAAGTCCTAAAAGCTACCACTCACAAATATTTGAGAGAAGCGTTCAATTTACAGATGTGTTAATAACAGATGCAGGTTTAGTCCCTAAACTAAAAACACATCAAAAGTATAACCTTTGTAAATACACAACCACCTGTAACAGTGGCATCTCTGGCATTTTAAACTTAACATGTGAAATGAAAATTACTACTTCTAGCAGATGGAAAACTGTCCTGTACCTCATGTTTCTGGGCCAGTGAAACTGCTAAACCCAGTAAAAGCTATCTCAAGAAGAGCTGTCATTGAGAGCTTCCTCATTCCTTCTTTATACGTTGTGCCCAGTTGAAGCGTCATTTCCAAAAAATGCTCCAATTAGGAGTTTTGGTAAAGTTTCCAAGTTGCATTTCTGTGGGATGAGAAAGTCCAGCATAATGACTCTCTGAAACAGACACAGCACATTAATTGAGCTATGAATGCTGCTTCCTCTCCTGCTTTTCTTTTTCATTTATTCTTTAAAGAATGTGCTAGTAACTAGTACTAGCAAGTGCTGTGCTTTCAGAATTTGCCACTCCGTGGTTCCAGAGATGAAAATCCCCTTTCTTCTTTCACACAGGGTAGGAAACTTTCTGGTGCCCATCTCCTGGTGCTTTGAGGTTGTTCTGTAAAGCCCAGCTACAGGAGGGGTTTTAGGAGGAGTTGTTTTAGTGGTTTCAGTCACTGCACCCTGAGATGGTGGTCCACTGATAGACATCTACAAATTCTTTTGATTTCTGTGTAAATGTCCACGTCACTTACCCTTGATCTGGTGCAGAACTTCCACTAACCGTGTGTGGCTTTTTTTATGATCTAATGATATTGCTTATATATTGATTATTTATTGTATCAGTTATTTATTAGTACTTTTAGTTTTTTCATGAGGGTAGCATTGATATCCTTAGTTTTATTTAGACTCTTCAAATAAATATAACTCAAAGGTTTCTGAGCATCCAGCCGTGGTGATTCATCTGCAGCAATGTAAGTCACTGTGGTTCCCCAGAAAGGGAACAGCAGGGGAGTTATTCATCCATTCCTTGGCTTTCCCAGTCTCATACTGTACACAAATCTTCCTCAACCATTTAAAAACACAGGACTATGATTTAGAGTAACACAGTCATGCTTTCCTTGCTACCAGAAGCATGAGAAAAGGACAAAGGAAAGAGCAGAGAAAAGTATGGGTGTATGAAGCCAGTCATGTCTTAAGCTGTCATGCTTAAATTCAGAGTATGAAGTAAGAACCAGTGTTCTTCCTAAATGAAATCTGATTTAATCAACTTGATTAAAATTCCTGATTTGGAATCCCTGAGGTAAACAGCTCAGCTCATGCATTAGAGTTAAACATTCAACAAGAACATTCTAGTTTAGGAAATGGTTTGAGGTAAAAGAAATCCAGGCAGAAACCCAGCCTGGAGGAATGTTTCATCCTCACAGTGGTCTGCCAGGTTGCTTCCTGGAGGTAAAAGACATAAGCCAGAACTGCAGTACAGGCTTGTGAAATGGAAAATGGAAGGGAGAAACTAGATAATTTCATAGAAAGTTTCAATCTTAAAATAGAGTTGTTTTAAGCAAGCAGTATCCTGAAGAGAGCAGAGACTGTGTGTGTGCTAATTTCTGCTTCTAAGGCTTCTCTGCTGCCCGCCACAGGAGATCTGTACGAACATGATTGCAAGGGCTGTAATTTAAAACCCAGAACAATGCATTAATAAATCTGACAAAGAACACAATGAGCACAAGTCAGACTTGGGAACTGCAGCAAATGCTGGAAAGCTGATGTGGCTACAAAAACTTTGTCTCATGACTGCCTGGATTGCTTTTACATGAGTCACCCAACCTCAGAATGTGGTCCTGTGAGGGCTGGGCTTTCCGATTACTCTTATTAGGGGTTTATTGTTTCTCAGGTTTCACACTGCAGGACTGTCATTCCAGAAAATGACAAGGGATCTGATGGAAGCATCCCCTGAGGGTGGCTGGTGATTCGTTTTGAGTGTTGTGATAAAATTGCACAAATATTTTGGTTACTAGATGAGCAGGATGCAAATAAGGTGACTACACTTACAGAACCCTCTAATGTGGTATTAAGAAAACTTAGTATATATTTGTGATCATGTTTTCACTACTTATTAAGCATGTCTGCATCAGAACAGTAAAACAGGTCCACAGTACCAAATCACTGTAAAATGGCTAAAATAAAACCAGAATAACAATATACTAACTTAAGGGTCCCCATTTATTGAGAGACATGAAAAGATCACACTTGCTAATTACTAACAAAATATATCCCTTCAGAATAGCAGTTCTACTGCTGGATTCAAACCCTAACTTATACAAGTTCAGTGTCATCAGACTTCAGATTTCAGCCTACACAGCAAGGTTTGAATTCTGAAGCCTGCCTAGATCCAGATTTGGGAATTCAATTCTAATCCTTCTCAATTTATTACCAACTTCATACCTACTTTTCTCCCTGAAGAGCCCAAGACTATATTTTCTTTCATGTCAGAAAGGAAATGTTCTCTTTGAAAATTTCAGTCTTATTTCAATAGCTTCTAGCTGCTGAAATCTACATGGCTCCATTTTAAGCTTCATTTTAATTTCTATAGGTATTTAAGCAGTTCTCCTACTTCTATGTTTAAAATAAAAGCTATAATCCATTTCTCACTTGCAAATAGATCTACTGTGGGTAAAGCAGGCTTTGGCATGGAAGTAACTACAATCCAGAGGCCAAAATTTTTATTAAATGCTGTTTCACATTTTTTTCCACTTCTGGAGCAGATACCCTGCGAATCAGACCTTTAATCTGAGTGATTGATATGCCAATTTATACCTTCTTTGCTTTGATCTTTCAGTCCTACCACAGAGCAAGTTTGGCCTCATATTTAAAACTTGGAAAATCCCATGGTTATAACATCTGTTTTTTCTCACTTCCCATTCTGAAATAGCTGTCTTTTTTGTGGTTCCTTTGAGAAGTGTAGCCCAGCATCTCCACTTAAACTTTGTTTTCTGCATGTGTTTAGACAACTAAAGACCACTGGTTCAAGATTTTTCTTATTATTACATTGCAGCAAATCACACAGTAGAGACCTTAAATTTAAAAAATTTGAGCATGAATTAAAAAAAAGTTCATGACTTTTAAGTACCTGCTAAAGTCTAATTAAGCTCATGCCTGAAGAAAAATCCACCTAAGTATTTTGCTGAACAGAGCCCTTTTGGGTCAGATCCAATGCACATTGCAGCCAGTCAAAAATTCCCATTGACTTCAGTGGGCTCCCAGCCGATTCCTGGGAGGTATTGTGTGTGTGAAGTTCAGCACTTCTGCCAAACTCCAGTTCTTGCTCTGACATGTGTTCTTTAGGTTTTTACACTGTTTTCTCTCAGCGGAAAAATGCAAAAATTTTAAGGCCTCCCTGAAAGGCCAGAAGACTTCTTCACCACCACTTTAAATGCACTCTTGTCAAAACTGAGGTGTTTAAAAACCATTCCTTTCATCCTACGGGGAAAAAAAAGTAAATAATTTCAGGTCTAATATATAATTTTGGGTCTGATAAATGTCATTTCAGCATTATAATTTTGAGGTTACATTAATATTTTTATACAAATATTCAGGATATACAAATACCATATATGTGTATAAACATAGAATGCAAACTCACACTGTACATAATCATAATCTTCTAATGGTTTAAATCATTAACAAAATATGTTTCTTTTTCAGAATTACAACTTTAATAAGTTTATATTCTGTTGGAAATTTTAAAATAGAAACATTTTCAGTTCAGACTAAAGCTAAATTTCTAACTGTTCAATTTTCCATAGAAGAAAAATTCGTTTTTTTCTGTTGATATCTTCTAGAATACTTCAGATGATATAGCATTATACAGTTATTCTCTGTCCAGCCTTTTACCAGTAAACATGGAAATCCACTTTTCAACACCCTCCTTTATTAAAAAGACTCCTTCGTTATGTATACAGCCAGTACCAGAACACAGAACTCGACTTGCACAAATGAACCATCCAAGAGCACAATGCATCAGACATTAATCTTAAATGTGGGCTCACCGTTAGTCATTGTGTAGCTCAGACTTGGAGATTTATACCATGACCATTCTGTTAATTAATGAGTACAAGTATATATGGCACTTTCACCTTGGCTTGACTGTTTGAAGCAACTTAAAAGCACTAATAAATTCCTTCTAAAGTAGCCTTGCAGTTAAATAAATATACTTTGTATACAATGTGACAAGCAAAGCTAAATTCAGCAGACGAGAGCTCTGGTTTCTGGGAACTGTGTTAATTTTGTAGCAGCTTCATTAAATATAAAAATTGAGGGTAAAATCTTAAGAATTCTTAAGACCACTGAATCTCTGAAGCTTAATAAGCTATACTGGTCCAATGCAGCTGAAGAATCAGTCAGTTGAATGTGAAATTATGTCAGCTCAATGTGAAAATGAATAACAAGTATCGAATAAAACAAAAGCCTTTGAGAAGAAAGAAAGAAAGAAAGAAAGAAAGAAAGAAAGAAAGAAAGAAAGAAAGAAAGAAAGAAAGAAAGAAAGAAAGAAAGAAAGAAAGAAAGAAAGAAAGAAAGAAAGAAAGAAAGAAAGAAAGAAAGAAAGAAAGAAAGAAAGAAAGAAAGAAAGAAAGAAAGAAAGAAAGAAAAAGAAAAGTAGTGACAAAAAAAGAAAGTCTCTATTTACACAGTGAGCTGTACATGAAAGATAAAAGGACTGAACTTTCTTCAAGGGAATTTAAGCCTTTTTCTGTGCCTGGGTAGTCATTGTACTGGCTTCAGATTTGCCTTTCACCATAACAAAGATTCAACATGTGCTTGTCCTGTAAAGAGAAAAATTAAAATTGTCAGTCATCTCCTTCCAACATTTTTCCTCCTCCATCTTCTCTGCCTACCTGTTATTTATAGCAGTGACTCTTCCAAATTGAAGAGAAAATCAGAGAAAATGGTAATTTGAAAAATCAGCTGTTGATACTACTTTGAACTTGTCCTCTCCCACACTAAAAACAGGGGTGGTGTAATTAATCCTTTCAGTGGTTTGCACAAGCCATTCCTGCATTTGCAAAGGCCTTGTTCTGCAAGGACCTTGTTCTTCAATCATTACTAGTCAAAGCAAAATTTCCCTCACTTACATTCAGAACAAGGTTAAGAGATATATTCTCTTTTCCTTCTTTGTTTTTTGACATGTGAAGCAGTGCTTGCTAGGGTAAACACAGATAAAGCAGAGAGGTTATTGGAAATATAAGTGCAGTGACTTCTTTTACTCAATAACAAAAATAACAGATTAATTTGGAACTTTGTTCCCAAAGAGAAAGCAGTCACATTCTTTTTGTCAAGAACAACCAACCAAGCAAACAAAAAACCAAAACCAAAACTAAATAAGAAAGCCTTTAAAGCAAATAAATCAGATTACAACAGTAGACCTTGCAGACAGGGGGAAAGTGGGATGCTGGTACGTAAGAGAAAAAGTGTAGATAATTTTTCTAGAGTATACTTGATAGATTCTTTAAAAGAAACAATGGTCAGGAGAGCTACAGAGCAAAGCAAAAGTCCACAACAGAGACTCTATACATATAATATGTCAGCAGTGTCCACCTGCAGAGGATCATAGAACTGTTGTAAAGGGAGTGCCAAAAACTGCTGAGTTTATAAGTAAAGAGAGACAATGAATAGGAGAAAGCAGAGGAAGCCTCCACCCTTTGTGCCTTCCTGATCTCTCAAGTTTAGCTAGTGCTTTTAAATCCTTTCACTGACTGTTTCCCTGGTGCTTCTCTGGCAACCTACCCCTCTCATAGACTAGTTAAACCAATAGACAGTAATTTATACTTCTGTAATTCACATAATGACTATTCATCATCCCAGGATAATCCAAAAAATTTTCTTTCTTAGTGGAACATTAGCTTATGTTGCACAGATATCTACATAAAGGCAGCTTACCAAAATACCCAGTTGGAACAGAATGGGAGACAGAGGTTTAATAAATCTCTGTACTTTCAGATAATTTAATAGAGTTGGTATTATTACAAACACATGAAAACATAAGCCTTTAAGCTTTGTATCTCACCAGCATTATTTCTTCCCCTGTTTTATCAGCAGCTATACCAATGGCACAGCAGAGCAGCTACATCACATTTTTTCCCCCTCAGATGATGCTGCTTGGTCAGAATGTTTGTCCACAAGTCCTCTGGACTCTAAGAGGAAAGGGAGGTGAGAGGAAAAGTGGGCTGCATAAGTAACTAGCATATGCCTGATTTCAGAACAGCAGTTAAAAATGAAAAGCATAGATATCCACTCCAGGACAAGGCAGTGTTTTCAGTTTGGCTTTCCAAAATGAAAGTGATTTAGGCTGTCATTCTGCAACGCACACTGCTTCTTTACCTGCTGCATTACTGCTTAGGCACTTGAAACCCAGATTAGGTGTGACTGCTTTAGATTGATTTCAAGCTTTGTTTTAGAATGAAACATTTTTTTTAACCTTCTATGTTATTTTTCCCTTCATTAAGAGTAGAGAATCCATTTGAGAACATCTACAGAATGCTTCAGGCACTAAAATATTAAAAATAGAGCTAATCTCCTAAAAATAATATATATTAGTAAAGAAATTGCTAAGTGCTGCACTATAAGAAATCAATAATAACAATAATATTTTCTCTCCCTAACTTTTCACTGCCTGCCTCAAGCCTCCAGCCCCTCCTGGGAGCTGTTCTGATTATACTCCTAGGCAGTTGCTTTAAAACTAAGCAAATTGAGGGCAGAAAGTTTTGAAAAATTGTTTTGTTTTTGTCCCAAGGTAGAAAAATATCTCATTAAACATAAAGTCATGATAGAGTGGGGATATCTGTGAGTGTCTGGGTTACCAGCCATAACATGTGGCTGTCCTTCACTATACAAAATGACTGGGCCCACTGCAACAGCTATTTATAATGGATATATACACATTGCCATTTTTCTTCCACAGGGAAATCAATTTACCAAATACATCTCATAGTCCGTGAGCAGAAAATGCCAAAGTACATGTTCTATAGTTCCATTCATTTAATGAATTGAAATAACATCATTTCTGAACAGTTAGTGCCAATAATGAGCATTATGAGCAGTTGCAATCATTGTAATACCAAATACTTTACACATAGGAGTAGTTTGGAATACTTCCCTAAAAGAAAATTATGAGAACTAGAAATATTGAAATTTTCCAGAGGGGAAAAAAAAAATTATTAAACCACAGTGCTATTTCATCTCTCTTAGATCTTTGTTAACCACATCAGGAAGAGAAAAAGGAGCTGTCTTCTTTTCATTAACAGAGTTTAGCTTTGATACAATGGCTCAAGGAACATGGCTCTCCCCTTAGTTATTGAATAACTTCTTATGACAATTCCACTTGTAAACTCCATAAGAAAATCATGTTTCTTATTTGTAAAAGATAAAGCTGTTCAATAAAGATTAGGGACTTTGTGGGAGTATATTGCCTGTGGGACAGGCAAGTATGAAAATGCTTCACACCCATCTATATCTGCAAAGTGATAAAACAGTGGAGAAAATTTACACGGTAACAGGGTAAGCCATCCACTGTTTCAAATACCAGGTGAGAGGAATCTTTGAGAACCACCCATGAATAAACAGTTCAGACTTTGTGGAAGGGCATGGCTGATTATCCAGCAATTCCAGTTTTTCTCATGGAAAGGATGCATCTTGCCTACATGCTGGTGCTCTTGTTGAAGAAATTTTTATTTTCTTTTTTTTTCCTTCATTCTAATAGTTTTAATGATTATTTTAACAGCATAATTTTCCAGACTAAAATCATGGGAAGTTGAATGCATAGTCTGGTCCCTAAGTTCACTGAAATTTGGAAGAATTTTGACAAACTAAGATGGGAAGAGTGGCCACATGAAATCTGTGGTGGTTTCCAAGAATTTTGATATAAAACCCAGCAGTTTCTGCAGATATTCTGCTCTGAATTTTAGGTGTTGTTAGATGCCAGAAGTCAAGACAAAGTTCTGACTTCTTTGTCAGATTTCTGACTTCTATGGAGAATACCCACAGTGTTTTCAACTCTAAAGAGTTTGAAAGAATCCTCAAAATCGTTAGTTCCTGGGTTTTAAATGGACCTAATTACTCTGATGCATATGGCTGAGTCAGTCATATGAGCAGCTTCTTGCACCCAAGCATGGCTGTGTGGAGATGCATGAGGACTCAAGAAAGTCTGACCTAGCTTCAGTTTCTAATCCTGTTGGTCCCTCCCCACAACAAAAATGAAAGGCTTAGAAAATTATTTTCTCTTCAGGATAAAAAGAGGGAATTTAAAGTTTTGTGGTTTCCCCTGTGCCTATCCCAGCTCTGAATTAACCCAGTACTAGAATATCTATGCATAGGCCATCACAAAGGAAAAAGCACAGAACAGCAATGATTGCTCAGCAGTCAGCACTGTACATGAGGCAGGGATTTTCCAGGTCATTTTTATCCAGTTCATCACTACAATTTGCTGGTCCAGTTCTGCCAAATCAGCAGAAGTACTTCTTAAAAGAAAGCCTCACCCAGTTCTGCACAGGCAGCACTCTAAGGCTTCGCAGGTTTACTGGCACTTTTCATCAGAGATCCGTTGTGAATTGCACTTTTAAATAAAGCACACAAAGATTAGAAAATTCTTGCTAGAGCTAGACATATTCATATCCCCAAGGGAATTTATAACAACTGATGATTTTGCCCAGTGGAAATAGCAATATGGTCCTTGCCTATAGCAGGCTGAGACATGAAGCAAAGAATGTACGAGGAAGCTTGTGACCAAAACACATGCTGTTGTTTCTCATTTGTGGAATGATTGATGCACACAGAAAAAAAGTAACCAGAGTTTTGCCTATTGATGGCCTGGTGGACAAAAAAATGGCTGGAATGAAACCATGTAAGAGGAGGGGGGGAAGTGAAGTAAAATTGAGAAATATTTCATTGCAGGCACTCAGGCAACACTTCAAAAATCCATGTAAGCATACCTTGTACTGCCCTTAGTCCTGCTGAAAGCAATGTAGAATGAATTATTATTCCATAAAAGCAGATAGACTAAATCTTATTCAGATGAAGGAAAACAGCTCTTAGTGGGACAACTTTTGGTAGTCACAGAACCATAGAAAACTTTAAAGACTTTGACTTTCAAAGTCTTTTAGGGCTTTCCATTCCCCTGCCCTAAGGGATAAGCAACCATATCCATGTAAATCCTGTCAAAGTGTTCTTCTTGCCATCCTTAAGCTCCCTCAAGGCAGTTCCATGGCCTCCTCAGATAATTTACTGTCCTCCAAGCCAAGTCTCTTCAGCAGGAGAGTGGTGCAGCTACATTCCAGGTGGAAGGAAGAGCAGCTGGAGGGCAGAGTCAGGGAGCCCTGCTGAGCTAAAGCTGGGCAGCTCTTCTCACCCTCATGGTCAGTCCAGGCCTGGCAGCACCCAAGACTGCCAGAGAAGCTGCTCATAAAATGGCCTCGCTGGGTTAACAGGACCATTGTTGTTTCAGAAAAATACTAAAACACTATGCATCTGCCTGTATCTGCATAGTGATAAAAGAGTGGTGAAAATCTGCGTGGTAACAGGGTAAAGAATGTGATGGTTTCAGGTACCAGGTCAGCTAGTACATTTTTGTTCTGTACAAGATGGTTTGAAGGGCAAGGCTGTACATGAAGCCTTTTCAGAAGCACGGGAGCTCTTTGGAAGGCGGGTGGTATGTATTAGGCTCCTTTTAAATGGGTGCTTTGGCCACTTTAGGAAAATCTTGACTATTAACTAAAGCATGTCCTGGGGACAAGAAAAAAGATCCTTGAGGGAAAGGTTAGCCTGAAAGAGGAAGTGAATATCAACATTGGAAGGCTGGAGTAAAAGGCAAATTAAGAGCAGTGTGTGACTTTCTCTGTGTCTTCTCATGCAGGCAAAACCCCTCTGCTTTTTATTTGCATTGGGGGCCAAACCTGAAACCCACACTGTCTAGACCAGACTGTCAGCTCATGTCTTGTCTCCACATTCATTTAAAGAGTTGCTCTGAAATTCATTATCCTTGCCTTTCACACTGACTGCAAACTTCTGCTGACATCCCCTGGTGACTGACTCCTTCCCAAATGATTCTTTGACCTTGTAATGTCTTTTTAGTCAGCTTCTCTGTCTACACATACCCTGTCATTGACTTGCAACAGATAGATTGATTCTTACTTTCAATGCCACCAAACTGATTCTGGGATTTTAAAACTGGACAGAAAGGTATAAAATCAATGGAAACAGACATTCACATAAACCACATCTATGGTAAAGCATTATGATTAGAATTGACTGCAAGAAAAATTGCTATAAAATTGTGCCAGGTATAGCTAGAAAAAGTAGCAGTGCAGTGAAAAATCTGATTCCAACATGTGAGTGAAACAGCTAAGATAGAACCCCAAAATACAGTGAAAGGCAAAATTCAGGCTCAAGAAAATGCAGCATGACATATAAGTTTAAATTTAAAACTTACCAGGAAGCATAAATCACTTCTCCCTGCTAGCATTAATTTTTATCTTTATTTAATTTTCATGTGCATATGTAGAAATAGGCTAATCCTTATGTCGTCCCCTATGTCTCCCAGAAACACTCTGAATCATTCATAAAAACTGACTTCCTAAAGTCTTGAATAAATCCTTTAAATGTGCCATTGCAGAACCTGTATTCTTATATTACTTTCATAATTAGTATTCATACACTGCTTCAATTCAAATCCAAATCTCTCTGTTATTAGCTTATTACTAAGGTTAACAGTTTAATTCTCTCATATCCAACCATTCAATGCTACATAATACGTGACATTCTATTGCTAATACATTTTTTTTTATTCTGTATGGAATAACTGAAATAAAATGATTTTCATATGGTTTAGTGGACCAAAATGAATAATTTTGCCAGCTGATGATCTGCCCTTCGATGTTCCATGCTTCCTTTACTTAGCCTGCAATGTGTGGCCAGACACAATTAGATTGTCCATTTACCATATATCAACAGTTATATACAAAAGTACAACTTTATGAACATGTCCTTGAAAAACTGGCTATCAAAAAACTATTTGAATTTTATTCTAAATAAAATGGTGGAAAAGATTTCTAGGTAGCTCTAGAGCTTCTTTTACTGGGAAATGTTATTCAAGTTTTAATGGGATGGAAATTTTTTTTTGCAATGTAGTCACTATGAGATACTGTTGTTTACATTTTGAAAACAAAATGCTAGCTTAGGAATGCTCTCTTTTATTTAAAAATAAAAAAATGAAGTGCAGCTGACAAAGTTCAGATAATTGGACAGAACAGCATAGCTTAAACCAACAATGTATTCAGCATACTGACATGTGATATCTTTTGAAATCTCGATTGGGTCTTTCAGCTTACAGTGAGCCATTGCAGAATCCTGGACTGTTGCAGAATAAAGGCTTTGCTCTTTCAGGCATGCACCAATTTTCAATAATATAACTTTTTTTTAGGCTTTTCCTTTCCACCAGATCAATTAATATTCTACTTGGTAAACATAGAAGTTTTTTCCACCTCAGTTCAGAATCCTGCAAGCAATGCCAGAACTCTATAAAAAAATTCAAAGCCAGAAAAACAAGATTAGTGGAATATCAGTATGATCTGTCATTACTGCACACTATTCTCACTAAGACATAATAAACCTAAAACTGGTAGAAAATCAATAAAACAAGGATGGGGAAAATGGGTACTGAAAATGAGAGCCACTGGAATAGATAGAACAAAAGATCAGCAGCTGGCTTCCTACCACATGGGGTACTTCTAGTAGCCCAGCTTCTCAGGGGTCTGTGTAGCCTGTGATTAAAACATCTGCTATACAGGTTTAAGGCTTAAAGTGCTAACTGTAAAGTTTTAAAGACCATTTTGTGGCTAGGAAAACTTACAGTCTTACTGCTATGAGATTTGCCCCATTCCCAAAGGGGAAAAAACCAACTAGGGGCAGACTTGTTTCACACTGGTGTTCTGAACAGGACAGAACTCAATAAAGTTAAAAAATTAATTATATTACTTTTCTATCTCCTAATGTGAACAGCTCTACTTCTGTCCTTGAATTGACCCCAGTACAATTTGTTTAATTCTCAAGAGAGACCAAATGTCAAACTTTACCAAGTGTTAATCTAAAATTACTGGCCAGCTGAACCAGCAGCGATGTTTAGCAAGCTATGCATTTTGCAGCAACCTGATGATGTTACAAATAACAGACTGATAGGACTTTGTAGGAAGACTTCACTCTAACCTCAGCAGGAATATGATGTAAAGCCTTTAAAGTTTTGCTTAGTAAGAGAAACAAGCTTGTAACTCCATCAAATCTGCATCTCACTTAACTGAACTGTCTCAAAAAATCATCTTGATCAAGCCAAGACTTCAAGAAACTCAGACAGCCTCCCGATTCAATGGGACACTCTCAGAGATGTCACTTACACTGTGAAGACAAGCTAAAGATGGAGACAATACATTTAAACAGCCATGAGAGTTAGAGCTGAAATTAATATTTATTGCCTAGACCAGCAAATATGTTAAAAGAGAGACAAGTATCCTGACAAGTTGGTAGACTTGGGAGCCCTGCGGTGGACAGTTAACATACAATAGTGTTGTCTCCAAGATACAAAAGGATTGTGTCATATGTTCTTTGTCCCAACTCCTGTGGCCAGGTTTCAAAATATTCACTCTCCTCTCTTCTCCCATAACAACAGAGGAAAAAAATTAAAATAATCCTTCTTCTGCTTATCTAACTGTGTAGTCAGATCTTTACCCCACCATGATAAATGCAGCAAGCAAAGCTCTGCCAATCCTGGAAAAGGCTGTTTCACCGCCGTGAAGGAAACCACAGGTACATTGCTGTTACTTTTGCTTGTTGTGTTTTACCCATGCTTGGAGGGCCAAGGTTTCTAAATTTGATTGCTGATATGCATTCATGTTGTATGTAATATGGTGGGGAGGTTAAATATAAAACAGGATGTAAAAATTTTACATATATAAATAAATGAGAGGCAGAAAGTCAACCAAATCACAGTCAGGAGTTTAGTGCAGAAAAAAAAGTGTATCCCTGAATAAAAACAAGAAACCATATGATCAGCATCTCAAAAATCTTGAAAAAGAACCTTAAAGACTATGAATTCTGGGTGAGATAGCAATGAAAGCATAGCAGAAGAGTACTGATGAAATGTAAGAAAATGCTTTCTTGCAGCAGTGGCAACAAATCTGAGGTATTTCTTTGA
Organism: Pardalotus punctatus; assembly: GCA_013400915.1. Taxonomy (NCBI): domain Eukaryota; kingdom Metazoa; phylum Chordata; class Aves; order Passeriformes; family Pardalotidae; genus Pardalotus; species Pardalotus punctatus. The sequence goes on along the minus strand of VZTX01014520.1, from coordinate 55,097 downwards.
GACATTCCCCTGTTTGATTAAATAAGGATAAATAGTGATAAGTAGTGATAAGAAGCTTCTGGAGGAAGACTGAGGGCTTGATTCACCCCCTGATTCAGTACACTTGCACCAAGCTGGATGGAGTTCATGCTGCTCTGGAAAAAGCAATGGTCAGGTGAGACAGAGACCAGACAGACCTCCTAGATCAGTGCTGGGATTAAGGAAGCACCAGCAGAAATTCAGAAGTTACTCACTGTTTAGATACTGGTAGCTACACAGACATGTGCCTGGTAGTGCTGTCACATAGGACACCAACACATCCCGTGATGTTTTACTGTACCACTTCTTCAAGGAGGCGTCTATCCTGTACAGACACAGAAGTGCACAGAGCCAACTACAGGGCAAGTAGTAGACATTGCTTCTAGGAAGCCATTTCATTATGAATAATTTAACATAACTTTAGGGTTTTTTCCATCTCCAAAAATCATTATAAAAATAGTAGCAGGAACATTTCAACCACAGTAAAAAAAAAATAATAAAAGGAAAAAGAAAGAAAAAAAAAAAAGAGAGACAAAAGAAAAGAAAAAAGGAAAGGTAAAATTGCTGTACATTTAACATGATCTGAGCTTCTTTTTGCTGTGCAAGTGCAAGTAAAATATGAGCAAAGTCAATGGCACTGACCTTCCTATTGTTGGAGGGAAAGCAACAGATTCTTCAGAGTCTCCAGGGCAAAACAAGGGAGACCTTGCAAGCATGTCTCTGTAGGGGCTCTAAACAATAGCAAAGGTTCTTTCCCAGGGTTGAATTTCTCTATTCCTTTGGCACACTTTCACAAAAGGGTTGGGTCCTTTGAGGTTATCTGCAACGTGCTTACGCTCAGAGCATTAACATGCCTGTTAGCTCTGTACCCTCAGCATACTTTTACTGTCATTAAAGAGTGATTATAACTCAGGAAAAAAAAAAAAAAGAAAAAAAAAAAAAAAAAAAAAAAAAAAAAAAAAAAAGAGTATTTTGGAGATGAGACACTGGACTGAAGAAAAGCAGGCCTCTAGGCTCTCACCTCTTCTCATGGCACTTCAGGCAAGCAACATGCATCACATTTCTATTAAACATATATTTTTAGTTCATAAATTCTTTGAACAGGGATTATTTCTTTCCCTGCATATGTAGGCATAGAATAGCAGCACTTTGAAGCAGTGGCCTCAGCCAGAATGCCTTTTAACCAGCAGTTATACACTAAGAATTTTAGCAGCTATGAACAAAAAAATTTTGCAGGCCTCTCTATTAATAAAAGTATTTAAAACATCATATGACAACTTTCCTTTTTTATTTTTTGAGAATACTGACACTTTTAAGTGCACTGATCTTTGGTTATGCTGCCTCTCCGTTTCCCAAACACACATGAATATTTCTTTGACCATATGCTATCAATATCCAGCCATGTGGGGCACAACACTTGTTTGCAGTATTGACACTGTTGGGATGAATCTGCCATCAGCAAGCAGGTCGTGAGACCCTCAGCATGTGTGTTAAGAGTTTGCTGTTGACAGCTGCAGAGGCGGTTGGTTTTGGATACAGCTCTGGACCACAGCGGTATTTTCAATTACCTCAAAGAATTAAAGTAAGACGACTGCATTTAGCATCTCACCAACTTTAAGTATGCCAACTGAAAAAACACACAGGGGGGAAAAAGGGCATGTTTTGATTGTCAAACTACTTCAGTAATAGTGATTAAATGCTGCTTTGAACATTATATTGAAAATGAATTGGTGTGATATTGTTAGTAGGCAAACTCCCATACCATTAGAGCAAACAAGTTACATACCTATTTTCCACTGGCAGCAACTTCCAGCCCAAAGGAGAGCACAGATTTAGTCCCATCAGCTTCAGGTTGGTTCAGTGCTACATCACCACAAAGTACCACAGGACCCCTGCACTCCTCCTCTCTATCCTGGACTCATCTCATGCAAATTCATGTTGTAGTTGTGGACAAAGGTTGTACCTTTCCAGGACACATTTACACTGGGAAACGATGGCAGAGGGCTCTTACAGGTATGCAGGAAAGCTGCAAATTTTGCTGCACGAGGATGCTGTATATTGTAACAGCTACCGATGCAAAAAACTTGGTAAATTACTGCAAAAGTGTTATCTGCCTAACCCCTCATAGTGCTTCAGCTACATAATATAAAAAATCCTGCCTTGTTTTTAAGCCAGAGTATTTAGCTGACTTTTCTCTGTGCAAAAGAATCCTCTTCATTTTAATGTTTTATGCGTGAAATTGACTCCATCACATTAAGGATGCAAAAGCTTGATGGTGGTGCAAAACTCGTGGAGGTGAATGACCTGATCTAAACCCAACAGAACTACTCCTGCCTGTTGCAGTAAGCTTCTCCCAGGTGCACAGCTGCACAACAGCATTGCCAGCATGGTATAGGAAGCTTGTATTTCTGAAAAAAAAATTAGGATTAGTATTATGCAAGTCTGTAGAGTGAATCATCCTCACTGCATGGAGAGAAAGTATGTGAAATGATTTATACCATTTTAAAACACCATTTTCCTGAATTTACTAAATACAAGCCTGCTCATCCCTTTGGTATATGTACCAGCTGTGTTTCTATTTACCACTGCCCACTTCTTTCAGAACTTCTGCTCTGCCTACAAGTTTACTAATGGGCAGGCCAAATATACTGCTTTAACCAGTTTTGTGAATCCTGGGCTCTGCACTGAAATCATTGTCCATATCCAGCAATGACAGCACTCAGCAGAAACTGCAGTTACTCAGCAGTTCTTTTGAATAAAAATGAGTCAAATAGGCAAAACTAGTGAAAAATGTTTATGCTGGGCTAAACTCTCAGCTCAGCTACACAAGGTTATCTATATTTGAGATACACAGAACTGGCCTTTTGTGGCAGCTGTGGTTCATATCCTACACAATAGTAACGGGGAAAAGAACAAAATGTATCAACGCTAGAAATATTTTAATAGGAGTAGGATTAAATTTAATTGCCTTAATTTAAAAGATCAGTTTATCAAATCCACTGTCTTAGTCCCAGTTAAAACTCAGTCAGCATGCCTGTGGCTCTTCAAAATAGCAAGAGAGTTTCTTTTTTTTTTTCACATGTTAAGGCAGGCAAAAGCCACTTCTACTCCACCTGGGATAAAACATATATGAGATGCACTGTTCATTGGCCACTTCTTCCAACCTCAGCTAGGAACACTTGTGGCTGTTGGAGAGTGACTATTTATAGGAAAGTAAACAGCCCCAGATGTAATACTTCTTCTCTAAGTGTAAGAACTTCAACCTCTCAAGGAGTAAAAGTGAAGATTTAATCAGTCTTTACACTTATATATTTTTTAAATTATTTAACTTTTATTACTGTTGCACCATTTATACAATTACATATAATTTCAATGCATCCATTGTACATTTTGTTTTTTCATTTGTTTTCCAATGAGTGTGTGTTGGTGTCTGTGACACAGAATGGAAGAGAAACTGGAACTGCAATGAACGCAGACTTTTTCATTTCCACTGACCAATAAACAGAACTACAGGTGCACCCAACCACGGACATGCATTAACTCGTCATGAGAAATCTAGGTAGGCTAAGTAGGATGAGAATGCTTTTTACTCCCAAAAAATATTTGGAGAGGAAGAATTGGAGGATTGGCATTGAGAAATATGTGGACAGCTAAGTGGGTTTTGTCTGAAAGTTGGCATTCATCCACTGCATAAAAAAAATATCAAAATAAGAAAGGCTGTAAATAAAAAAAAAAACCACAGAAAATACTGCTTTCATAAAGATCTGATTGCCTTGGCACAAACCTAGTGGGCAGAATCAAACGCATCACTCCCAAACCCCATTACAGAACAAAAAGAAGATTTTGATAAACTGGTGGAGTGCATTTACAGCAGTTCAGATACAAAAGATGTGCTGCACTTTCAGACATCCATTTATTTCTTTTTTTTTAATCCAGGACTTGTGTCAAGTTGGCAGAAAGTATATTAGATATTTCCCCACAAAAATACTATTTGGATTCTCCCCCCTCCCTCCCTCCCAACTTGATGGGACATCCTTTTCCCTTTTTTTTTTTTTTTTTCTCCTTTTCTGGGCAATACATATTTGCTATTTCAGATCTGAAACGAGTTAGTATAGCTGAAAAAATAAAAAAAAGACACAGGTTGTTTTAAGTGGTTGTTTCAACAGGCTGTCCAATTTATTCTTGCACTGCTATGGTTTGATCCGAATTAGTCGCTGGAACTTCAGAAGGTTTCGCTTCCTCTGGAGGGGCTGCAGGGTCCGAGGCCTTAGCAGTCGAACTAGGTGCTGCTGTTGCCGCGGGCTCCTTGGAAGAAGGCGCAGCCTCGTTGCTGCTAGGTTTTGAGTCTGAAGCTGGGGCCACTTCACTTTTAGTTTCTTGGGCTGCAGGCGTTGAGGGAGCCTCAGTCTTTTTGGCTTCCCCTTCCTCTTTGCTCTTGTCATCTGCTTTACTGGGAGCCGTGGCTTCTGAAGGCTGGGAAGCTTTTGCATCGGTGCTAGGCTCAGAGGGTTTGGGTGCTTCGCTACTGGCAGCAGGAGCAGAGGCAGCAGTCGGCTCCTCTTGCTTGGGTGCCTGTTCAGTGTTCTTCTGTGGCTCTACTTTTGCATCGACAACAGCCTCCGACTTCTCAGGTTCTGTTTTCTGGGTTTCTTCCTGGGTCACTGTTTTCTCCTTCTCCCCTTCTTTTTCTTCCGTCTTATTGGCAGCGACCTGAGTATCCTTTTCTCCCTTCTCCTCCTTATTGTTCTCCTTCACTTCTGTGGTCTCTGTGGTTTTCTGGGCATCCTCAGCCTCCTTTGGAGTCTCCTCTTCCTCAGTTGCTGCTCCTTCAGCCTTCTTGTCTTTGTCTTTAGCTTTTTCATCGTTGACACTGTATCCCTTCTTCTTCTTGCTCAGTTTGCCTCCCATGTTGGAGCTCTGTAACAGAAAAGAGAAAGAGTTGATTACCCAAAGCCCAGCATTCATCACTGAGAGAATCAAATTCAGATCAGCTGAGGTGCAAAGGAAAAATTGATTCTGACTCCTGAAAAGGAGACCACATGAAGCTTGGTAAGATGTTGTCAGCTGAATGTACTGTTACTGCAGAGCGCCACTGCCAGTGAGCTTACGTCCTGCTCAGCCCTACGGAATTTCAGGCAGCAGTACCCCTTCTGCCACATCCCCTCGTGAACAGTCCTCTGAACACCTCTAGCCCTGATTATAGTTCAGGGGGGAGGAAGGCAACAGAGTAGCAAGAAGCAGCAAGAGGACGGAGGACTAACACACAATCACAATCTTTTTTTGGCCTGAGAAAGAGTGGAAGTAGAAAAAAAAACATATTCAGGTTGGGAATGAACTGAATTTCACTGTCAGTCTTGGCATCCACGCCTGGTTAACACAAAGCCCACTATCACTTTAGCAAAAGCTATGAACCATCTTTTCATTAAGGTTTGGAAAAATCAAAGGAAGCCCAGAGTCAGTGAGAAGGCTAATGCAGAAGACTGCATCTGCTCCCTACAGCTCACCACCTGTTACCCTCACAGCCAGTTTCCCTTGTATGCACAGCCTTTGTAGAGGGCTGATGATACCCAGAGGCCAGGAGCATGTGCTTCCCTCACCCAGAGCAATGTGGGCACCCACATCCAGCTGCCCCAGAAGCAGGAGCATTTCCCATGCACAAAGCCCCACCCAGCTTTGCAGCTTCCACAGGGATCGCCCGCCTGAAGCCCTGCATGCCTGCACTCTGCAGAATGGGAAATCGTTGGAGTTTCCCAAAGCACAGCAAGACTGTGACCACTCCACAAGACAAAAGGAACAATACAGGTACTTCTGACCAAAACATAATATGTGTCATGTGACATGATGCAATGGAAAATGGGAGAAGATGGGGGCACATTTGGGGCCTCTGCTCCCAGTTTTCAAGCATGACAAGCAATCAGGTACACTGTTCACTTTTAAAAAAGAAGTTGAGCATGTGTGTAACCATATCAGTATTTATATAGCCTTTATGTGGGTGTCTTAACTAAGAATATGCTAAATCTTTCACAGTACTTCAATGAAAACTTTGTCTACGAAAACAGAAGGAAACGCAGATATATTGGGTCCATAATAAAACCAAAAACCTTTATGAATGGAGAAAAAATTAAATTTCTAGTATTAAAGCAAATATTTAATTCATGCTTAATGAAAGGTTAAGAAAAAATATTTCTGTTTCCTACTATTTGAAAATAGGAGAAGGTGACTTTTTCAAAGAACTGTCAAACAAATGTTTAATAGAAGATCTTCTTCAAGGGAGATGAATCATTCTAATTTTCTGTTTTGCACAGGTAGATATAATTATAGGCTGTATATTTTTCACACACTTTCTAAAACTATGAATACAAAACAGTAAAAATTCATAGAATTGCTTATAGCAGGCCGAACATACAGTAATATTACATACAACTAAGAACTAGCTGCCCCTCAGTAGATTTTCTGCTATCACAGATGCAAGCCCCAGGCAGAGCCCAATAGCCAAATATTCGCATGTCTTGGGCAAAAATGAGATATAATGGTCATCAGAGATCTTTCTGACTTCAGCTTTCAAAAAGAGTAACAATTTGCAAATACTGAACGTTATCACACAGCCCTGCAAAATGGTAATGTGAGGTTACTGAAACACTACTTTGTTGTCTGAAATTTTACGGGAACAGCAATAAAAGGATTAGCTTCCATGGAGTCACAGCTGAGCAATCTAATCTCTACCTGCATGACAGAGTTATCAGGTTTTTAGGTATTTAGGGCGGGCTATGGACATTAGTTTGTTATCTGACAAATGCAGATTCTTCTTGATTACTCCATAAATATCACGCTGATTATTGTTTATGTGCAGTTAATACCAAATACCTTGAAAAGTCTTTTGTAAATCAGCAGGATTGGAGACGTATATTGAAGCCATGTGTGTATCCCAGTTTGTAATCCCTAATTAAGCCTTTATTTGTTTTCCAGCAAAGCCCAGGTACTGTGAGCCTAGTTTAATTTGTTGTATCTTCTGTATTTTTCAAGATTTTGCTATTTCATGAATAGTAATAACTCACCACAATTTATAGTTCCTTCCAAAACAATCTTTTAACCTCAGATACAGTTGGATGCTGACTGTCTGTGCCAAAGGACCTTTAACAAGTAGAGAAGCATGCATACGATAAATGTGCTCCCAAATTAAGAAAAGAAACATGCACCCTCTTTGCTTGGAGGTACACTGTGAAATCTCTGTGTCTCAATTTGCATCACAGCCAGCTGGCTCAAGATACTGGAGCAGAAGACGGGGAAGAGGCTCAGAGACTACCATTATGGTCTGTTACCAAATATTTACACTTACAAATGGACTGCCATCTTCCAGCATAGTTCAACTACTTTATGACAAAATAAATTCACTCCTTGTGACACTGAATCTCATATCTCCCTGTTAAAAACTGCCTAGAACATCATGATAACAGCTGTGCCAGGCTATGATGCAAAAGCAGAGCAATCATCAGGGTCATCACCCAGGTAGCAATGCTACAATATCCCTTTCCCCCCGTATCTGATTTACAAATATTCCTCTTCTCCCCAGACTTCTGATAACACATCTGGGCTCCCCTGTCACCTTTTCCAGAAACAGTCCCTCTATGCTACAATGCCTCAAACAGATGCTGATCTCATCCCTGTCCCAGCCTGAACCATGGCTCTGAACCATCCAGTGCAGAGGCCCAGGGTATGGCAGGCACAAAGCAAGCCTTAAAAAGTATTTTAAAATTGCAACCAGCTATACCTGTGAGAAGACCAGCATGTGGACCATGCACCTAAACATCTCTGTGCCTGTGCTGGATATTGTTGCAAGGATAATCCTGTCAGGTACTAAATGAAAGTGAGTGTCAGTGACACATCTCCCAAGCAAAGCAAAGTGCAAGAAGTCATTGAGATGTGAATTCATACAGTGTTAAATCCACTCTGTGTTATTACGCACATGTTAACACTTGAAAGAGTATAGACCTCTTTTCCAGCCCCCATCAAAGGACTAAATGAAGAAGGGAATAAAAGGGGATGCAGTCTCTGTCCCAATGAGACCAGGGGACTTGGCTTCATTGCTCAGCCTCTTCTGCTACCCCTGCCTCTCCCTAACCCCATAATCACCGCATTCACCATGGGAATGATGGACCCAGGACAAAAATTTGCCTACAACTATTGACCCCTATTTACAGGCTAAACCCCAGTATGTCTTCAGCTATTTGCACTTCCATTGGCAGGTACAGATTTTGATGGCTTTTGTGCCTTCCTACTGACAGAAAGACAAGGTTCTAGAGAGAGCCAGTCCAGAAGCTGATTTTACATAAAAAGCTGAAATATACCAGTAATTTTCAGGGAACTTTGGAAACAACTTTGCACATCAGTGCTTCAGAAGACCAAGGCAAAATATAACACTTGGAAGGTAAAATAGACTTTATCTTTTCCCCAGGCTGCTCAGTACTCTTTGCACTGCTCTTCTTATGTGAAAACAACCACAGAGATCACTGTACTTGATGGTAAAAGAGTTACTCCTTGCAATAGGAGAAAGGATTTCTTCAGTTTCTACAAGCAGTTACATATTTTGCTCATCCTGAAGTTTCCATTCTCCTGTAGGAAGCGGGAACAGAACCAGAACCAGAGAGCCTGCAGTTACCTTTCTTACTGTATAATAGAAATAATCTCTGCAGTGGATTATTTAAATTAAAAAATATCATGGGTACAGGCCACCTGGAGAGTGTTAGCACTTTGAAATTTGTGTATCTCTGATGGACGCAAAGATCCATTGTCCATAAGGCCATAATGCAAGAGGAAGAAGAACTCACAGAACATTTCAAATTTTCCATCTGAAGACTCATAGACATGAGTCCCTGGAACATGGGCAGCATACATTTGTCCAGTTTGTGAAAAGAATTATTATTTGGAAGTTTTATACTTCAAATTGTACTTCTACAATGAAAAAAGTTCCTAGAATTAGACTCTTTTGTCAGTAAAGATTTGTCTGCCCAATTAGTTTCCTTACGTGCTTATAAACCTCTAAACATTTTTTGTAGCACAGGCTTTCACATGCCATTAAGGAGCCTGACAACTACAAGAATGGACTTGCTGTCACCCTCACTCACTGAGCTGCGAACAGAGCAGCAGGAAAGGACAAACACACAGGTAGCCCCTGTATGTTACCTCAGTGTGACGCCAAAGCTAAGCTTCCAAAGCTCCTGTTCGACTGCATGCAAAGCTTGGGGAGTTCAGTCCATCTCCAGAAAAACCAGTTCAGGGAGACAATAGGTACCTTCTGAAATTCCACAGCCGCCAGCGCAGTGTAGGCACGTGTGGTGGGTCAGGCCAAAGTAGCCCTTGCACAAGCCTGTTCCCAGGCATGGGCTATCTCATATTGCCTGCAGACAAGCGCTGTAAAATGCACAACCCTCACAAGGCAGGGTTTCAACACCCCAAATCAAATGAAATACCGATCCCAGAAACTGCCCCATCCCCCAGGTGCTAAAAAGAAAAAGATCTTGAAGAAATCATTCCATCTCTGTGCCTCATCGATTCACCCTACACCATCATAAAAAATAAAAAATAAGGCAAATATTTTTAATTAAGGGACTCATATAGGAATTGAAAGAAACAAGGGTATGCAAACACAATTTCTGAAAGATTTTTTAAAATTTTTATGAAAGAAAACACCCAAAACTTACTTCTCAAAATATGCAATAGAATTTCATGCTCCCCATGCTCTCCAGAGACACAAACACACACACACACACTCAGAGACATTCCTATCTCACCAGGCCAAGACAATCAGTTTTCCAGGTTAATGTTAGAAAGTCTGTTAGATATCATGCCCTTAGATAGAATTAGATATCATGATAGATATCATGTCCTTAGAATTAGTCTAGCTAGACTTGTCTTTCAGCAAAATGGCTGTGTTTTTCTGCTCTTTCTCCATTATCCTCACACATCTTCCTTTTCCTCTGATTTCACTTGGAACTAACAGAACAGAAATGCTAGGTCTCATTCAGGTTCAAGCCTCTTCAGACCTCAGTATCAGTGACCTTTTCTCCTTTTCATTTTTCTTTTTCTTTTCTTTTCTTTTCTTTTCTTTTCTTTTCTTTTCTTTTCTTTTCTTTTCTTTTCTTTTCTTTTCTTTTCTCTCTTCAGTCTTCTCTTTTCTCTTTTCTTTTTTTCTCTTTCTCTTTTTCTTTTCCCTTCCCTTCCCTTCCCTTCCCTTCCCTATCCTTTTGTCCTATGTTACTTATGCTTCAGAGCAGTGATGGGAAGCAGCTCTTCCACACTCAAACAGGCTGGCGTGAGGGATGCAGAAGGAAACACACCCTCAGCCACCTCTCCCTTCTGAGGAGATGCTGGGCTGGCACAAAGCTGTCCCAGGGAGGCCGAGCACATTGTGCAGATCTGCACCTGCAGGGCTGTGAGCATCGCCTGCACACCTGCATGGACCCCAGAGCAGCAAGGTGCTTGGACATGACATGCACACAACAAAATCTGACCTGGTTGTTCCTTAGCACTGTACAATTTTGAGTGTTTAGTGCTGTGAGACACACAGTAACAAACCAGGAATATCTCAGCTTGGCATTTGTTCTGTTTTCTTCTCAGATCACAAATCATTTTTAATCCCTCCCTCAGCATGCGCACAGTCCTGTAACTACTGTGCCTCCTTTCCTTCTTCCAAAGCCTTGTGAATCTCAAGATTTAGAAAAGGAGTATAGAGAAAAAGAACAGTGAATGCCTAATACACAGAAATTGTGCTCACTTCATTTCCTAACCTTGATCTTCAAAATAAGCCCATTCCAATTTTGGGACCTACCTGTTCTCTTTTAAAATGAAGACAATAAAGGAACTCTAGGAAGTAATATTGCCAAGTCTAAGTGTATAATTCTCAGCCAGATTTCAGTTCTATTTTTCTCTGGTGAGAAGTAGAATACATTTAATGCAAATTTCTTTTTAAAAAAAGGGAACTTCAATTTTTATATTACTTTTAAATTTCTCAGGGACATGTGCACCACACAAAAATGGGAAGCAGGATTTTTAATATGAGCCACTTGTTATTAATATATCTGAATTATTATAATTGATTTTAGATTTCAATTATGAAATTCACAATAATTTAAGCACACTGCAGGCTGATACAAAATTATCTCCATCTATTTAAGAACTTGTACATGAATAGCTGCTTCATTTGAGAAGCACGACTGCTAGTAACACAGCAAGCTATCAGAAAAGTTAACAATCACATGACAATTTTTTTGAAAGCAAATTAAAAAGTTGTTCCTGAAATATTACTAAGATTTATGTGAAATAGTTGAGCTCAGAGGTGTGTATTAATTAATCAATCAGGAACCAAATTTTCGAAGAACAGATGAGGGGTGATGATCAGCAATTTCATAACAGGTAAAGATTTTGCCAGAATTACCAATTCATATAGCATCAACCTGAAACCACAAGTACTTCACATGTGTAATCCATCTTTGCACCCTGTGTGTAAAAAAGGTAGCTAGCTAGGAGGAATTCCTGAATAAAAGTAAAATTTGTCCATGATTTGATCTGTGATGACGATTTTATGGGTTACATTGAAAACAACAGTTGGAGACTCTGGACTTGCATCCTCCTGGCTTGGAGGACTCGACAGATGAAGAACCTGGATACACAACAGTGCCTGAAGATCCACTGCTCAGCCTGCCTGTGGTCAGACACCAGCACTACCTGTGCTGTAGGAAGGTCGTGGAAACAAGAACAGCAAAGCCCTGCCTTACACAGTCTGCGTGTGTCACTCCACGCGAAAGCCACTTGAGCAAAGAACTGACCTGTGTGCTGCAGGGTCACCCTGTGTGAGTGTGTTCCCAAATATAACACACTTCATTTCTACAAAACACAAGCAGCCTCAGCAGCTACAGAGCCACCCTGCAGGAAACATAAGCTGAACACAGGCCTTTCTTCCCTTCCTGAGTCAATGAGCAGCGTGGAAGAAATGCATTGCTGCGTGCAAACTCCCTACTCACCCCAGGCAAGGCTGTGCTTTGTAGGCAGAGATAACATCGTTTATTAGACCACCTAATAGGGATAGAGATAACAGCACCCCTATTCTCCTTAGACAATTGTCTACAGCTGACACATATTTGTGTTAGCTTTCTTCGCTACTTTCCTGTTGCTGGTTTCAAATCAGAATTGCCATGTTTTGCCACGTGTGGGGTTTTTTTCACTCATCCAACAAAGTGCTACTTTGCCTAGCAGTGCAGATACAACTGCCAGCATGTTCAGTTTCATCCCTGACAGCAAATCCAAGGCTGTTTTGCATTGTGTATAACAAAAACAAATCATATTAAAAACTTAGCAAAACAGAAGCAGTAAAAAATATATTATTTTTACAGTGCAGTGTATCTATTGCTCAGTTTTGCATTCAGTTCATCCAATGCTCTGATTGCTTAAATTCAAAATGCTGCCATCAATTTCTATTTATTTGCCTCATCTGCTCCATTCTGTCTACCAGTCTTCTTACAGACTCCAGACCCAGCTCACATTCAAAGCATTTCTCCTATATTCAGATTAACTGCATATGTTCTTTCAGTTGAATAATAAAAGCAGCTTGCAGACATGCTCGTGCAGGCACACACATGCAGCCAAAAGTCAGCCTGCCCCAGAGTCAGATCGTAATCACACTTGATAGGCACAGGTTGGAAGAGGAAACTCGACTGTAAACACCTGCTTTGCAGAGACTGAGATTAACCTTACAAGAACACCTCTTGTAGAAACAGCTTGCAGGCTTTAAATAGCCTGAAAGACTAAGCCAAAACATAGAAGCATACGCCTTCTCCTTCTTCTTTCTAAATTGCCACATCATTTTGGGGTTTGTGCATGTCTCCTCAGCAACCAGCTTAATAAATATTTTACAGTAGCCAGAGTTTTCTAACCTGTACCCTAGAATTAAGTTCCTAAGTAGGAAATTATACAAATTTCAGAGGTGGTTATTACCCACATCTTTCAAGCTGTTTAGGTCCCAGGACATGCATCACTGAGGGAGAGGTGAGATTCCACACATATTATTCCAATTACGGCCAGCCACTCTTTGCCTCCTTCAAATACTTAAGACACACCACCACATCTAATTATAAAAACACGCAAGGTGATAAAAACCTAGATAATGGGATTATTTCCTTTTAAATCGTGTTTGCTTGAATTCTGTCCCTCCAGTGCAATCCCTGCATTGGATCTCAACACCACAAATATGCTTGGCTTGTAGACCCATGAACAGCTCCTCCTTTGGGTGCCTCCAAAGGCTACATTAAAAATGTAGCAGTCAGGTGCTAGCAAGCAGTGAAAACATTATCCTCCTCCACACCACAGTCCTACTGAAGAGCAGTGGTGGGAAGACCTCATTCCTGGAGGGGCAGCACACTGGGAACAGGAATCAAGCTTAACACCTAGAGGTTATTTTTCTCTAGCTTCTTTCTGAAAAATGAACAAGCAGTACAGGGCACATGAAGAGAGTTGAAACTCATGCTTTCTACACTAAAAAAAGAGATTATCATATGATCCGCATTTACCTGTTTTCTTCAATAGCAAAAGTTTTCCATTACTGTTTGTATAAATAGTAAACTTACCTGCCATTTCTTAAAATAGGCGTGGAGAGCCACATTCACACTTTGAACACGGCTTTTGGGTGTTTAACTAGGGAACTGTCACTGGAGACAGTTATTTGTGGGGATCTACATTTACATTTTATCTTTCTAACATTCCACACTCAAAAACACCTCTATTACTTTAATGTCCATTTAAATGGTCAAACTAGTTTTGGTCAAACTAGTTTTAATCAAAATTGAAAGAGCCCTTAGAATATATATTATAGTATGCTATAAGAAATAGATGCATTAACTTTGAAATCTAGGAACTACCAGTTTTGCTTTGAAAATGGATTCTCCAATTCATTGCTAAACTCTTCCCCATTTTTCTTTTCCATCTCATGGTGCTGCTCTCCAAAAAAAGCACTGGCTCTAAAAAAGCGTTCTTATACCCAGGCTGTAAGAAAGCATCCTACACCTAGGAACAGAACTTTTAACAGACAGCTCAGACCTAGGATAGGTCATGGCAATCTGTAATTTCCTTCTTCTGTTTGCATGACACCCTCACCACAACGAATGAAACCCCATTTACAAATATAAACCAAACCCAGTTCTCAATTCTGCTTTTCATTTTCAAATATGAGACACATGGACTGCAACACACCATTTCCGACTGCCACACACAACTCCACAATTGCACCACTGAAAGGAGGAAAAGAGGGAACCAAGACCAGCCACCACTGACTTATCACAGCACTTGCTGCTGCTGCGCATATCATAGTGTTCATGAGAGCACTGCAAAATCTTCCTTCCAAAATATAGTATTTAGTTTGCCCAGCAAAACCAAAAAAATAAAAATGTAAATAAAGTATTTATTGTTGTCTCTTTTATTCCATAAAATAACTATTTAAGTATTTTAAGATTTAGTATCTAGTTAACACATTCTCTCTCTGCTTCTACTTTTTTAAACTCTATATTAAGCTGCAGGAATAGCTTTTCTCTGTTTTTCCTCAAAAGGAAGTGGTTGCACATCCACTTGATGCTCCTGGATGTACCACATTTTTGCGTTTAGACATTAGAAGAGGCTGGGTGATTTTAAGAGAACACTGACAGCTCTTTTCTCCCAAAGAACATGCATCTACTTTAGTCCGTGGGGATGTGCCCATCCTCCCAATAACCTCAGCCCTGAGCACAGCAACAGCATTCCTCACAAATTAAAGCATATGCAGGAGTCACAGGATAAAACCAATTTCATCCTCCAGTTAATACACAGTTGCTAATGACAGTTAAATTAGTAATTGAAACATTATTCCAAAAATACCTGTACATCTAACATGGCATTAGAAAGCTGAGCATGCTTATGTCCTTAGAATAGTGTTACACATCATGCTCTGGTGGAATTTAACCTCCTGCGAGCAACCAGCACATAGCTTACTCACCACCTCAGCAGCACTTACAGGGTATTTTACAACAATTCCCCCAAGAGCTGCTGTATTTTTCCTTGGAATAACTTCTGACTTTCAGTCCTGTGTACAAAGTTTCATTTTCAACAAAAATGTTGTACAGAAGTCAACATATTCAAGTCAAGTCATGCCTTGCATAACAGCGAAACTACCTATAATTAAACCTGTGAGACTTTGGGCTGAATTACAAGTATTTCTCATGTTGCTAAGAAAAAATTCTTCCTCGTGATCACAGCATCAGTGTCAGCAACTTATCAGGTCTCAGCTTCTCACAGCTCTGCTGTAATAACATCTTCCAGTAAAGACGTGCTCAAAAGAAATCAGGGAAATGGAAGATTGAATGTTCAACACTTTGGAAAACTTTCTATGTTTGTGTTCCTGAGCAGTCATTTGTGCCATATACATTTTCTACCAGACTGCTGCTTGGTCTGTTATATTAAGTTTTTCACTTCGGTCTTTTCTCACTTCCTGGTTCTCACACTAGCACAATATGTGGGGTTTTTTAAACCAGCATACATTAACACAAAATAAAATCTCATATTCCAGACTTTCTTTCTTTTTTGAACTTATTTAGAATGCATGTTTAATACTGCATTTTTACTTTTTTCCTTTCCCCCCTCCTTTTTTAAACAAATCACTACATTCAAGATGGTTTACCAGGTTCATTTTAGTCAGTGGGGAAGGTCTGTCAACATGGAACAGGTACTCATGAGTCACTGAAAGAAAAGAGCATTAACCAGCCAATTTTTATTTGTGTCTTACCTCTATCTTTTCCACCACTACTCATTTGCACTGCTCTAATGGCTGTTCAAAATACGAAGACATCTTAGGCAATCTTTTATTAAGACTTGCAGTATTCTCCAAAACTTGAGAAATGAGGGCTGTATTTCCTGATGCAGATGGAGAACCATAGGTATGCATCAATGAGCACTGTCAGTGGAGCCTTTTACACTCCTTCAGTGCCACATGATGGTAAGAAGGTGGTGTGTATTCTGAGTGTTCTGAGGGTTGAGAGGAAAGAAACCAGAGTTTGCTTTTTGATTTCAGTGGCGCAAGATGACACTGGGACTTGCAGAATAAAACCAAGCTCTGTTAGAGTTTCATCTCCTGTCCCAACAGGATAACGGTCAGCTTTAAAAAATTCACTTTGAAAACATAAAGTGTTTCTGATCATCCCAAAGTAAGAGCTGTGACAGGCAGTAAGCTATACCATGTCACATTTTAAGCCATTATATGTCAACTTGGATTGAAGACTCTCAGGCCCAGACCGATTGCCTAAATTTCTTTCTGGAGTCTTCCCTGACTGTACTTTCTCTTTTCTTTTTGCGTGTTTTGGTTTGGGTTATATTGGGATGCCTGATCAGCTCTGCTAGAGGGAAGGTTACGTAAGACCGGAGGCTAACAAGTCCATTTGGCAAGATATGAAGTGAGCAGCTAGTGCAATCCATGAATTGCACTAAGATATTTATGTTCAAACCAGGAGAGGCAGAAATCCAATTTAATAATTACTCAGCCAGAACCATTCCTAGCTAGCAGCTATCCAAAAAGAACAAACATTGCAGCAGAAATGAAAACTAGAAATCAGGAAAGATGATCAGATGCATATGTCCTCTCAAAAAAAATAGCTTGGTTTACTTTTCCATTTAAGAATCAGTAAGAAATCTGTCCATAAGAAGTCAAATTTAAACTCACTAAATGAAAGCAAAAGAAAAACAACTTTACAGGGAAAGCAATGGAGTAGGACGTATTCCCTTCTCCACCCCCTCACCTGAGCACTAACTTGCATTTTATGTCAATGAATTTAGTTAATACCTAATATGGCCACAATTCAGTTTTAGCAGTTCAGAATCCATACCAATTGTCTTTGATGATACAGCTCTTAGACAGACCTCCATCAAGGCTGTACGTATGCCACTTTGCAATTTTGGTCACCTGATACTATATAACAGAAAAAAGCTTACTTTCCAATGCCCGCGTGCTATTTATAGAGAACTCTTACAGTCATTCCTTCAGTTTAAGAAGCTTTCAGCCCATGGCTATGTGAAAAATTATTTATTCTAACCAAAGAAGGCAAGCAGACATCAATATAAAGTATAACTGAGCTATTGCAGGGCTTAAATGAGAGAAGTCTATCAAAGCAATGGAGACTTGAGAAATATGGAAAATTGGTTTTCATTTTTCAAGACAGAGCCATAAATAAAAAGAAAAATACCACTAGAAAGGTTCTACTAGCTCTTTCAGCACTAATACATTTTAGTAGTAGCCCATGTTTCAAACCAGCACTGTGGCTCCATTTCACTGTCCCCCATAGCAGCACATACATGGAGCCCATCTGTGCCCCAGGAAGCCCACGTTGTAGGAATAAGAGGATATAAATTCATTTTAATTCCATTAACAGAACACAGCTGATATGACTCCCAACAGTAACTGGCTTTTGCAGAGGCATTTTTTGTAGTCAGTTCTCCTGGCTGGTGAAGTAGCAATGGTCAGATTGGCCAACACTTTAGTTTGGGGGTTTTTCCCTTTTTGCTCTAGCAGACCAACTGGTGGGACAGGGCCTCTGCATTCCCCTGTGAGATCTTATCAAGAAATGTGAACTGAGTGAGTGCCTCTGCCATGCTGCCTCAGCTCTGGCTCCCAGGGTTTGGCAATTCATTTGCTTCGGTGCTGGGGAGAGGGAGCTGCACTTCATAAACTCTAAGATGCTGGCTGTCAGGAGCCAAAAAGCATTTAGCTCTGCAGAAATCATGTTCACAGCTCTGCTCACTGCAGTTTTCTGGGTAATCCCCCCACATATGCACAAGCTGAGCACTAAATTCACACATCCCAAACAACAGGGCTGGGTTGAAATATGATTCAAGTGCATAAAAGTCTCGTATCCATATTTGGAAATATTACTTTCAAAGGTCTCATGCTAGCTCAGAAAATGCTAAGCGAGCCAGTTTCAAGAAATACATCACAAGAAACACCTAACTATTTTAAGAATATTTGCAACCCCAAATATATTCATTTAAGTCTCTTACCTACCACAATCTCTCATTTCCTGTATTTCTTTTATTTTTAATCACAGGTAACTGGTAAGCAATACCACAGACAAGTTTATTATATGATTTACACATAAACCAAAATAGAATCCTTTTTCCAGAAATGGCCAATTTTCCTGTCCACTTTCAGCTCAGTAATTCTTCACTGTAAGTGGACAAATCTTCTATTTAAATATTTATTAGCCCTTGCAATGTAGCAATTTTTTTAAAAAAAAGCTTTCTTTTCAAATTCTATTCTGTGAGAATATATGAAGCTAAAAAGTGGGGTCCTTTTATGCTGTTTGCCTATGACTGCAAACTTTGCTCATGTCACACACTTCTCACACAATCTGATATGAGCCACTTCATTCCAAAACAGAAATTAGATACAGAAGGAATTTCACTCCTTACTCAGAATAACTTAGATAAATAATGCAAAACTGCAACCACAGCATCACATTTTCCCTAAAATCACAACATGCTTATTTGTAGTAGAAGGCATCTTCTCAAGGTGAAATAGCCACCGTAGAGCAGTGAGACAATATTCTTTGCTTTAAGCCTCTGGGAGCTGTCATAGTACAAAGGACTACCATGGTAAAAATTACAGATGAGATCTTCCCTTTCAAAGCAGACACTTATCACTGCACTAAAACTGTAACACATTACAAAATCATGAGACTACCTCTCTCTCCTTCTATTTTCAGTGATCCACATCAGCCTGGGGTCGGAGGAGGCAAGAGCCCAAAACATATGCATTCTCTTCCGGTTGCTCTTGCATGGAAGGCCATCTAATTTGCAGCCCAACTTCCCCATTTGCAAAACAGGGTAATATCACTTTTCATCTGCAGAAAAGCTCTGCCTGATGCCAACAGGTGCTATAAGGGCTTGGAGATATTTCTCTTTGTTTTAAGAAGCAAGGCCATTCCATACAACTTTTTCACCCCAATTCTCTGTTAGAGAAGGCTGTTTTTCTGCATATTGGCACTGTACTGAATTGCTCTCTCTGAAGCTTCACCACTTTTGAGATCAGCATAATGAGCAAGTCACTCATGGTGATTTTGCAATAGTGTCAATACTGCAATAGGCAGTTGTAAAGCACCTCTGAACAATTTCAGGTATTGCTGGAAAATCCTTCCGAAACGAAGAGCCTTCGCATTTATGCCTCTAGGCTGAGAACATCTGTACATGGACATTTTGATTCATAGCTCCAAATATGCACATTTCGCTCAGTTTGACTTGCTGAGAAGGATTTTTTCTCAAGCTAAGAAAGCTCAGGTGTATCCAGCTGGATGATGATGAAGCTACTGCTTGGCAGCCATCTTAGTGCTTCATTGAAGACAGATGTAAGAAAACAAAGTAATTCTTCTTAAACAGAACATTTTGAATGCTTGAAAAACAATCACAAGCCCTTTTTAACCTGCTTTCATTAGGTTTATGGGTATTGGACACATTCTGGTCACTGCTACAATTATTCTATATTTATCAATTAGATGCATGTGTCTGTTAAAATGACAACCCTTTTAGGAGTGATTATTCAAATTTGAACAGATACAAGAGGAAGTTCTGAACTGGTTCACTAACTTTCCAAGACCTTTTTAAAGATTACACAAGTTTGAAAATTCTGGGTTATATTTGTCACTTTCTGTAGAAGGTTCCTTTCCTACCTACAGATCTGAGCTTTAGCGATTACATTATTACAGTCATAGAAAGTAATGAGAATCGGAAGTGTCTTCCTTTAAAGCGTGATTAAGTATCAAGTAGACATAGCAACATGGCACTGCTGGAGATGATACTCAACAGAGCAGGATATGAAAAGATCATCTGCAAGGAATGGCAGGAATTAGGGATTTGAAGGGCGACAAATTTAGGTACATTCCGCTCAATCATGGCACTTTCAAACTGTCTACTCAAACAAATTTCTATTCTGGAATTTCAGAAGCCTTGGTAAGTAAATTAAGATCAGCAATTAAAATTTGACCAGATCAGTATCAGGGGAATGAAGAACAGCCCCACAGCTCTCAGTTCTTAGTACCTGCACCGAGGGACAAAGAGCTACAAAGGACTGCAGGCCAGCCTCAGAGTCACAGGCTGAATTTGTGAACTGCTAACTTAGTACATTTTTATTTAATTGATTTTTTTCATTACAAGTAGATGATGTGGGACTGAGGGACATGGTTTAGTGCAGAATTTTGCAGTGCTGGGTTTGGGGTTGGACTCAATGATCTTAGAGGTCTTTTCCAGCCTAAATGTTTCTATGATTCTATGTTTCTGCAGCTTAAGTCAGAACATGCACACTACATAAACATAAGGCTTTAGAAAACATATTTTCCATGTAAAAAGTTCTAAAGTTACAGCGGAAAAAAGAAAATATTAAGAGGGGTTTTTTTTGCTTTAAACTAAAAGAAAATTCCTTTCATTATCATATTTGACAGAGATCAGTCAGGAAAAATTTATGTGTGCCAAAAAACATTAGAAATTCTAGCCTGAGAAAGAAGAGAGGTTGAAGTAAATAATATGGGATCATAATCATATGGCACTCAGCTTCAAATTTACTTGGTTTCTATGAACTTTTGTAAGCTGCCAACTCACAATTTTATCATAAACTCAAAGCATTTGGATTTTTTTAAAGCATCAGCTTTATGTATTACAAAAATAATCTAGATTTCATTTCTAATCTTTGATTGAGCAAGTCCTGAAAGAGTTCTAAACCAGAAGGTAATTTTTGTATCATGATTTCTTACAACAGCATTCATTTTAAATGTTTATGACTGGGAATACTGCATGCTTGCAAGGAGACAAAGGTATGCGAAACATTAATTTTTAAAATTACTGTCAATTTATTTCAATCATTCATACCTGTTAGTCTGGTATTCAGATAAGTTCAAGAAACACAAAAGTCCTTTAAATTTATTTTTAAATTTGTGTATGTTCTTAGCATGCTTTGTTCTGACAAGTTAACAGTACATATTCAGGATCCAAGATATGTAGCACCATTTGAAATAAACCTAATAAAGGACTGTATAACAAGGCCACAGTGAAGACAGAAGAATTCTGGATGGAAAGTAGAAAACTGTGTCTCTGGTAACTAGCATGTCAGGAGTACAGAGATGGGAGTCTGTCAAAGTCAGCACAGGTAGAGAAAGGAGGCATCTCCAACATTTTTCCTGTTCCAAACCTACACATAAAATCCAAAATTGAGCTAAAAAAATTAAATTAACTTTATAAAGTCAAGAACAATTTTGCCATCTACAAGCCAAATACAGTGAACCACTGTAAGACAATTTATGCCATTAACTCTCTTTATGTTCTGACATAAATTCCTTTGCTCATTTGTACATAACTGATATTTTTATTTTTGGTGCTCTTGAGTGGTTATCCAGCTGGAGCACTATAACAATCATTGGATTTTATTTATGTTATTTATAGAATTCAATTAATCCACAAATGAAAACATGGGAATTTTAAACTGGCTCCCTATTAGGCCATTTCAACTGTTTTGCCTGGATATTTTTTACTATCTTTTTTTGTATCTCATTCCTATTTTTAGCAACTGGTAAACAACTATTTGCTATCAGACAAGATTAAAAGAGCAGTTCTAAAACTTGTTCAGAGTAATGTGGTAATTCAGATACAAATCAGTGTGCAATTTCAGTACTGCTGAAGAGATGGGGGTTTCCTCAATTCTTTTGAAGTTCCAGATTTTATTTTCATGAGTTACATTTTCAAAATTCAGTTGAGTGCTCTTGAGAGTTATTCCTTATGATCTTTTCCTCAAAGATAACTATAGATAACAGTGCAAAGCAAGAACTCAGTCTTTACAAAATGCCAACATCATTAAGAATAATTTTACAGTTTGACTCAAATACAAAATGCTTAGAAATGCTAAACAAAAGTAATCTGCAATGACTGTCTGTAATACGTTTTTAACATTCAAATGAGTGTTAAAAAACTAAGTTTTATATTTAGGAAGGTGGAATTTAGCTTTCATCGTATCTCCATCATTTACCAGTACAATTCTCTTTCAGTAAAAAAAAACAATAAGAAAAGAGACAGAAAGACTCCAGTACTGTTTGCTTGTCCTATGAATGAAGTTAGAAGCCGGAGCAAAGAATGCTGAACCAGAGGCTCTGAAGCCAGTTGGCTTTGTCAAACCTCACATTCAACATTTTTTTCAAAAATCAAGTGTTTCATACGCAGCCCAACCTTATAATATCTACAGTTACTCACATGCAGTGCTCACATGCCATAAATATGCTCATACTGGCAAGCAGCAGCTGGAAAACATTAGTCTCAATGGCAAACCCGGGTGGATATCAATATCTGGGAGCTAATAGCCAGGGAAAAGAAATATTGCAGCTATACATGACCACCTGCCTATACAGATTGAAAGCAATTAACTCTCAGCTGAGAGACACCCTCCTCAGCTCATTGCAATGACTTTCAAACTGTGTTTAGACAGTTAGCAGAAGAGTATTTTTTCTCATTTGCAAGGTACACCACCATTTTTCCACTGTAAATTGCGGGGATTTTCAGCCTCCCTTTGACCAGCACCTCAGCATGATGCTGAGGAGCAGAATGCACCACTGAGCCTAGGAAGGTTCAGCACATGGAAAATAAGCGTGTGAACAAAAGACATAAAGCTCAGCTGCAAAAACATTCAGCAATTAATTAAATATTTATCTACAGAAGGATGAAATTAAAAGCCTGAGTTTCCATTAGCCCTCTGTAACTCTACCTTGGACTTAAGTCTAAAACACTATAAAGCTCTGTCTTCTCTCATGGGACATGACCAAGCACTTTATGGGTATGTTAATAAGAAGACAGGAGAAGAGAACAACAGGAGAACAACTTTGAGCACCTACCCATTTTTTGTGTTACAAAAGAGAGACATTACAGCATGATTGCAATTCTGGAGATTGTAAAGAGGTAATAAGACCTAAGAAAAGGGTGCTCTTTCCCTTTCCCTTGGTACTGGAAAGGTATAGGGGAAAAAAAGAAAGGAAAAAAAAGTAAACATTACCACTCTCCATTCCCATTCAGATGTGAGGACTTCATTGAGCCTGTCAGTCTGTGCTTATTTTGAATCAATGGTTACACACAGAAAACGGGAACACATCACAGAAATATTTCTTTTCCCTTTAACACCTCGCACGGAAATGTTGCAACTCTGAAGGGGTCCTTGCTCCACTGCTGATCTTGCCAAGGTTTGAGAGACCACAAGCACTCCAGGGCACTGTGCAGATTTATAGACACCATGGGCTGAATAACCAATCACAGCCTGAAACATGAAGGCACTTCATCTACATGAAGACACTTCCACAGAATTATTCTATGAACACCTCCAAGCCATACTTTTGTTCTTGGAGCATGGCATTGCTGGAGGGTTTCTATAGCACTACAGAGACACATTTCTTCCAGATATTAGCATAAATTTGGTACTATGGGTTCATGGAGGTTAATATTCCTGTCAACCTAAATCCTTCTAATGTTTCAACTCTGCTTTAAATGCAAAAAGAAAACAAAATATACACTATCCTATGACTTCTTTTCCCCTGAGAAGATTCAGGACTTTGCATCTCATCTGTATTTGGTACCTAAACAACCTATACTTGGCTACTGCATTCCATGCAAATGGGACATAAAAATTGTTAAATAGTTCTTTGTTCCAGGTTATGCTTTAACTCTTTTCTACAGCAGTGTTTTAGATCTCAAAATTATTAAGGCATTAGGACACTAATCTGGACATTACAAGCATAGTTGCCAAGAAAAGCTCTTATGTAGAATCTGCAAGTTAAAGGTACAGAGGAAAGTTAAACCACAGATTTTAAATAGGACTACTAGCCAGAACATAAGGTACTGAAGTATGAGTTATTATTGTCATTCAGAAAACTAAGTTATTCGATACTATTGCCCACACTGAGCATGGTCTAATAGGAAATGTTTAGCAAACAATGCCAGGAATAGGTTACTAAACTGGTCCTTGTGGTTTTCTGATAATTCAAATGTTGTGTATGTATTTGACAAATGGCAGACATGTCTGCAGCCCCCAGGATTAACAGGCATTTTAGGATGCCACTGATTATTTCCGAGGTCAGTCTGTGTAAATGTTAAAGAGTGAAACAGCTTTTACTTCCAACAGATTTTGCAAAAGGAGTAAGGACAAAAGGGTGACCCTTTCCCCTCAGAACATTTCTGAAGAAAGGACATCTTTTACCTGCTTTTAAGTGGATATTGGAAAATGGCAGGTCACCTACCTCTCACTGTCCTTCCTCTGTTTTTTTACCATATTCCTCACTGCAAAAATATCCAGCAAATTATCCTAGCATGCAAGGTAGTATGGACCATCACACAGAGAAGGCAAGGCGTCTTTTGTTCTAACCAAAAACCCAAATCAGCTAGTATATAGGGTCAGTATGGTTCATATTGTTCTCTATTAGCAGGACAGAGCACCTCAGCTCCAAGCTGACCTATGCATGTTCAGCACAGGACGTGCCCCATTTTCCTTTTCCTGGCACCATTTAGCATCATCTTCCTGCTCCATCTGCACTGGCATGTTGCAAAAGACCCCATGAAAGAAGCTGAAATTGCCAGAAGTAAACACACACTTCTACACTGTGAGGGGTGGGAAGAGAGGCACAAAAGAGAGAACAGAAAGCTGGACAAAAGGGTATATAAGAAATCCATCCTTTCTATGTTCAAAAAGAGCAAGAATATTTAAGAAAATTCTTAAATGGGTTGACAAAATCCTCACTTCCAGTTTAATCTAGAACAGATAGAAAATAGTTCAGTTACTTAGCAACATAATCTTTTATGTTTTTATTTTAAGACATAGCTGAAATTAGAGGCAATAATCTACATCTCTAAAACTACTGTTATAATTGTTTATATTGTTATAGTTTCATAAACTTCATTTGTATGCTGGAAGTGATTTCTATGCATGTTTTCTATGACAAGCAAGGATAATAAACAACAGTTTTCTGTTCTTCAATGTCACCTTATGCTGTAAGTCACATTTTGGTCTGTACACTACCTTTCATAAATTACCCTTCCCCTTTACTTACAGTGCCCCTTCACTTTTATAAAACACAGCTGTCAAGAAGTTCAGTAACAAAAAAATTCCCAAATTCTCCCACTCTCAGGCATCTTCCTGTCTATTACACTGCTTACAATATCAGAGGGGTATTCTGTGGAACAAAGCTGCCTTAAGAGTATAGCTGCCACTATCTATTGAAACAGGACACTTTAAAATGAGAATGTAGAAAGAGACAGAGTTCAAGAATTGTGCACCCAGTCCAGCTGGAGAACATACAAACATCTTACAACTGTCTCATTAAATGAGTTCAGGGAAAGGGCATTGCTAAAAATGAAGAACAAATGTCTTGATTTACAGACCTACAGAGCATTTGCTGCAGTACATTAAACAGCAACAGAAGTCATTTTTAATTCAGCCTCTTTCTCTGAGAAGCACATAATGACACCACATCACTGCTGCTAAGGAAGAACCCAGAAATAACGTGTGCAGTGCAAGTCACCTGTGCTACCTTTTACTTAAAGCCCATACCAGTAGAAGGTGATGGCAGCAGAATGGTTATGTACAAAATATTGCTGCAGTTACTAAAATCAGGAACGTCAATCCTTGGCCTCCCTTTCTGCTGAGAATCAGAACATCCTTTGCCTGTCCAGCAGCCAGGAGATGCTTTCAACAATGACCAAGCTGCTCAATGCACTGCAGGTCACCATGTTTTAGCGACGTGCTTATAAGCAATAGGGTAGAAGATCAGAGATTGCACATTCGTATTTTCACAGTAGGGACATACAAACCAGAATAATGATTTTACCATTTACCAGTAATAACCATCTGGTCCATAGCAGTCGTACTGGTTGTTGAATAAAGGTAGTTTGCTGTCCGTGGTATGCACACATCTCTATGAAAGAGCTCTGTGTCAGAGAAAGTGCTTCTGAACTGCTACTCCACTCTTCCCAAAGATGCCTAAGCAACTTCCCACAAGTTTTATTTCTCTGTTACTACAAAAGGCCAGGCAGTACAGAGCACACAGCCCAAATCCCACTTGGATGGATGTGAAGCATTGTCAAATGCATCTGCCATGGTGAAACCAGGTCAATATGTCCATGGCTAATTTAAAAGTTAGCTGCTTGGATTTCGGATTTTGGGAGAGGGGCAGCAGCTCATTTCTTTTAGGCGCAGCATTAGTTAACTTTCTGCAGCTAAGCAGACAATCAGAAAAAGACTCACAGGATTATAAGGATCATGTATCCATGGTGATTTTAATAAGAAATCTTACTTGCAGTAGAATAGATAGAAGCAAGAAACAGAATCAGGCTTCACGGATGATTTATTTCAGTTCATCTCCTAGGAAGTAGAATGTTACTGGCTTGATTTGAAGCCAAAAATTGTAAGCCTGGATCAAGTTCCTGAGGTTCAAACTCAACTATATTCTGCACTCAAAAACCAGGACACTCTGGCTGTCTTTATCTTGAATATACCAGTTCTCTTTGGTAAATTGCTTATAATGTACTGAGCCAGGTTTTGACAGTCATGCTGTGAACATTAATTTCATCAACATAAGTATCTTACTTTAAATACTCTGTTTCTTTTCCTGTAGCTTTCTAACAGTAATATTTATGGTGCTTCTGTTCTTCCCAAGGCCACCAACATTTAAGAGTTCTCAGCCAAAGTAGCTTAATACACATACACCTAATTTTGTCAATTCTTCATCCAGGAATTTTGCTGGATATGTTAGGATGCTGTGTAGGGAGAAAAAAAAAAAAAAAAGGCACTAAACAGTTACAACTTTTATTTGCATCTATATTTAAATTACAGTATTATTACTCCCTGCAGCTGATTGCTACACTTTCTGAAACACAGTAAGTTGATTGTTAATGTTTATTTTAACAAGCTTGAGTAGCAAGCATTTTTTAATTGCTCACCACCACCATATTCCCTGAGATCCAGCACAACCAGAGTGTGTGGGCTCTCAACACACATGGGATTCTGTGTCTCAACAGCCCAACTGCAGGTGTGTCCTGAGCAGTGAAGCTATTTGTGATGTTGTTCTATGCCCATTTAGTTTCCCCTGTTGTCTACAGCTATATTTTACTCAGTGTCCTTGCTCAGTCAACAAAGTAGAATTTGATAGAAAGACTTGTAAGAATACAGAGAAAGGAGACCTGTTTGCATTGAGACTGACTCTGTAGGAGGGAGATGCCATGGTTAGAATTTTAGGCCTGAATGAGCTAAGACCGGAATGGAAATTATGTTAAGACTTCTGAGAAAAGGACTCTGACAAATGGCAAACCAGCAATTAAATGTTTGCATTCCTTTTGCAAGGTCCAATAGCTCTGTTCCCATAGCTACTGTATGTTGAGATGGATGATGTAGCTACAGCAACAGAGAGCCAACATCCATGTTCACTGTAAAATTCCTAAGTCGTTACTTAATCCTTCTTTTACCTCCCTGCAAACTTCTAAAAGAGGAAAAAAATAGGATTATCTTGTTCTTTGAATGAATTAAAACTTTGCTAAAAATATTAGAAGAACCACTGCAGACAACTGGAGCTATAAAATGCTTCCCTGACACAAGTGGCCTCATCCCATGATTCCCCTCTATGCACTGACTGAAGACCATTGCTGTTTTGCTGAAAGAGAGCTGTCTCTGCCTTCCTCAATGGGTGATGTTTGGTAGTCTGCAGCTCCTCCAGGTCCCACTATACTCAAATGCAGCACACAGTCATTTATAAGCCAATCCTTCCATTGGGTATATTTTGTTGTTTCTTATCTCCCACCACCCACTATGATTTTGGAGATATTCTTCTACTCAGAAAATCTGGACTTTTTCATAGCAATTATTTGACTCCACTTGACAGTGCTAGTTCCCAACATAATAAAAAGCGAAATATTACATCAGGCACATAAAGTGTTGTTTAAAGAACAGTCTTTTAATATTCAGCATGTTGTTTGCCATGTGATTGCCAACTGGATAATGTCTGGCAAGCCAAGGGCATATTTTGTTCTATGTATATACAACTAAACAGAAAATAGTTTGAAGTTTAACCCAATATAATGATTTCTGCTTTAACACTCCAAGCCAAAAACAAGGAGTCTCACCTAGGGGGATTTATGTTGGGTCCTGAAGAAGAATAGACAGAAAAAGCTTTGATTTCCAGAGGGTTCCACACTGAAATATGCCTTATTATTGCAAAATGCCAATGTGAAAATACCAACAAAAGCCAGCCACTCTGAGCTCTACCTAATTTTGCTTCAATGTCCTATTTAAAACTCAGTTTTTTCTAAGCTACATAATCTAAGTCAAGTGGTCAGTCTTTGCTAGAACTCTAAATGGATTAAGCAACACTTAAGCCCCAATATAGCATAAATTAATCTGTAACTGTTGATTAGAAGAGCACTAAAGAAGTTTTATGTTAAAGTCAACCTTAGAATATTCTCAATTAAAAAAAAAAGTCCTCACTGGTCATAAACAGTCTCACAAGAGTCCATAAAGCAGCAGACTGTCTGTGTAAATATTTAAACTTTTAATAACAAGATGTTTAGGCAAGCTCATAAATCCATGTGTGGCATAACTACCCAACATCTACATTGATGTTGCTAATTCTGGTTTGTGTGGATAGAAAGAAGGCTCAAGTAAATAGTGCAGAGAATTTTTTTCCATACCCTGTCTTTCTGTCAAGTCAGAATTGCTAAGCCTTGCAGAGATATTCAGTTAATGTCAGAATTAACTTTTTTCTGTCTGAAGTGGCACAACACAGGTAGCACACATGCAAAGTTATTCCTTCAGCAAGTGCTATTGGTCAACAGTTTTCCATTTAAAAAAAGAGTCAAAAAATAATACAAACGCAGCCCAAGTTTCAGCATTTTCAGGGGGAGAAGATGACTACTCAGGTTCTGAGAAATGACCATTTTGTAGATGAGGCTGGTGTCTTTTTTCCCTCCTCCCCAGCATTACAACATATCTTTCCCACACCCTAGGGCACAGCTTCTGAAAGAGGAAAGTTTCACAATAGGCGCCAGCAAAGCGGGGGCACACACACCACACACCAGCCTGGGACGGCAGAAATGGTGCAGGAAGTGAAACCATCATAAGTTCACAACTTTTCTAATATACAGCTGAATATAGATACAATCTAGCTGGAAGAAAAAAAAAAAAAAGAGAAGAGAAGAGAAGAGAAGAGAAGAGAA
>VZTX01014520.1:1974-25455 GCA_013400915.1 Pardalotus punctatus | reverse complement strand
AAAAGAAAAGAAAAGAAAAGAAAAGAAAAGAAAAGAAAAGAAAAGAAAAGAAAAGAAAAGAAAAGAAAAGAAAAGAAAAGAAAAGAAAAGAAAAGAAAAGAAAAGAGAAAAGTTGGTAGGGTTCATGCAATGCGAGACAGAAAATCTCAGAGCAAAGAATTTGTGGGGTTTTAAATCACTTCGCAGATAGTCAAACCAGTTGATATTCCATGTGTATTACATTTTGTAAAATGAATTTTAAAATAATCTCCTTTTTTTTCCTTTTTTTTCTTTTTTTCTTTTTTTTTTTTTCTTTGTCTTTCCAAACAAACTGTATGAGCTTTGGGCAACCTAACAAAATGAGAACCTTGTAGGTCACCAGGTCATCACTAACCCTGATGCTGTAACACCTCTGAAGTACTGCAGCAAAACTCATTTAAACATCTAATGCTAGCTATCAGGTTGCACTGGTAGAGTCCTCAATATCTACAAATTTAGGATGATTGTAGGCTCTGAACTAATTAACAGCAGAACAGGAGACAGGCTGCTCCATACAAGCTCTGCATACATGCAGGCGTTCAGGCATGATTGGGATTTCAATCAGAACCAGGAAAGGCTTCTTAAAGGCTGCACAGAAATGTTTGCCACCACCCTGAAAGTAACAGTTCAACATTTTCTTTCAACATTTGAGATTCTACCTGCATACCAGGGTAGTGTGAAACGTGTCTGGTACAAGTCAAAGCAAGGAGAAATGAGGATTCAGAGGGCATTCTGCTGTTTCCAGTCCTAAACACAAACAGGTTTTCACCTCAATTTTAACATCAGATCCTCTAAGAAGGAATGATCTGAAAGACCAGCACTTCTTCAAGCTGTGTCTATTCTATGAAAGGAACAACTACACATTGTAAGGAACTGGGTCTACCTCATCTGGATTTGGTTTGCATTATTGCCTTAAAAAGAATTTGACACAAAAATCCCCATATGACAGAAAGCAAGCCACAGTTCCAGAGAAAGCAAAGTTTCCTTCCTGTACACTGGCCACTGCAAAGCGATAGACGGGAACTCCAAACGAATATAACCTTTTCAATACAGTGACAAACCCTGTAAAATGAACTGCAAAGCAGCCAAATGATTTGCTGTGGGATTGCCCTGGACATGCTAAAAAGAGTACCACTTCTTTCTGAAGGAGAGATGGAAATAACTTCAGTAAATTGGACTTCAATGCCAGAATGTCAGTATGGACACTAACAATAAGGAGTAAATTGTAAACTGTCAGTATCCTCAAAACTCAACACTTCCAAGCTATAGTTTTGTGTAATAGAAAATAAATTTAGAAAAATAAATCCTCCAAATTCAAGAGTACTTAAATTGGCACTCTCTCATGGCACCAGTCTTATTATTAAAAGCAGTTGTGGTGTTTACTCCACTGTACACAATAAAAATGCCAGATCCAGGATTACATTTCTTCTGTTCTTCATTACATTTATTCCTTAAATTTTACACACTGATTCCTAGCATAATTTGAAGGTGTCCTGCCTATTTGAATTACACATTCTGGTGTGTTCAGCATTAAGCAGGGCTTTGTCACAGGTGTGCAATGGACTTTTATTGCAGCAACAGAGACTCAGCACAATGATCTGAATGAAAAAGAAAGTAACACTGTACAGACACAGTCAACCCTATGACTTCCATCCTGTATTTATTTTAAAAAATGCAGTAACTAATTCTAGCCCACCTGTGGTAGGAGAAAGGTGTTTTACACAAAAGAACATCAGTGCCACAGCATTATTAGAGAAATATTTTCACAGCCTCTTAAGTAAGCAACTGCCATCCTCTGAACAGTGTGTCAAAAATGAAGCTTACATAAATGGAAATGAAGATTCAAGTATAAACAGCAGGTGATCTGCACCCATCCAGTAAAACTAGCAAGAGAATTAATCAGTATTCTGGTGAGGCATATGCAAGCGAGAGAGGCAGTATGGAGGATATGCCAGAGACCACCTCAGTAGTTGGGACATAGTTCTAAAATGTTTGGAATTTTAAGTGATTTAACCTTCCTGGGTCTTCAATAAAGAAAAGGAAAATTTAGGAAGTACAGCAGTGATTTGGACAATATTTAATCAGTATTATTTTAAAGGAATCAGCCATGTTGTCCTGACAAAAAGAGATCTTTATTCAGACATCTCAATTTTATTTTTTTTTTTGCGTGCACCAACAGATTAGAATAGAAAGTCTTTAAAGAGTCAAATGGATGTAAACAGAAGCTGTTTACAGTGAGTGGTCTAAAGTGACTGCAGGAAAATTCATTATTACTCAGCGTTGACAGTGGTAGCCATGAGGAGTTACAATAATGGGAAGGAAAAGAATTAGGAGTTGCTGATATGGGTGAAATCATTAATGTATAAGAATGTATTCCAAAAGGCAAGATGAAAAAGTGATAGCTGAATTTGTTCATTAGAGAGTGAAAAACAACCTAAGAAATGACAGTGAGAAAAAATTCATAACATATCTAAAAGCTATCAAGAGATGGCTGCTCTGATACATTTTCTATGCCTGATCTGTATTTGCAAGGGAAAAACTAGAGAGCTTCATGCAACAGAGCAGAGCTGAGCAAATTCAGGTCTCCCCACAGGTCTGTGAAATGCTGTTATGTAAGTTCTTTCCATTTTACATACCTCAATTATTCACTACTTCCAACATACAAGCACACAGGAAATTGTCTCTCTATCCAAATTAATGTAGTTGCCAGCTAAAATTAATTATTTTCTCAGCAAAGGAAGTAATCCAGAGATAGAGACTTCTGCTTTGAGGTACTCATTTGCACCTCCCACTTGTTGGGGGAGGTTGTGGGGGTGTAAACTATCACAGAGAATTTCTTAACCCATGAGAGGATTTCAATTTGGCGCAACTGAAGTTGTGGCTGACGGTCAAGGAACAAAAAAGAGCTCCTTGCTCACGGATGTGCTGCTCTTGCGCACTTAGTGGGTGCTTGCTGGGCTCCACTCATTCCTTAGAGCCCACAACGGAAAAGCTGATGCCATAAAATTCAAGACATGTAAGAGAGGATTTAAAATAAACCCAAAGCAAGGAAGGACCAGCATTTTTTGAGATGCTGCAAGTACACAAAAGAATTGCTGCCAGCTGGCAGGCTGGTGACCATGTAGGCTGCCAGAATAAACTATCCTGTGCCCTGGCGCAAGGTTCTGGCAAGCTTTGCAATGTCTGTTGGAAGTATATTTCCCGTGAGCCTTGGCAGCACCAGGCAGTCTCTCACCTAATCTGCATCCAGGCAGGAGTGAACACAGGGAGAGGGGATGGAGGGGAAGAGATGAGTGCAAAGGGAAGCCTGTGATCCGTCAGGGGTCTGGGACTACCTTGCAGTGTGCGGGAGGACAAGAAGTAGAACTAGGATGGGAACTGACTGCAAGAAAAGCCCTTGAGATCCAAAGACACCCAAAATCTTATGAAGGATTTGGGAGAAGGATGAGGAAATGGCATAAGAGGGATTCCTAATGGCAGAGATGTCTGTGCCAACAGTTAAATAGAGGGGGTATCTCTATTTCAATGTATTTGAAAGAAGTTGTCGCTGTGATATGGAATAGGAGAATTGTGACAAACTGTAAGGGCAATGTCAGCAGAGCAGAAACACAGAATCCCCAGACAGGGGAAAATCACCTTGTTAGGGATGAGAAGAGGTGAAGTTCTGGCCTGAGAGCCCCTGGGTGAGAACAATCTTACCTACCTTGTTTTGGTTTGGAAATTGGGAGGTGAAGGGGCTCAAGGGGAAAGAAGATAAAAGAGAAAATAAACTGTTCAAGGTAGCAAGGCAATCCTTGATTCATACAAACAAATTTTGGTCTGTATTCCAAATTCCACAGAGAACGAGCTTAAGTACTTGTGCCTGCTTGCTCCTTTGTAAAGATTCAAGATACAGCTAGATTGGGTCTGGTACGGAACATGGGTTAAAACCATAGAGTTTTGCATAAACTTCTCTCTGCCAAGCTTTTCTCATCTGTGTTTTTT
This sequence comes from Pardalotus punctatus, assembly GCA_013400915.1. Classification (NCBI taxonomy): domain Eukaryota; kingdom Metazoa; phylum Chordata; class Aves; order Passeriformes; family Pardalotidae; genus Pardalotus; species Pardalotus punctatus. Next base: position 21,453 of record VZTX01014520.1, on the reverse strand, counting down.
TTCTTTCCCATTATCTGAGCTAATGAAGAATTGTCCATTATGTTAGTCCAGACCCAAAGCAGTTGCCCAAGAGGAACAGAGGTGAAACAATCTCCAGTACTGAAAAAAAACACACATATTGGCAGACAGCAGTGGACTAAATACAAGAACAGGGTTCATCTGTTTTTCCATTCACTCTAGTATTTAATTCTATTACGGTTATTTTAAATACAGAGCTCTCACTCACTACTGTAGTGGGATATTTTCTGAAGTAATTCCAGAATATTTTCACTGTGCTGTTTTTTTTCTTTTTTTCCACTGTAACGTGAAAGCCACACACACACACACACACACAAATGCCTCAATTTTAAGAAAACATGTCAATTCTTTTATGTCCTCAAGGACTTGGCAAACAAGCAGATTTTTCAAGCAGAGGAATGGCCAGGCAGCATCTTTTAGGTTTATAGACACAAAGGCCAGTGACATAAGGCACATACACTCCGTATCACAACTGCCTCCTACTGAATTTTCACAGTGGGTCAGTGACTTGATTACATAAATAGTGGAAAGAACAGATCAAACAATTCCCAACACAGCCAATCTACTAATAAAAGTCTCATTGTGTATGAAAAATCAGGAATTGGCAAAAGATAATCTAGGAAAGTTCCAGGCTTAAAAGACAGCACAAACCCAAATTTGATCTTACTGGGTCCAGTAAAGTTGGCTTAAATCAATTTTCATTATCTACAACTTTTTGAAATATGCTCAGCTTCACTGAACACCTGGTATTTAGAATTCTGGCAATACAAAGAGGAAAGGCACTAACTTTGTAAACTTTTTTCTAACTCACACTTCTCATCTTTACTTTGCTTCAAAGAAATCCACAGATGATTTTCATTGCTGTCATATCTGACTTATGATAAACACATCCAAGAACGGTCAGCTAATTATCTTCAGTGGGTAATTAGGAACACTGAGGAACATGACTTTCTCCATCAATGGTAGATGTAATTTCATTTAGGCATTTAAGTTTGCTTCTTAAGCTACTTGGAAAGAAGTACAACACTACATTTTCAATTTTTGTAAAACCAACAGAACAGAGAAAAATATTTTATGTAACCATGATTTGTTTCAGAGCACTGCAAGGCCTTTGGTTCAAGGACCTTCACAGATAATGAACCAAGGCTTCAAAACACCATTGAACCCAAGCATGCAGCTGTAACTGAACTCAAATAGCAGCTAACCACAGCTAAGTTACAATCCCCTACTAAGACCCAGGTCACACCGAAGGGATAAAAAGAAGCAATAAAAAGGTAGGAGCTAAAGCATCTTCTGTAACAGTTCATTGAGTGTCTTAATCAGAGGGTTTATAGTGATTTATTGCTTAACCTAGGCAATTCAACAAAGAAGTCAGGACTTCATTTGTGGTCTAGGAAATGAAATTTCAGGTGTCAATATGTAGCTATCTTAAGATGTAATAACATGACACAGTTTTCCTGGAAGCACAGTAAGGGAATTCTAAATTGCACCACACTTTGTCAGAGGGAATCCTTAAACAGTACCTGCGAGATACCCTGTGCAATCCTGAAGTGCTCCACAATTGTTGAGGTAGTAGCTGGTTGGAAAACAAAGCATACTTTGATTTTTGCTTTATTCTTGATGTGTACGATATCTTCTTTAGGCTACTTTATGCGTTGTTCTGTGCAAAAAATTGGGCTATTTGTCTGAAATAGAAATACTCTGTAGAGCAAAAAAATGTTTTAATTTTTAATTTTAAGATGACATGAGGAAATTATTTCTGAAGCAGTATAAGTTACATGTACAGTTGAAATGGAAAACAGAAACATTGTTCCAAGAGAAAGAGGAAACAGCCTCAAAATACTAAATGAATTTTCCATGCATTGCTCCATCTGACCAGTTGCATTACTCACACCATACAACATGCATTGCACCTTCTCACCTCCCAAAACTGTGCATATTTTAGGCATGAGAAAATTAAACCTGTGTAAAATTGAGAAACTGCAAGCCCCTGAAAACAGGTGTTAAACGAGTCTTATCAATCATGCTTGCAGCAGTGCTAAATTTGGAGATCTTGCACTTAGCTTAAACAGACGTTAGTGAGTGATTTGTCTTTGACATTCAACATTGTTTTTTTTATTTCACTGCTGGAGTACTTCATAGGAGAAATATCTGTATGAAAATTGTACTTGTTAGCTAGGACAACATACACAAGCCAGTTGTTGAGGCCAACAATACCCCTGAAGCAATGCTTCAGCGTTAGACTGCGGAAATAGCAGAGCAACCCAAATGAACCCAGAATTTCAAGGGAGCACTCTTTATATCCCTCTAATTGGGTGGACACATCAATCCTTGTTAGAGCACCTCAGTGATTCATTTGTTGTTTGCTGAGGCATGTGCTGGAAGAGTCCACTGGCATGCCTTTAAGGGTCACAGAGAAGCCTCTTCTATTGAAATTAAAAATCTAGTTGTCTTTAGCAGCTTTTTAATAAACAGGATTTCCATTTGACCCACATTAGAAACTTTCTTTGTTGAGATTTAGAAAGAAATGTTTGTCCTTGCAAAAGAGCAGAGGGACTCTTAACATTCAGATTAGAGTTCTGCAGTGATTATGTATTATCAGCACTTGAGTTTCAGCTCAAAATTCATACAGTTTCTTCCTTGTCTCACGAAGTTCTTCTCAAGGAGTCACCTTTCTTCGTCTCAGAGGCAGCAGCTTTTATACCTGCTGGAGTCTTTTCAGCAAACAGATTTTCAATCAGACATGCTAATGCAGGTAGGGAGCTGGAGAACTCCAACGCCTCACCAGGCACACGTTCATACACGACTGCCTGCAACGCCGAAGCCTTCCCTGGCTTTAACACCAGCTACACCAGGTGCTGGTAGTCATGTGTTTCCCCAAAGCAGGGCGTGGGCTAACTTTTTGTGCTTTCACAGTGCTGCTTGCATGGTTTCTGCAGATTGCTGAGCTCTGTGCTGCCACACAACTCTAGCATGTATCTTGAGCTAACTCAGAACTACTGGTGCTTCGCAGAGCCATCCCAGCAGGGTAGACGTGCAATAAAAATTCACAGGCAGAAGGAGAAGGAAGCAGGTTTTGATGCAGCAGCACAGTCGTGCAGCTTGGCCAGCAAGACTGGGGGGTAAGCTCACAGGCACAGCTCCTCACACCCCAGTGCTGGGAAGCTTCACCACCAAGAAGCCACATGGCATCACCTAGGAGTGGTCAGGCCAGAAAGCTTTGTGAGGTCACAACTTCACTCCGAGTCAAAAAGTGCTTCTTTCAGTCTGTTCTCCTTGACAGTTTTTAGTATTTGTATCAGGGATAATATGCTAGCCATATACTTATTATCTGAGTATAAGTTACATCACATTTTTTAGAAGCTTCACTCAACGTGAGTTTGCTTTACCAAGCAAAACCACTAGAAAATGGGGGTCAGTGCCCTCCTCCCTTTAACAGAAGCAACACTGGTTTGCTTTAGCCTGGATCTATGCTATCTGTGCTGAAGGAATGATGCTGGATGCATTAACACTTGTAGGATGGACTCATTCTCTGCAGTGCTATTGTGTAGTGTAGATTTGTAGAAGTGTGTAAATGTAAGGCAGCAGAACCTCCATCATTACTGCCATCTCTCATGTTGCCATTCAATAGTTACTCAGCTTTCTAAGACTGAAGTTAAGAGGGTCTGTTAGATTTGACAGGCATTTCTGAAAAGTTGTGTGTGCAAAAAAAACCCTTATTATAAAGGGTATAAAAGATAAAACTGGTATAATCACCACTGATTTTTTAAATGTTACTTTTATTCAGTTAAACTCAATTGAAAAGAATGGAACAAGGACACCTACTCCAGGCAAAACAATACTGAAACTAGTAGTGAAACACGCAGTTGGAAGGTAGAACTATGGGGCACAGAGTAGTGTAACATACTGGTGTCCACCCTAGTGGAAGCAGTAGGGCAAAATACATGTGAAATTCTACTGGAGGAGGTTAAAATTCTCAGAAGGATAAAATTAGCTCCCAAAGAGCTTCCTCATGAATGTGGCTATGGTGCTGCTTTGAACAGAGGCAACTCTTGCACTTCTAAAGCTACCAAAAGAATGATGGACAGACTCCCACTTTTATGGCTAAAATATAAACAAGCAGAAAGCTGTAGATCTGATGGATGAGGCTGGTCCAACTATTCTTCACTTCCAGATAAAATCAGAAAATATATTTACTTGCAGTTGGTTTCTCAAAAATCCCATCAATGGGCCTTTCTTTTTACTGCATTGCCTCAGGACATGGTAGAAAAGACTTCTCTGGGAGTTTCAGTAGGCAGGAAGTATCCAGTGAGTTACTGCATGAAAAGACAATATGATTGCTGGGCTCACCTCATAAAACACAGCTTTACACAAGAATAGCACACTTACCTTGCTGTCCTGACAAACTGTCTCATTTTTGGCTAACAGTGCTAACTTCCTCTCCCTTGAGCAAGGGGTACCGCTTTCCTGCAGCCAAATGGCTGACACAGTAGACATAAATACAAAATCCCTGTACAAAATGAAGCTCAGATTTACAGCTGTTTCATAAATACGCTAAGTGAGAAATCATAAATTATGCTGAGCAGCTTTCTGCAGGATAAGACATTTCAGAAAAAGTGTTAAGTTCCTGTTTACGACAAAAAGGATTTCTCAAACCAGTGTAGCAATTTGTTGTGTGCAACATGTTTTGATTGCTGCTTTACTGAACTAATTCTAACAAGGAGTACAGCCTGTAGTCTCGACAATCTGTTTTGTAGTGGGAATCAAGAATTACAGATTAAACAGTCAAGCTAAAATACCCTTTATCTTTTGAAGCAAACTATGAGTGATTTTAATATTATTAAAAAAACAAAACCAAAAAGCAAAAACGCAACAACTCCTTTGAAGAGATCATAAATATGTATTAGTAATTAAAATATAGGCCCCTTGATTAAAACTGATGGAAATCCCCCCAAATCCCTCCAACCAGCATTAAGCAAATACTAAGAAACTTGAAAGTATGAACCCAAGTTTCCAGTTCAACATAATAGTTTTATAATAACAACCCACTCACTATTGTAATTATTCAAATCAAAAGGCAACATAAAATAAGAATTTAGTGAGCCTTCTGCAACTCTTTTGCACTGCCAGAATCCCAATATCCCTTGAAAGGTCTGGCTCCTGGCCAAGACACAGTAGTATTGGATGGTCAGAGGCATCCCTTTACTCACCGTACCAGTTTTCTCACACCTGAGTTTTACACATCAATCTTCACTCAGATGTAAACAAAAGGACAGCATGATAAACCATAAGGGTTATTTTTTGCTTTGACATGAAACTACTTTAAAAGACTGAAAAAAAGCAAGCTTAAGATTTGAGTCAGTCTTCATTTACATAAAATAGATGAGGATGTAAGAGATGCAGATGGTCATTAAAGGTCACAGTTTGAGTTAACTCAGTTCTGATTTCCCACACTGGCACTCCCTTACTAGGCATACAGTGGTCTTTGGGCATATCTAGCCCTTCATGACTGAAGTAATTAACTTACTATACTTTAAAACAAATGCATTTTATTGGAAGACTTCACAATTAGGTTTAAAGTGCTGTTATTTTTTAAATTTCATAATGTGATGTTTCCATGTTCTAGTCATAAGATGACTCGTCTTACAAATGTAGGTTTAGATGAAAAACATGCTTAGATGAATAACATTAAAATTTTTTTAAATCTTGGAATGAAGTTGTATTTAGGTGATACAGCTAAGCCAAAAGAAATAGTTTGCTGTGTCAGGTGGGACAGACCCACTGCCGGCTCCCTTCCCAGCAGCTGGTCTGGCTCTTAGCTGAGCCTTGGGGGAGGTGGTTCAGTTCACTGAGCTGCGAGGAAAGGAGCCCAGCCAGAAAAAAAACAAAAAAACAAAAAAACAAAAAAACAAAAAACCAAAAAAAAAAAAAAACCAAAACAAACGGGGGAAGCATGAAGCCAGCCCACCCTATGGAGCTGCTGATTCTGCTCAGCAGTCACACCTGCACCCTCAACGTGGAAGTACCTAACACCATAGATGGGATTAGTTCTCAAATAAGAACAAATCACAAACATTGTAATGTAAATTTTGAATTTTCACACTATTCTTTTTGTCCCTAATGTAAAGTAGTGGAACCAGCTCTTGGGTAAGATAAATGCCAGGCATTTAATTGGCAGTTGGGGACTTGAACATCTTCCCAGTAACTCCTACAAATAAAATACTGCAAAACAGCATAAGGAATACATATTTAATTATGAATTCAAACAAAGACATTTTCTTTATACTAGAACTACATGGTAAAAACCTGTACAGTCCCCCAAAAGACTGGTATTTATGGCACTTTTATATAAGCTTTCACAGTCGAACAGGCAAAAAATTAGCTGCCCATTGCTTAAAGAGAGTCACTTTTTCTATAAAACATCATGTCTCAATTCTTTCCTGTCCACTTTAGACTTGAACCTGAGCCTTCAACACCTCACTGGGGCTCAGACCAGACACTGTTTTGCCAGTTGGTAGTTTGTATAGCACACGGTAGCCAGCTCCATCAGTAGAGGCTGAGCCTGACCCAACCAAAACAAGATAACAGTCTGCTGAATATCTCTTGTAGGAGACAAGACTAATACCCCAACTGAAGTCAGCAGGAGCAAAGGTTTGCATCCTGACTGTCCATGTTATATTTATCTTTCTTTAATTAACACTAATTAGTCCATAGGCTTTGTGTAATATTGCATGCTCTAGATCTTAAACCTAGAAATTCTTATAAATTGTACTCTTTATTAAATGGCAAGTTACCTTACCGTAGAAAACAGAAATTATTTTACTATCATAGAATGGTTTGAGTTTGAAGAGACTTTAAAGATCATCTGGTTCCAAACCCTCTGTCATGGGCAATCCTCTACTAGACTAAATTGCTCAAAGCCTCATCCAACCTGGCCTCGAACACTTCCAGGAATGGGGCATCTACAACTTCTCTGGAAAACCACCTGTGTCTCACTACCCTCACAGCAAAGAATTTCTTCTTAATATCTAATCTAAATCTACCCTTTTAATTTAAAGCCATTCCCCCTTGTCCTATCCCTACATGCCCTTGTAAAAACCCCTCTCCCGCTTTCTTGTAGGTCCCTTCAGGTACTGGAAGGCTGCTCTAAGGTCTCCCTGTAGCCTTCTCTTCTCCAGGCTGAACAACCCCAACTCTCTCAGCCTGACCTCACAGGAGAGCATGTTGCAGATAGTAGTCTCAAAAACATACTCTAATCCTGAAATACAAACCTGACTGTTGATTTTAAAATTAACATTTATTTTTCTTGGCCTGTTTGTTCAGTAGAAAAGGTTTCTGTAAAAGTGGCTAATTATATCAGCCATATCTGTCTGATACCTGTGAGATATTTCTCTATGACAAATCAGACCAGCTCTGAGTTTAAACGTCAGAATGCACATCATACTTAAAGACAAAAACTGTTTTCTAGGATTTATCAGCCTGTAAATGAAGTTCCAACACATCATTTTTAGCCCTTCATCTTGCTCACCTGTTGTTTGCACTGCAGAGCTCCATAAGGCAGCTGATGAAGCAGGCTTGGTTGGGTTACTTGTGAACAGTTTTTACCAAAACCAGATTAACCACCAAAACATAGCTGAAGGCAGCTCTGATGCAGGATGCTGACTCAAGCCTAGGACAAACAGTGAAATCCCCACAACAACCACTCTAACCCACAGCCTTCATTCAACAGCTCCCACACAGAGATCTACTGCAGGGAAGAGGGCATTGCCTGTGCATACACTACTACACACTCCCTACCTACCATGGTTTGTGCTACTGCACGGTACTACACACTTGCATAACCCAGGATATCTAGGACACACTCCTTTTCCTCACTGCCATAATTACTATGTCTGCTCTCTCTCATGTACAGGCCCATGTACTGAAAAAAAACCCATTCCATTTTGCAGAACTTTGTGCCAGTTTACATGAGCTTATTAATGTTAATAAGACCTAATGTTAGGGATTTTGTTTCCAACCAAAATAATCCTAACCTAAAGCATATTGTTTTCTGACCTGTCTTCTCAACGTGAAAACTGCACTGCTGCACACACTTACCTTACACAGATTAAAAAGATAATGCTGCTTCTTCTTCAGGCAGTAGAAAACTCGCCTTCAACACCAATACCATTCAAATTAACCTACCACTGGTTTCTCAAAGGAAGCAAGGAGAAAGGTAGAAAAGCAAACAGATGACAGAACACTGGGATTTAACCCTCTCGTAAATGCTTTTGTATTACAATTGCAAACACAAGCAGTGTTTTATATATTTTTATATATGTATCTGAACATCAATCCCAATCAGTGCTGTCCACTCAACCGTCCAAATTACAGTGAAATTCCAGTGCTTCACAGTTCTGACTTTATTAGTGCAACTCAATTAGAGTCAAATCAGATACTCACTGATCAACAATGTGAGCAAAACCAGCATCAAGCCCACCACTCTAATTCTGCTCCTAAACACGCCTCCCTCTTGGAAAGGTTCACTTTAAAAAGTGCCAACACACTGCTGTGCATGACTTGACATCTCTACGTTGCTAAATAATCTAACAATTAGCAGCTAAATGAAGGTGAGCATTCCCTCATCTCTATTAATTACAAGACACGGGCAACTAACCAAGAATCTGGTACATTAAACAGAAAAACACAGGCAAAATCTGCAAGAGCTTCTTGACAGCACAACACTATTTCCAGTAAGCACATATGGAATCTAAATACCTCTTAGGTTGCCCTCAGGTAGGAAAAGATTGATTGATTGATTGATTGATTGATTGACTTCCAACACATAGTCCAAAGTAGCATGGACAGCCCCTGATATTGAAAAAGGAACATCAATGGCAGCTGCCCACCTGCACATAAAAGACAGATTGCACAAAGATATCTGTTCAGTTAACATTATGTTTATTCAAAACCATTTATGAATACACCAAGGATTTCTTTAGAAATTAGCCTAATTTATATCACATTCCAAGCTATTGTTATATGAAGTTTCAGCAACCATGTGTTGAAAACATGCATACAGCCTTCTCCACTCATCTGCGGAACAACCCAGCAAACGTTTCTGCAGCCTACAGATTAAGTAAGAAAAGACATCCTAGTGTCATATCAATCAGAAATCCGCAACCGTCCTCAGATGCAGTCACAAAATTTCATTCTTGGCTTGAAGAGTAACATTTTCAAACACACACACATGATTACTTATCACTGTCTTGAAATGAAACTTAGGAACTGAAAAGTCTCAATCATTTTTGTAAGCTTTACTCCCCTTCTTGTACATCAGCCCCAATTTGAAGAGTAGCCTCAAACTTAGAGCCCATTTAAAGAATTCTGTTCAAAGTATTATGAGAAATCTCCATTTAACAACCTATGCTGTTCAGCATCAACAAATTAAATAGCCTCTTGCCAGCTCTAGAAAAGCCTTATTTGTGCATTTCTGTCTAGCATATACCATGTCCATAAAGCATCTTAGCAGAGGGTTCATCTTTCGATCTCAATATTAACAGAGCTCAGACACACTGCCAATAAATCAGTACACTTGGGAAGGATTTTAACTTATTTCTCTGCAGTCAAGAACTAGCTCACTCCAAAGGTTCCCCATGTACCTGATCACACAAACCACAAGACTGAAAGATACCTCAAGAGAAGTTGACATATTTCCTCTTCTTGCCCCAAGGCAGAATGAGTCACATTTAAGTGATCTCTCAATGGTTATTTCTTACCTAGTCTTAAAATAATCATTCTTTTCTTTACACTGCACAAAACCAATGTGTTCATTTTTCTCTTTCATAGATCCTGTTTGATCACTCTCATTGTTTACATGTGCATCCATATGAATGGTAGCTCTCTTTTATGTGGCATATGACCCATGCAAGTAATATCTTTAAATGTTCAAAGCATGATATATGAAAGGAAATTCTTCAATGTCCATTTTAGGATAGTTAAAAGGAAATTTATTCTATTCTGGTTCTAAACACTTACCACAACTAGGGAATGGACCCCTGTTATCCTTGTTTTCCCTTTCTTGTCAACAAAATCTTCCTTATGGTAATTCTGATCACATATTCCCTATATCTACCACATGCTCTCTTTATTAGAAATGATTCCACAGAGAAGGAATTTTTACTATGGTTTATTCATTAAAAATTATTTAAATTATTTTAACTTGGGTTACTGACCATCTGCCATCCATTACAGAGCAAAGAGCAACTATTTTCCTCCTACAGTCCAAAGTTATCTGCCTGAACAGTTGAAATCCCACCTCCTGTGTACAGCTTGCTAGTCCATAGTGACAGAACACAGAAAAATTACTCTTTGTTTCCATAAAAAGCTTTAACATGACCGTAAGCTGTGAGGTATATTGCTAACATAAAAAAAAAAAAATAAAAAAAAAATCCACCATTTTAGTTAAGATGAGCTCCCTCTATTTCTTATTTCAGATGAAGGTATTCCTGGCTGTGACTCTAACTTTGAAATACAGTCTCTTAGGAACCGTGAGCAGATTTAACCACAAATAGCTAAATGCGCCTAGATACATGAAGTTATATTTAACTATCTCCCTAGCTAATTAGATCAGAGGACCAGGATCATATGGCTAGATTAATTAAGATAAAACAGGGTATTTGTAATAATTAAGTTAGCTATTTGGTCTTCTCTCCAGAGCAGGGAGTCAACGAACATCATTAGCACAGCAGCCGATGACTGGCACTTCCAACCACAGGTGCAGTCTCACCAAAGCCATTGTGTTTTCAAGACAGCCCAGAAGGCTCCCTTGGACAGCCTATTTTTATTCATTTGTTTTAAGAAGACCAGAGGAGCTCCTTCCCAGGAGGAATACCTAAGGCTTCCCAGAGGTGAGGTTTCCAGAGACAGAAGAGATTCCATCTAGGAACATGAAACTTAGAAAAAAAAACCTTAAAATGCTGAGGACCAGGTAGCAGACCCACAGTCAAATTCCAAGGGTGTTGAAAAGGAAATCTGGGACTAGGGAGGACTGTGGGTTTTCATTCCAATGCACAAAACTTCTGCACACTTGAAACAAACATTAGTATTCAAAACTTGAAAGGGCAGAGATCAAGTTGTGAATAAACCTTATATTTACCTATTATTTTGGCTCTATCAACACTGTAAGTTTTCTTTGTGTTAGGAGTAAATTAACTGAAATGACTAGCTGTAATTCTAATGAAAATAATGTCCTTTGAGGGTTTTTTTTTCCTTGGGAGCACAATGTACAGCAGATGATCTAAATCAATACCCTTCAGTTCCCTGGCCCCCTACCTGGGGACCCTCCACAGTGACCAAAGGCTATTTTGTTCCTTCACTCTGTAGATACAAACTTGTCCTTCAGAATAAAACGGATATATATCGGTCATCATGAACTCACTTGGCCTGAACACAGTCCTCACCTTGATGGCATCATACAGAATGTCCATAGCAATTGTGTTGATGTCTCCATCATTTATAGATGTTATGCTTTATTTAGACACAATTAAAATCTAGAGCAATTAGAAGTGGATCCAAAGAAGGGTTTGCTATAAAAGAAACTCAGGCCAGTATGACTGTGACAGCTACTGGCCTTTATGCAATATGCAACCCAGCAGAGCCTCAGCTTGACAGACAAGCTTTGTCTTTTATAATAGCAAATGTTTCCCCTAAAACCATGTTCTGGAATGTTTTTCAACTCAATAATGAAGTTTACTTATGAGCTTGCAGCAATTTAATTTTCTACAGGAATTAAACAAATCTAGTTCTTCTTGAAAATAAGACTGAAAATTCAAGCTATCACAGAAGGTTTAGGTTTGCTTGTGGATGTTTTTTTCATTTAGTCAAGAGCCACTTTTTCTTAAAACTAAAACAATGTGTAAAAAGGAAAAATTCTCTCCCCTTTCAGTCAGCAGAGGAAATCACATTAATATTTCTTCAAGTGGTAAGAAGTTTAAAACTGTTGAATACTTTCAGCTGGCAGAGCTCCAAATTCTCCATATTGTTACATGACTTGCATGAAACTTTGTTTAAGGCCAAGTTCTCATGTTGATATGATCTCACTTCAGTGAACAGCTGGATTTGGGAGCCATACGCATGCAAACCATTGGGGTCTAGTAGCATTAGTTACAGTTTAAAATTAAAGTTTTACAATAAGTGGTTCTATACTCATACCTCCGCTTGTTACATACGAATGACAGCACATAATTAAGCTGATGACCTAGATCTTCCTGTGTTCTCCACGTCTGCTAATGCACACATTGCATGTTACTGTGTGATTATCAAGGTGTTCCCTGAAACAGGTTGAGTTAGTTCATGGCTGAAAATATGGACTTCTAGAAAGGTTAAGCAAGGGAAATGGCAACATAGCCACTATGATAATTTAATTTAAATACAGATAAGTGATCTACAGGAACATGGCAAGGAAGGATACAGAGCCAAAGGTAGATGAAAAATTAGTTTGAAGACAACAAAACTTTTTTTAATGGGACACATTTACAAATATAGACAGAGAATATATGGTATCCCAACAGGTTAGGATACAGTTTCTAACAAGAAGCATTTGAAATAGCTTCTTCAGCCAGGAGAAAATGTGCCAAATAACTTGTTTTTTAAGTAGAAAGGAAATAAAAGCTGCTGAGATATATATTTCTATTCTCAGCCTGTAAATTTACTGTCGTTGTTCCACAGAAAACTCCTGGACAGACGTTTTTTCTGAACCACAAATCTGTCAGTGCAGAACTTCCTTCGTTCTCTATCACCTCTGTGTTTTAGATGGTGAGGCACTCGGATGTTCCTCACAGGGTCAATGGCTGTGGGAGTGCACGCAAAGCCAGCTCATTTCCCTCAACACCATGCTCCATATATCAACTCCAAGTCAGAACAAACATGGCAAGTATTTAAAGATACAATATTTACCCTGCTTCAAGCATTTGTCATCTGCTGATATGTTTGCTCTTCTCCATAATATCTTGGTGACAGTGACGTTCCAAGAGATGTTTGCAAAAACACCTGTGGGTGATTCACAGCATAGTTCGGACCCTTGGTAACAGAAGGTACCTCAGCACTGAAGGCCACTTTCAATACATTGTGTCCTAGTGGATTGTCAGTGCAGTGTGTTGCTCAATCAGGAATGAGACACCATAACGAGCGCCACATTCTTATTGCTAGCAGCACCAATAATTTCTTCATGTATCTGTCAGTCACTGACATCCACAGAAGAGGGTGACAGCTGAACTTTCAGTGACCTAATAATCATTTTAGTGCTTATAAAAAAATACTGTAATATTAGTTTTCTTGAGGTCTGTTAGGCTCCTACCGACTATTACACGAACAGGAAAAGACTACACTCCGGTGAACTATCATATTTCAGTGCACACAGCAGCTCTTACTTAGCTTGGCTCTAAAAGTATTATTCATTAAGGTAATGTCATCCATTCAAGACAACTGGATGGAAAGCATGGGTCACTATGCAGAAAGTTGAATGTTCCTCTAGATATCACTAGGGAAACTAGCACTGAATAAATCATTAAAATGCACAATACTGGTAGAACATCAGATGGCTACAAGCAGCTTAAAAGGTTTCTGCTTGATACCTCTTCTCTGTAGTATGGTTTTCTTCCAGAAGAAGATCTTCGAGGGCAGGAAATGAGAAAAGGGAACAGCATACAGGAGCAGAGAATGGATAAATCCCTCTAACTAAAACTCTTTCCTGTGAGTAATACCAGATCCTTCATAAAAAGAATATCTTCAAGGACAACTTGTCACTCTCCTTCAACACTCACATCCTACATGCAGCATTCTAGAGCTATGAGAATGCTCTTAGCTATGATTGCTGGATTTATGTAGAGCACGTGTGGACTGCAAACAAGGAAAGGGTTTCCACATTTCCTTTGTTCTGCTAATTTAAGCATTTGAATTACAGGCTTAGGTGCCCTAGAGAGGCTTCATATGTTCCTAGTGAAAGCTCCAAATGAAATAAAGTTACAAATCAATAGTACTCTTGTACATCTCAAGCAAATTGTGGAATGGAAGAGCCTGGAAAATCTGGCCTGATTTTGTATTTTATGCTCTGAAGAGAGAACTGTCTCCCTTGCTTCACAAGGACTGTAGATCTCAAAAGAAAAGCAATGGCCAACATGTATCTTTCACCCTCTCTTCAGTGACACCAGCTATTCCTCCCAGTGTGAACTACACATTCACTGGTGCAGAGTTTACATGCAGGGCTGAGCAATGCTGCTGGAGGAAAATGAGCCCCACACTCTCAGCACATCTGGTTAGGAAGCACTGGTTAGAGCAGCTAGCACATCTTCCCCATTTGCCTCAGTTTTTCTGGTGACAGCAAGAAATGCAGAAGAACAGTTTTCACCACCTCAGATCTCACTGAATTTGCCTCCTCCCACCAGCTTGGCACAATGAGGAGCAGAAGTCAGTCATGCACTTACCAGCACTGGCCAAAATACAGCAACTTTGCGTACTGGAAACTTTGTGTATGAAAGGGAAATGTAGAAATAATCGGAACACCTCACCTAGTGGTAGCGGATTTCACCCTGTCCTTTTCTAGACTCTCAGTTTCACACCACCTCTAGCCTGTTTTTGTTTTTGTTTTCATTCTCCGCTAATGACGCGTTTCACTGCCTTGAGGAAGGATGATTACAGGAAGCTGATGTAGCAATTCTCCGACTCCAGTCTATCTCAGACAAGCACGTACCAAAGCGTCTTTCGTGGTGTTACTCTCCCATGTTGATTGTGTGTTTGCAATTGGGTTTTCACTGTTTTCTACATCCTGATTCGTGCAGGTTTTGCATGTGTTTTTCTAAGATAGTAAGACGAGAGAGATTTGGACCAGTTCTATTAATGTTGATCCATTCTTTGTTTTGTCTAACTTTGCTTCATTTCGTCTCCATAGTTCAGTAATCATCTTAAATTTGTCTAGCAGATGCATATCTACAGGATCCCACTATGTGACCATCTACTTCATCCTAAAATAGTTAATCACATCAAAGTATAATTTTGAATATGAGCCCCTCCATCACCAACCAATCACACAAGGAAAACAGTAATAGCAGAAAGTAAGTTCTCAAATTATACCCAGGATCTATCCTTCTGCAGGGGTTATGTTCTACATCCCACTGAATATTTAAAGACTGTTGAAACAAGAGGAATCAGCAGCCCCCTGATTTTACTACTCGTACAGATTTAGCTTCCATTTGTCATGTAAAGTCATGATGGCATAGATTTCTGTCATTAAAATCAATCCTTGGGATCTTTGTCATTATAGCTACTAGGCTTTTGCCTGAAGGAAAAGGTTATGTTTCAACACTGCATTCATATCTTCCTCATGCCAAGGCATCAGTAGTATTACAATCACCATGACATCACCCATCAAGTAGCAAAAGGTAGGTGGCTAAGGCCCAGTCTTATTACATATTCAGTGTTGGATCCCTTGTAAGGACAGTAAGAGTCTAATCAAAATCAAGCTCCTGTTATCAGTCCTATGGTTCACATGAAGTACCAGCTCATGGTGCTCTGAACAACTGCTCAGGCAGGGTACATAAAAGGAAATCTTTTGAAAAGATTCCTGAAGGTTAAAAAGTAAAATACCTGGATCAGCAGACCATAATCATATGTGGCACCACTTGCCAGGCTAAAATCTAAACTATGCAACATGTGACAAAAAAGCACGTGGCTTTCCCAGCACTATCACACTAGTGGGGTACTTGGCAGTCTATACCCAACAAGTCAGGCAACTATACAGAGTACTTCATACCTATTCTGCAGAAGACAATACCAAACACATCAAAAGGGATCAGTCTCTGATTTACATCCTAAGACAGAAGGGTTTTATTAATAAAACTGTTTCCTCAGAGTTATATTCCATTAACCGTACTTAAGAGGGAATTGCTACACATCTTGCTCCCAGGCAAAACCTGACCATTCCACATGTGTTACCAATCAGTATCTCTTTACATTTATTGGTGTGCTGAAGTAAGTCAAAGGATTTATTTTCAGATTCTGGCAAGTCAGGAATCTTTCATGTTTGAGGAATCACATTGCTATCCATCTATTTCTATTTTGAATCTATGAATTTTCATACCAAATAACCAATAGATACATTTTTATATTAACCACATTTCTCCATCTTGAAGTAAGAGGCTTAGGTGGCATCACAATTTTAAGGAGGAGAACTGTGAGATACAAGATATTGTAAGGAAGACTTTAAAGACCTCTCCATTCTGCACAAGGTTTCCCCCCTTCTTCCCCCTGCACATTTTTTTAATCTTGAAAGCATTTCCTACTAATGCATGAAACCCCCATTATGCTGCATATGGTTTCTATTATCAAGTCTATAATGCTTTCAGGAATTTCTTTGATTTCCCTGGTTGTTACCTCATTCTTTTCATTCCTGATTGACACTGAAGCAGCAACCCAAGTATCTTTCTTTAGTTATAAATCAGTCTCTGCACTTCTGTAGAGTACCTCAGAATGGCTTGCCTTTACTACTCAGGTATGAATGAAGGTAAGACCTTGAATATTGGTTGATTATTATATTCTTCATTATATATTTGAAGAGCATGCAGTTTTCTTACTTGAAGAACTCAGATTTTAACTGTTAAATTTACATTGCACCCATGGACACTACACTTACACTTACATACCTAAATCAAGATGTGAGATTTGTGTGAAAATGTGTACATACAACTGCAGAATATTCTTCATACAGATGGGCCAAAAAAACAAAACAAAAAAAATCCCCAAAAACAAACAAACAAAACCCTCCAAAATTCTTGTTTTCCAAATTAGTGGAAGATCAGCTTTCCATGTTAGATTTCCAAATAATTACCAGCTCAATGGTAGCTGAGTGTCTGAAAATGTAGCCACACAGAACTCTCCCAAAGTTTCATGGGAAGGCCGGTTTCTACCCTGCAACCAGCTTTTGTCCCTCAGTGCATGCCATCAGGCCATGGGTAGGTGCCAGCACAAGGGAAGAATTTAGCATTGTTCAGATGGAAGCCGTCGTGTATGCAGGAGGTTCTGCTGAAGGACTTCATGGTTCGCTGCATGGGGCAAAGCTACCAGTGGAACACAGCACAAACAGAAGCAGCTTCACTTGGAAAATATAATTTATTCCACAGACTTAATTTTGAAAGATCAAAACACAAATACTTAAGGACTAGAGGCAGCTCTAGAGATGGTTCAGAAATTATGGAGGTTGCATACTCTGTAGTCTCAGGGTAAGGGTATGCTCCAAAGGTATCCCACTTTCTGAAATAAATCAGCCTTGTATCACCATGTTGCTTCAGAGGGTGTTGCATTTCAAATACAAAGAAGCATGGAAGGAGGTGGTGGGGACAGAAAAAAATTTCACCTGATCATTGCTTCAAGCAATAACTTGAACAGTAACTTTACCATTTTTACCCTTTTAATGTTGATTTTAACAGGATATGATACACTCCGAGGTTGAAATCAACAGAAAAAAACTGCTGCAAGATTCCTTTTTGGCAGCTACATACAATTTCCCTGTATTACACAATCAACTATTTCATACATGAAACACACAAGAATAGACAGAGCCACCATGAATTTCCCAAGGTTTTGTATTTATTCTGTCCACAGATCAGAGCTGGTGCTCCCTGGCCAAACTGAAACAGCCAGACAAAAAGAAAATACTCACTGCATACAATCCAGTAGCAAGGAAGAACACAAAACAAAGCTTCTCCCTCATACTAAGTTCTGTGAGACAATGAGTAGACAGCAAGTGCGAAAATCTTCAGTCATATGCCTTGCTTCTTTTTCCTTCACCCCTAAAGGTTGTCCAAAATTCTCAGGAACACCCTGAATACAAAAGGATTGTGTGGGACAATCTCCTCTGGAGAGAGCAGCAGCAGCAGATGCCGCATCTTCCCTCAGTATGGCACTCCCACCACACACTCTCCCTGGCTTAATGGGGAACAACTACAGAGGGAAAAAACCCTCAGTTGGAGCCTGACCACCAGTCTAGGTGGTGCCTGGCAAGCATCTGGCAAGCAGAGGGGTGGCATTTAGATGGATTTTAGGGCTCTGATGGCTTCTTCAGAAGAGACCTTAATTGGAAACACTGGAAATACCCAGTAATTGCTATGCAAGGGGCCTTGGGGTGTATGTTTTCTAGTGAATGTTCATCACCCTCGAGGGGAAGCAATAAAATCCACTGCCATCGCCTGTTTAGGAGCCCACTGGCAATATTCTTTTGTCAGCTTTAACTCTAGCCTGACTAGCACACCGGTTGTCTGTTCAGAAACTCTCATTAGCTTACAGAATTATCCATTTCAAACAGGCTTAAGCATGCTCCCTCTAAAGAGAAATACGTATCCGAATTTTGGACAAGACTAGGGAAAGAATAGTGGCAAAGAAGGAATCGGCACCAATGCCAGCATCGAGACGCAACAATCCGAACAAAAGAGATTTCAAGATGTCGCACAAACACGCACGCACACAATCTTCCTCTTGATGGACTGCTTGCCCTCGGTAGAGGGAGATGCTTCAGGAGACAGCCCGGGCACGCAGAGCACGCGTGTGTCTCCTAGACGGAGCCCGGCAGGGAGCACGTCCCTGCGGCGTGGCTGCTCCGCGGGGCTTTCTACTGCGGCACATACGCGGCACCCGCTTCGCCCTCTTTGCTCAAAGGGACCCACAAACGACCCCACATTGCTGCAGAGGGACCCCCTGTCCCCCATGTCCTGCCCTCCCAAGGCCGCTCAGAAGAGTGGGGGCGGGTGCTGGAGCCAGGGGTGGGGAAGTCCTGGGGGCACCCGCGGCCGCTCGCCTGCCGCCGACCGAAACCCGCTGCGGGCGGGCAGGGGGCGGGCAGCACGGCCGGCCTTTCCCCCTTCCTAAATGCCAAATTTTGTCTCGGTGAGGTGAGGGGGGGACACGGGCGGGCACGGGTCCGCTCCGTCATCGCGCACAGTAACAGGACGCCAAAGCTAAGCCGGTCGCAGCCCGGGGAAAGAAGGGTGCCGGGGTACCACTGGGTCACCCCGATGAACCAGCCCGGGGCTGGCGGAGGGCGGGTGCAGAGAAGCGCCCGGGGGTCGCGGCGCAGCGCGGAGCCTTTGTTCCGCCGCCGGCCCCATCCGCGCCGCCGCCTCCGCGCATGCGCCGGGCACAGACAAAGGCGCGGGCAGGGCGGCGGGGGCTCCCCACATCCTCCCTTCGCTCGGCATCCTCCCTTCTCTCCGCATCCTCCCTCCACCCCATATTCCCCCTTTGCTCCGCATCTCCGCCCTGCATCCCCCCCTTCGCTCCGCATCCCCCCTCCGCCCCGCATCCTCCCTTCCCTCCGCACCCCCTCTCCGCTCCGCATCCCCCCGCCGCTCCGCATCCCTCCGCGCAGCGCCCACCCGGCGTGGCAGGAGGGTGGGGGTGTCCCGGGGGTGTGCGTGTGTCCGCCCCCCCCTTTCC
>VZTX01014519.1:13034-99340 GCA_013400915.1 Pardalotus punctatus | reverse complement strand
AGGAGTGAGCCTTCTCCAAAAGCTGTGACTCCAGTGCTGGAGCAGAGCACGAGGGGAGGATCCGCTGTCCCACAGCAATCCGGCACGGCACAGGACAAAGCCCAAGCTGCAGAGCCGGCCATCCCTGCCCGGGCTGTGCGAATCCGGGCCGGCTCTCAAGAGACCCTGCCTGGCCCTGTGGGGACAAGTGAGGTGCTGTGAGAGCTGGGCTGTGGAGTGAGACCTGGGAGGGGGAAAGCTCTGAATCTGGGATTTGTTTGGAAAACATCTGCAGCAATCCATCACCAGCCCCTTCGAGCACCATGTGCAGGAGATTCTCCCTCTGCTCTGTTATTCTGCCAGTGGGGTTTTTTGACGTGCTACAGGAACAGCAGGGTCTTTCTGCTTTTGTTCAGGTAGAAAATGATGCATTTAACACGTGCAGGTCCCCATAAAACCAGGCCAGGAGTTTATAAAGCACAGGGAAAGCAGCGGATTAATCCTGCCCCTGGGGACTGAATGTGTTAAGGATCATCACATTAACACATCTTCAAAATCCTGAGCCCAGGCTGAGGTCTCAGTTCACACCAAATGAAAACCATGCCCCTCAGAGCTTTTGGACAAGGGAAGGGCCTTGCCCAGTTGTTTGTAGAGTCACCCATAACACTGAGGTATTTATGGGGCTGTTTTGCCCTCCAGGCTTCTCACTGCCTGATTTACAGTCTGGGAAAATGCGACCAAATGGAAACTTGAGGGGTCCTTCCTTTTTTCCCTCTGGCCTTCTCACAGGAGAGACAGTTGTGAAAAGGAGATGGGGCTCCTGTGGGACAAGGAGCACCCACCCACTGACCCCAGCTTCTGCTGAGGCTTCGTGCAAGGCCTGAAACAATCCTGTGAGCAAAGTGGCTGTGAGATTTGCATGATGATTTGATGCCCTGAGTGTTTGCACAGAAGCATTAATTCCCTGGAAAGTGCAGCTTCCGGGGATGGGGAGTGAACTCTGGGCTCATCACCACTGGAGAATACCAAAGTTTACATGAGTTAAAAGGAGAAAAAAAAAAGAAGTTATTAGCAGAATTCATGGGGAAATAAAAACCATTAAACCACCAACAAGAATTAAATGCAAAGATCTGAGCTCTGGGGACGTTTGAGCTCTGTGGAGGATAGAAAGGAGCAAAGGCCAAATCTTTTTTGATTTCCCTCAGAATTACTGATAAAGTGTACAAGAAGTTTATTTTCTTGTCTTCCATTATAATATTCCTGGATAAAAGCTAAAACACTTCTGTCTGCTTCTTGGAGAAAGTTCAAACACGGGGCATACACAGCTCAGAGAGGCAAGGCAAGACTCAAACACATTTACATCTATTCCCAAATGTTTGCCTTCCACCTGAAGAAAAGAACACCAAGCCTTTAACTTTGACAGGCCCTGGATTTCCCATCTCAGGATATTTTAGGCCAGCACAGTGAGGGCTGTCTGGAAGGTGTCTGTGCAGGGAATGGAGCAGAACACGCATGGGCTCAGCCCAACCAGCTCCACTGCCTCTGCCAGCTCGATGGGCATCTCACCATGGTCCCATGTCCTCTGTGCCCGCTGGCAGCAAATGGTCAGACTGCTGCAGGAGCTCTCTCTGGCTATGCCTGCTGAAGGAGGTGATGCCTGTGATGTGTGAGCACGGCGTGATGGGTCTCTGTGTGGTCCTGGCTGACGTGGTCCTGTGGTACAGAAGATTAAAACTGGTGAAAGTCCAAAAGTGCAATGTGGTGCAAGGCCCAAGAGGAAAAAATCTGTCAGTAACTCTATGAATAGATCTGCTTCAGTGCGAACTGAAAAGGAGCAAAGACTGAGAAAGAAAAACCTCTGGGAGCTGCTGTATCCATGTAGGGAGATCCACAATTAGTGTCCATGGGGCCCTGCTGGGAGCAAAGAAAGGACAATAAGCCATGGTTTTATTGATTGCTTCTCCTCTCTGTCTTTTATTATTTTCCCTATCTAGTTAATAATTAGGAGTTAGAGAAGGGAATTGTCAGCTCTGAGTCTGGGGTTTGTCGACTGATGCTAGAAGAGGATGCAGCAATATTTTTGGATTTTACTAAAGCACTTGACACTGTCTCACAGTCTTCTGCACAAAACTGATTAAGTCAAACTATATGTGAAAGCTGATGATGGAGAAGACTGCATCAGGGGGAGGAAGGTATCTAAATTTCTGCAGACATCACTGCCACATTAAGATCTGATTAATCAATTCAGATTAGCATCATCACTATCTTTGCTGCTGGTCTCAGACAAGACCTTTCAGCTCCAGGCCATCACATCATCTATTGCTCAGGTAAGAGCATTTGATGAGCTCCATCCTTGTTCCCTGT
This sequence comes from Pardalotus punctatus, assembly GCA_013400915.1. Classification (NCBI taxonomy): domain Eukaryota; kingdom Metazoa; phylum Chordata; class Aves; order Passeriformes; family Pardalotidae; genus Pardalotus; species Pardalotus punctatus. Next base: position 96,997 of record VZTX01014519.1, on the reverse strand, counting down.
GGGCAGCAATCAAGCTCAGAATTGAACTTGTTTTCTTTATTCAGTTTCATCTTCCTCTTCTTGAATTCAAAAATTACTGCAGGTCTCCATGAGCTGGAAACCTCATTTTCATTACTCCTGAACTTGATTTAAAACCTAACTTGGAGTTTTTCAGGGCAGTTGAAGTTCACTTACAAATTCTGCTGTCCATTTTGCATCTCTCTGAGGGCATTCATCTGAAAATGAATAGGAGTCTTTCATACACAGCAATTTTGATGTGCAAACACATGCATGTCATCTCTGGAAGGGCTTCTGATTTCTTCTCATATCCCACACTGTTTCTCACTCACGTATCTTCTCATCCTTGCATTCTCTGGTGATATTTGTACTAAAATCACCTTCCACTTCGCATCCTTGTGGGGAAGGTCAGCACTATTAGACAGGTCCAGCTCTCAGATTTTAAAAGAAAAATAAAAGACTTTCCCCATCTCCTGTTTTTTGGTGTCATTGAAATAAAAACTCCTTTATTGTATCATCACTTTGATGCCTCATCTCTGGAAAAAAATTTTAGTGGTGGAAACCTGGATCATCTGGGAAGCGTCTTTGTTTCCATACCATGTCATCTGCCCAAAGCAGGACTTCTCCATCTGTTGAGCAATTCCACACTGTTAACATCTCCACTGAGTGCACAGAGAGACACTCAGCCATCAGCAGAGGTGGTTTTTGGTTCCTAGCAGGGCACCAGATCAGCCTGCAGAGGAGAAAGTTGCTTCAATTCTCTGTGCTTTGAAGCAAGGACTGATTATGAGCCATCAGAGGTGCTGTGCCCTAATCAGCAGCTATGGCTTTTACAAGTCAGCTTTTTAAAGCTGGGCCAGCCACAGAGACCCCTCTTCCACAGCCTCCTAATTTCCCCAGGCAGTTTGGTCATGCCCAACACTCTGGAACAACACAGCAACTTTGAAGAGGTTTTGTTTCCATCATAATAAATCAGATACCTCATTCCAGAAGGCATCACAGGATCTGTATCACAGCTGTCTGTAAAAACACAAGGTGAATTCCCTGTGAATTGGGTATTTATCTTGATTAGGGCTGAACCCAACTTTGGCCTGAATAAGGAAGGGTCTGGTCCAGCTTCTGTGAGGTGAGTGCAGGCATCAGTGCAGAGCTGCTGGTGGGGTGGCTGAGAAGGTCCCAGAGACCCTGATGCCCCCAGGACATCCTCCTGTACTTTATCATGGAATCACAGGATGATTTAGTCTGGAAGGGACCTTAAAGTACATCTTGTCCCAGCCCTGCCCTGCCATGGGCCGGGGTGCCACTCACTAGATCAGGTACCAGGAAAGTGTTTGACCGCCTTTGTTTTCAGTTTTTGTCTCTAAGCTGAGCTGACATAGTTCTGTAGTTCCCTTACAACAGGGGTTGAGTGGCCACGGCCTCCATTCAGATTCAAAAGCTCCAGATAAGGGGCTAATTGTGACTGTGGTGATGTGGTTTGTGGGGGATGGTGTTCCCCTGACAATGAAGTCACCTGGGAAAAGGCTGTGCTCTCCTGCAAGCTGGAGCAGGGTGTGGACAGAGTGGGTGAGAGCTACTAGAAACTGGGAATAAAGAATTTGCTTGTGTCAGGTGAAGTAAGCTTTAGCAGGAGCCGAAGGCAAGAGGGAACTGGCCAAAGCCGTGGAGCTTTTCTGGAAGAAGGAGGACAGATAAATGGAGAGTTGTTTTCAGGTGCTTGTGATTTTCCCCAGCGGCTCCCCCTCCCTGTCAGGCATGGGAGGTTTCAGTGGTGTGCTCTGAAATTTGTTGCAGGGGCTGTGGTTGGGGTCTGTTTGGTCAAACGTGTCTGTTAGTGTGTTCTAGACCTCACATGGCTGAGGAGTGAAGCAGGAGGATCTCAAGGTGAGGTGGGAGTCCAGAAAAGGGGGATTAAGCCCCTGTGTGTTGCCAGGAGCAGCAGGGAAGCCACAGGGTAAATGGCTTGGACATAACCTGAGAGTCTGTGGCCTTGCAAGAAACTCAGAGTTCAGAATCAAAGAACTGCCTTGACCTGGTTGTGTTGAAGATTGAAGAGGATTCAGCACTCTCATTCCTTTCATTTCTCTTTTTCTGAGGCAGGAATCTCCCAAACTGCTATAAAGACTGCCTGCTTTCTTGGAGCAGGCTCTCCACCTTGCCACTGCTGGCATCAAACCCCTCCATCCCCACCAGATGTGGGGATGCACCAGATGTGTCAGACCTCTCCAGAAGTGGGACCAAGGGCAGCATGAGAACTCTGATCTCCTGCTGCTCACAGAGGGATGGTCCCATAGCTCTGTGAGCCCTCCAGGGGCGCATCCATCACCCGGCAGACCCAAGGGTTTGCAGCTTGCTGGGAAAGGAACGAAAGTCCTTCTCCTGCCTGTGGAGGAGGGACACCATGCTGAGTTTATGCTGTATCTGTGCTGCAGATCATGAGACACCTCAACACTCTTGAGCTGTCAGATAGCATTTTTAATCAACCCAAACTTGACTTTTTAGAAATTGTTAATTATGCTCTCCAACCAGAAAGCACAGGGCTTTGATCAGTGCTTCTCAAAGCAGCTATGATCCAATGCTGCATCTTGTGTCAGCTCATTAGAGCTGCCTTCATTATAAACCCTGCTCGTTAGCTGTGTCTGAAATCCTGGAACTGGAAGCCTGCGAAGTAAGAGAGGAGTTAGACAAGGTTTTGTAGCTGGGTCTCAAACCACAGACAGCATAAACATAAACATGGTTGATGCTTTATAGACACATAAATGTGAACACAGTTTGTAGGAAGGAGGCCTTGTAGGGAAGGTGCAGTCACAAATGCAAACACACTTTATAGGAAGGAGGCCTTGTAGGGAAGGTGCAGTCACTGATGAGCAGAAGATAAGGCCCAGCCAGTGTCCCAGACGTGGAGCAGGTGTGTTAAATGTGATGATTTGTGGTAGTCTCATGGGGTTACCTATACCATGTTTGAAGCAGGGCAGATAAACACGAGCACATGTGCACCAGGTTCCTTGGAGCTGAACTGCCAGGGAAGGATTTGGCCTCAGGGTGCAGTGCCAGTGTTGATGTGGGTGTTGTCAGCCTCGCTCACCACGGACAGGGACTTTAAAGCACAGCTGGTGTCTTGACCCTGAAAAACCAATTCACTCAGGAAGACTTGTCCATGAGGCTGCCCTGCCATCATGGAATCATTGCTCTTCATAAGCTTACAGAGGAATTGAAAGTGAGAGATGTTCAGTGTTAATTATAGTTCATTTTTCTCCTAACCCACTGTTCCATGGCAGATTTAGAGCTGCCTGGAGGGAGGTTAAGAGCCACTTTGTCCAACTCTCTGGAGAATCAATCTAAAATAGGAATAGTGTGTTGGGGGAGTGTTGTGGAGGCTTGTAAAATTGAGACAAATCACATATTCAAAGGAGATTTATTTTATATACCAGTTAAACCAGATTGACTAGTTTTATTAACCAATTCAATAAATTAAGCCAATTAAGCTCCATCAGCATTTGAATACAGAATCATGATATCCAGTGGAATTGGTGCTACTCATTTGACTTCAGAATTCTTAAGGTGTAGAAGGATAACCCAGAATGAGCTGGGTTGCCCCAAAGAGATGAGGGTTCACAGCCTCATGGGGTTACCTGAGACAGCACCCTGAGCCAGTGGAAGAATCCCAGACCTGCTTGCTGATCCGAGGGAGGTTGACTCAACTGACCCCCCAACATCTACCCCCAAATCAGCTCTGGTCTGTGGTGGACATGGTCACATGAGCCCTCACTGGCTCGAGCCTTGTGTGCCCCCACAGGCACCACACACCCACCCATAGGAGAAGCGAAGTGGCCACGACTGGCCAGACTGGGGGCAGGGGCAGTCAGCAACTGGAGGGAGAAGGATGCTTGTGACACCATGGCTGGCCTTTGCAGCAGCCTTATCTCCCTGCTAAGGCAGAGTGGTGAATTACAGAATCACAGACTGGTTTGGGTTGGAATGGAACTTAAAGCTCATCCCATTCCAGCCCCTGCCATGGGCAGGGACACCTTCCACTATCCCAGGTTGCTCCAAACCCCATCCAGCCTGGCCTGGAATCACTTCCATGGCTGGGGCAGCTACAGCTTCTCTGGGCAAGCTGTGCCAGGGCCTCACCAGTCTCACAGGGAAGAATTTCTTCCAAATATCCCATCTAATGTTCTCTATCAGTGGGAAGCCATTCCCCCTTGTCCTGTCCCTCCAGGCCCTTGTCCCAAGTCTCTCTCCAGCTCTCTTGGAGCCCCTCTAGGCACTGGAAGGGGCTCTAAGGTCTCCTGGAACGTTCTCTTCAGCTCAGCTCTCAGCCTGGCTTTGTAGGTGGGGGCCTCCAGCCCTCAGAGCATCTTTGTGGTCCTTTTGAATAGTAGTATTTGAGGTAATCTAAAATTAATTAAGCCACAAAGCCCAACAGCATTCCTTGTTTCTTTTCACTTGTCGTGAGACCTGTGCATTGCTTGGCTTTCAGGAAATCCACATTCTGGCCCTCCAGACTGGGCAGCTGGAGGTGCCCTCTCCCATCCCCCTCATGGCCTCCTCCTCCTCCCCAGGGCTGCAGAGCATCAGGAGCGCCTGAGGCAGTGTCTGTGCAGAGGAGCAGCACTTCTACTTTGCTCTGCTCTGCGGGGGTAGAGCATGCCCCAAGGGCTGTGAAATGCTTCCAGAAAAGCTTTTCAGCCCCCTTCTCTTCACACCCTGCAACCATTAATTGCTGTGTGGGTCAGCACCTGCACTCTGGGCAGTTTGGAGGCTCAAGCTCAACCTCTCCAGAGCTTCTGCTCAGCCCGAGCCCCTGTGAGGAGCCACTTCCACCCCATCAGTTCTCTCTTGGTGCTGATGCTCTGCACCAAGGGTACTCTTGACTGAGAGGGAATGCATTTTTCCTTCCTAATCCAGAACACACCTCAAGCATTTTGGCTTGGGAGCCCAGTGTATTCCACAGGTCCTCTGCACGACACAGGTCTTTCATGAGGTTTTTTCTGTTTAATCATACAAAGAAAAATGCATTTGCCGTTCTCAGCAGGTCATTTCACTGCACTCTCTTTTCTTCATCTCAGAGTCTATTTTCCCCCTACAAAATCATGTGTTTTACTTCGTGTGCTTATGTTTTGCCAACTGTGAAGTGAGAGGGTGATGCTGTTTCAGAGACAGACTGATGAGGCCCAGCTATTCCCAGCACAAAGCTTGTTGCAAACACAGGGCTTCACAGACGCTCCTTGGGCTACCCATCAGCACATTTATCTCCCCTGGTAAATCCTAGAAGCCTTAACCTCCAAACCTTGCTAATGAGGGCCAGTCACATAAACTTAGGGCTGGCAGCAGAGGCTGCTGATACACATCACCACTGTGTGAGCGTTCTTAGAATTTTTTAACTGGAATTAAATGCTCTGTAGCTCTGCAGCATGGCAGGTGGATGTGCACAAAATATCAATGGGAAGAGCATGGAAATTCAGGCAGTTCCCTGTCTGAATTTAACAGAGGTGTATATAGCGTGTTCTGGACTTAACATCATTTGTTTTGTCCAGGGAGGCACTGTGTCCATACACTTCTGTGGTTTCCAGCCTACCCTGCAGTGGCCATGCTGCTGGACATCATTGAGAAAACCCCATCTAGCCTCAGAGAATGGACAAAGCCAATTTTTGGGCTGGCTGCTGAGTCTGCACAAAGAGACCCTGACCCTGCTTCAATCTGCATCTCTGTGCACGGGTCTGGGGCAGCACAAGAATAGAGAGCAACCTGCAGCTCACTGTTGTTCAGCACTGCAGCACTGGCTGCAGGGAAGTGGTGGTGTCAGGGCTCTGTCCCTGGGACAGGTGACAGAGTTGATCCCCATGACACTGGCACACAGAGATGTGCAGCCCCAGCACACAGGGGGTGCACAAAAGCACCAGCCCAAACCCATTAGAGCTGTCTGCCTTCCCCGTGCCTCAGTGCACGTGGGTGGTGTGGTAGGGCTGGGCTGTGTCTGTAGGGGCTGGGGGCTGCAGGTGGGTTGGGGCTGCAGGGACTGGGGGCTGCAGGTGGGTTGGGGCTGTAGGGCCTGGGGGCTGCAGGTGGGTTAGGGCTGCAGGTGGGTTGTGTCTGTAGGGCCTGGGGGCTGCAGGTGGGTTAGGGCTGCAGGTGCCCCCAAGCAGCTGGCACAGGGGTGCAGAGGGGCTGGGGGCTGCAGGCTCCAGCTGGGAACCACTGCCAGCTCCAGCTGCATCACCAGTGGAAAGCAGGGCAAGCAGCGGAGAGGAAATGAATGATCAGCACGGATGGAGGGAGCGTAGGGAGGAGTAGCAGCTCAAAAAGGAGGAGTTTGTAGCGACGGCAAAGCAGTATGACTCCTTAGTTCTCTGGTTTCTCTTAGAGTAGCAGGAATCCCCAAGCCATCAAAAGTGCGGGTCTGGCTCCCGGCTTTGATGCAAGGGGACCTCACACGTGAGCTTGCGGAGCAGTGTGTGTCCCGCTTGCAGCCCACAGCATCCTGCCTCTTTCTGTTCGCCAGCACTGCGGGTTTGCACGGTTTAAAATTAACATCTAGCCTGGGACAGCGTTTCACTTTCTCCAGGCAGGCTGCTCTAGCAGATGTCTCCAGACTCTGAGGCTAGAGCCGCTTAAGAACCAATAAAAGCCACAGGACGATTTCCAGCGGGAAGCGAAGGCAGGGTCTGGAGGGGCTGCTCCCGTGCCCGTGCCCAGCGGGGTTCGGAGCAGCTCCGAGCACTTCCCTTGCTCTCCGGCAGGCTCGGGGGGCTTTGCTGCTTCCTGCTCGTTCCCGGAGCTTTAAACAGCGATTTTAATCCGGTTTTGTTAAACTCGGGAACGAACTGCGGCGGAGCAGAGAGTTCCCGACCCGGCTGAGGCACGGTAGGCGCCGCTGTCCCCCGTCGAGCAGAACCCCCGGCCAGGCCCGGGACACGCACCGGGGCTCCAGGACCCGAGCCCGCCGTGCTCCCGGCTCGGGCGGCTCCATCCCGTCCCCGAGCATCCCGGGGCGGGGCGGGCTGGGCTGGGCTGCGGGCGGGGGTGGCTCCGGGGCCGCCCCCACCGCCCTCCTCCTCCCCCGAGCCCGGCCAGAGCCTATTGCCCTCCCTGGCGGCGGCAGCGGGGCCGCATCCCGGCTGTGCGGTCCGGCTGTGCGGTCCGGCTGCGCTGCGGGACGGGCCCGAGGGACGGCGGAGCAAGTGAGCGGGCTTCTCCCCCTTCTCCCCTCTTCCCTTTCCCCCTCCTCTCCTCCCTTCCTCCGAGCTCCCCCCGCCTCGCCCGTGGCTGTCGGGAGCGCAGGGCTTTGCTCTAGGAGCCCGGGAGTTGCAAAACATCTCCTGGCTTTGCAGCACGTTTTAATTTTTTTTTCCCATTCCCTTTTCCCTCTTACACTTGGAGTGGCTAATTGGGTAGGAAAACACGAACTGCAGGGGTGGGATTACTTCATGCTCTTGCAATGCTGTTTTGCTGTTCGATTTGAGTCCTTTCGCGTGAATAGAGCCTGCCTGGCGGTTCTGCCCTGCAGGGCGGCGGGGGCCGGACGCTGCTCTGCCGCCAGCGCCTTTTTTCCTTAGCAGGTTTTCACTTTTAAAGACGATTTCGCTGTCTCTGTTGCTGCCTTGGTTTCGGAAGAGATTTGCTCTTTTGAACAGCGGGTCCCGCGGTAATCCCGGTCCATGCTGTGTGCCCAGCGGCTTCCTTATCTGGCAGGTTCATTCCATCACCAGGCCTTTTTTTCCTTTAATTTCGAGATTTCCGTCGAAAATGTGACCTCCAGAGAGGCAGTGATGCCCGCAGCGGTCTGTTTGCTTCCCAGCCTGCTGGCTGGTGTCCTGGCTTCTGCAGCCATGGATTGTCACTGTGTGGAGCAGCTCTCATTTTCCTCCTCTGTTGGTGAAAGCTGGATTTCCTCAGGTTTGCCTGAGAATGGGAGAACAGGAGAATTTCTCATGCAGGTGGCATTGAAGGACAGCCAGCTAAAACAGCAGAAATTTCTCCCCTGAGAATACAGTATGTGCAGATGTGCTCCTTGGACAGTTTATTCTTGAAGAGGAGCAACAAATTGTGTGCATTTTATAGAAATAAATAATGAGGAGGTGAGTGCTGGGCATTGATTCCTTAGGCCTGGAGTCTGCAGCATGCTTCAACGTAGGGATGAGCAACCTGGAGCTGGTCCTTGGGTTGGCTGGATGCATGTTTCCACCACTGGAAAATGTGCAAGTGAAGAACCAGTTTGTGTTTGTCTCATGCTTAGCTTTCCTGTGTATCCCCCTCGAAAAGGGGATGATGCAGTGCGGTACTCAGGAACTCACTTCTCCCTGTTATCTTCCCCCTAGGGGTACTGTTTTCACCCTCAACTGACAATTCCAGGAGTAAAATAAGGAGGGGTGATTTGTCTTCCTTCTTTATCATAAATATTTTACCTGTCAAACAGTAACCCCAAAAATAATTAAACCCAGGGAAATTTGCTTTGTACTTCTTAAGGCTGGGCTTCCCCCGATGGTATCATGCTCTGGGGTGTGGCTGTTCTGCTTGATTTCCCTGAATTAATTTTATTGTGGCACTGAGAACTCCCTTGTGGTCCCTGGAAGTTGTTCTGCATTTTGAGGAGTTCAGGACTTGCTCTTCCCTAAAAGGTAGGTGGGAAATTTCCTATCCCAGCCTGTCCCTGGGTACCTGAAAGTTGACTTTTGCAACTTGCACCTCACCAAAGCTGGGTTTCATTGATAAATCTTATTTTAAGGTGACTTTAATGTCTCATCTAAAGTTATGACTAGTTAGTATTTCTCATAACAGTTGGATGAATTTCTTGGCTTAATCAAGCCCTTCCTGCTCCCCTTCTGCTAATTGAAAATGCATATCTATTTTTACGCTGACAATTGTTCAAACGCTTCCCAGCGCCAGGGGACCTACAGCCCGTTCCTGTTTGCACCCTGGAGCTGTGTGAGTCTCAGATGGTCTTCCCCAGTGCAGAGAGGGGAGTTGGAGGTGTAGGGAAGGTAAATGCTCTTGGTGAGGTTGTTCCACAAAGAGCCGGAACCCTGCAGGGAAAGTGAAGTCACCTTGGTGTCTCTTCCTGGAGAGCAGCCTCTTTGGGATGAAGCCTCTCCATCCTTGCACAGTGCCAGGAGCTATCATAGCTTTCTCCAGTCACACCTGCTGTGGTGTTCATGGGGAATTTGGGGTGTTCATCTGGGAGAGAACTCGGTGACAATGTTCAGTGTGTTCCTCCAGGATGATTAGAACAGTGATCACAGAGGGGTCGGATGTTCTCCCCAGCATGGCAGTCATTATGGCAATGGGAATGTAAATTCTTATCCCTTTAGCTCCAGCAAGCCGTAACTCAGGAGCCAACACTCTTCTTGTTAGTTCTAAGGATTTAACTTTTTTAAGAGGGCAAATGATCACCATTTGCAGAGAGCTCCGCTGTGGTTGTTCTTGTCCCTGCCCTCCACGTGCAGCATTGCTGGTGTCAGAAACTGCAGGGGAACAGTGCAGGGCTGGGGCAGAGGCCATGCATCTGGAGCCGCCAGTGGAGTCACTGGGGAATTCCAGGCAGTGTCTGGAGGCAGAGCTGCAGAGAATGTCACTTGTGGCAGGGAGCTGAGCCAAAGTGGAACCCAGAGCCCCGTCTGTCCTGGCTCCTGGCAGCGGGAGCTGGTGAGGATGTGGGGACACCCTTGGGGAAGTGCTGGCAGGACCTGGCTGCTGTCAGGTGCAGCAGTGCTGGGACATGGCTGCAACCACTGCCCGTGGGGCTGTGCCTGTCCCCAAGGGAGAAATGAGTGTTGGCAGCTTCCCCAGGCCCAGGATGGCAGCAACAGCCAGAGCTGTGCTCAGCTTGGGGTGGAGTTTCTGCTTCTTGCATGCTGCGTGATCTTCAGGCTGCTCTTGCCCTTCCCTTCCAGCTTGCTTCAAGTTTTTCCCAGCTCTGAAGTTGAGATGTTAAATGACATCTCTGTGGTGAGCTGTGGCAGGTGAGGGATGCTGTGTCCTGCTGAGGCTCTGTGAAATGCCACAGCCTCTTTGTTTCAGCCCTAAGGCAGGAAGGGATGAGTACCAACCCCTGTGGCTCCTGGCCCTGGGCAGGCCCATGATCCTGTCATTGCTTTCCTGTGTTGTGTGCCTGTCTGCTCAGCAAATGCTGCAGGAGCCTCTCACTTACCTGTGAAACACTTTACCTGTCTCATTGGGCCAGAATGAGAACATGTGGACCAAATCCTGCTTTAGTTGGCACTGCTTGGTTTTTATTTTTTGGGATGCAAAAACGTGTGAGGAAAGGCCACAGGGCTGGGGGACAGTAGTGCCATTTCAGTGGCACTGAGTTGTCCTGGGCAGAGTTCCAGGGTGGGCTGGATGCTGTTGCTCGGGTGGAACCAGTTACTATGGTCTGTGCTCCCCTTCAGGGGCTGGATGGGAGATGGCCCTGTGTGGCTGGGGGCCTCAGGCTCCCTCACTCCTCCTTTCCCTTCCAGAAGGAAGTGCTGGCAGTGTCACTGGGAGTTCTGGTGCCATCCAAGTGTTTCCACACTTTGCAAGTGCAGCCGTGCTTTGTTCAGCCAGGTGGTCCCTAAGGACAAGGGTCAGGATGCTGCTGGCTGGGATCATGGGTGACCTTGCTCCAGGATGGTGCCCAAAGAAAAGGCAGTGCAAGAGCACAGGTTCATCCTCTTTTATCTGGGAGTGAGGGTCCTCTCTGCCAAGACCCCCTGCACAAGCAGGGCAGGTTGTACCACCTGAAGTCTGCTTGGGTCCCCTTGAGAGCAGTGGCTGATGTTTGGTGGCACCAGTTATGGTTGCTTTTCTGTTGTTGGTGGGATTTGTGGAAGCAGGTAGAGAGGTCAGGCAGACAGGCTTCAAGATGGCGAAGAAGAAGGTTTTATTTACAAGAAGTTCTTTTTATACACAGTAATAAACAATTGTCTATTGGCCAAAGACAATCCACCCCCAAAGACCTATTGGTTATGGCTCGTACACCTCTAACACAAAACACAGAGATGAAGAAAGTACAGTTTATCTATATTCTCCATGAGAGAGAAAGGAAAATCCTAAAACACTGCAACTACAACCAGCTGTGTGCATGGCCCCCTCAGGCTGCAGTGGCAATGCCGAGTCACCCGCTGGTGCTGGCAGCCCCGGACAGGCAGGGCTGGCACAGCTGGCTCTAGGTGGAGTGTTTGCACTGGACAGCCCAGGCTTTCAGCAGCTTTAATAGGAAGTTACTTTTTGTGATAAATTGATGGCTTCATTTTTTGACCTTTCAAAGCTTTTCATGCATTAGGTGCATGTAGGAAATGTAATTTTCCATGCTGAGAAACCAGCTCTGAAGCAGAATGACTGATGTGATCTTTTTTTGGATGTCTGGCAGACCAAATTTAGTGTGAAACAAGGCTCGGGTCCCAGGCTGAGCTCCTTTGCCTCAGAGATTTGGTGTCTGCATGACAGAGAGTTGAAAAGGGAAACAGGGAGAATTCAGTAGAATTGTTTTCTTTTGATGGCTATGAAACTCCTGGAGAGACACCAAGGCACAAGGGCTTCCAGACTTATAAAAGGATTTCAGTGACGGAAAAGTATCTTGAGGGGAAAGAAGAAATGCTAAAATGAGGGAGGCTGAAGACTGCTTGGTCCTGAGCCCCTTGGTCTGCAGGGCTCCTCTGATGCTGTTCCCACTGGCAGTGGCGATTGGGGTCTGGTCCTGCTGTGCTGAGCCGAGTTCTGGCAGCTCCAGTGTTGCTCTGTTGCTGCCTCTGAGCTGTCATCTCTCCCCTTGCTGTTCCTTTATCTTCCTGGGGATGTAGGGCACTGCTGTCTCTGTTCTGGGTGCTTTGGGATCAGCATTTATGACCCTTCTTCCAAAAGAGAAGCAGAAACCTGCCTGTCCTAAGGACTTGTCCCTGTTTTCCCCACAGCTGCAATGGGTTATGGAGCATCCAGATGAATGTTCCTGCAAGTCACTGTGGTGCCAGTGCCCAGCCTGGTTCTGGGGATGTGTAACCAGTCTAACACCCGGTTTTGGTCTGTGTTTATTTACAGGAGGCACCCGGGGGCATCACTTCAAGGTCATCTGTGCTCGAGTCTGCTTGGCTGGCAGAGGGTGACTCTTTTTCGGAGCATCCCGAGTGACACTGTGAGAGCTGCCTACACACAGTGAGCCTGCAAGTGGTAAGAGTCTGGCAGGGCAGCTGCCTGTCTTGCTTTTAATGTTTCATAGAGTGCTAAGAATGTGTGACCTGAGTAACAGAGCCCAGAAGTCCCTGGGATGTGAGTTCTGCTTTCAGCTGAAGTTCCCCTCTTCTGTGTATTGCTGTGCCAGTTCAATGTGAGGAGAGCAGCTGCCCTCTGGCTGTGCTCAAGCTCCTTAGATCAGACCACTTTGCTATTTTGCTGCACAAACATCCCTTTCTAACTGAGCGCAGAGGGGAACTGGATTCATCATTTTCTGAAATGCATTTAACCTGTGTATGAGCCTTGGCTGGGGACTGTAGGGCACATGGCCACAACCCCCCATCACCTCACTGCAGATGCAGACAGCAGTCCTAGGGCAGCCCTGCAAGGCCAGCTGGGTTGAGCTGTTGAGCTCCAGGCAAGCCTGTGGGGACAACAGACAGCATCTCCTCCTTTTGTGTGGGCTTTTCCTTATCTGTGAGATGGGGAGAAGTGGTTTCCCAGCTCTCCTCAAGAACAGAGCTGTAAAATCTTGTTAATTAGTGATTAGCAAGTGCTGGGAGGCTTTTGACTGCAGAGCAGGGGGAAAGGCAGGTTGGGGCATGGGGGTGTTATGTGGCAGCACTATCTTGAGGTCCCTGCTGTTCCAAGTGTAGGGGAAACTTCTGCTTGGCCTTGGTGCTGGAGCTGTGTAGTGACTGTGGCCATGAGCAGGTGACTCGATGGCAGTGGGTGGGTTAAATCAGGCCTGGCTGGAGGTGATTCTGAGTGAGGAGTGTTTAAACCCTCCCCGTGCCACAGCTGGCTTCCCAATCTGCCTCCTGCTGCACGCAGTGATTCCAGCCCCTCTCCCTCCTGAGCAGCAGGATCCTTGTCCCAGCCCTTCGAGTGTCAGTCGGGGGGTCTTCCCTCAGCTTTGTCCCTGAAACCTGACAGATCTGAGCTTCTCTTTCTCAGGCATGAGGAGAGATGCGCTTGCTGGGGCAGCTTGCTCTGAAACTGATGCATGCTGAACGTCCCTGGGGTGCCTGTAAATACACTAACCCTCCCCAAGGGAAAAGGGGAAAACATCATCAGGAAAGGTGGCCCTTCATGGAAGAAAGGGGGAAGGATCCTTGTCCATGTGCTGGTGCCTTGTGTAGGAGATCAGACTGGCTCGAGGGCAGGGGGTAGTTCTGTTTAGTGGCTGATGCCTCATAAGAGGGGAAGTGTGAGAGCTTTAGGGAGCTGCTGGTCAGCTCCACAGGATGTTTGAGGTTAGTAACTATGGTGTGAAATGTGTCAAGTCTCTGTAGGCCCTCACAGTGAGTCTGGACGCCCAGAGTTGTTCTCTTCATTCACAAAGAAGACATGAGGTGCGGGTTTGTGATGGAGGAGGAGCAAACCTGCTGTGCAGGTCTGGCAGGGATCTGGCATGGCTGGGATGTACCAGCTTGTCCTGGTGCCTGCTTTAAAGAGGCAGGGAAGGGAAGGGAAGGCTGCCCCGCACACCGGTCCTGCACCTCGGGTTATTGTTCCTGGCTGTGGGGTGATGTTTCTCCATGCTCTCAATCCAGATTGCTTCCCAGGGAACAGCCTCTGGATATGTGGGTGTTGGCTTGGGTTTCTTCCTATGCAAATGAGTTTATAGGAATGCGCTAAGCTCCTTTACAAAACAGCTTGAGCTCTAATGAAAGACATCACTGTGTAAGAGAAAAATATTGTTAGAGCATTACTACCATCGTTAACGAGGTCACATCATTGCCTTGGAACAAAATTAGTTTGTTTTGCTCTAATCAGTTTTAGTAGCTAGAGTGCTCAATAATTACTCATGTCCTTGTGAAAGGGATGGGACAGCATGACTAGAGCTGCTGGCAGACTGCTCTGACTCTGAAATGAATTCTGCAGATGATTTTTGGGAGGGCATCTTTCCAGCTGCACAGTGCCCCTGGAGTGACGCTGGCAGAGCCTGGCTTCAGTCAGGAGCGGTCATGGCCCATAGCACGGCTCCTCTGGAAAGAGTGTCCGGAGGGAGATTCAGAGAGCCACTAGCAGCAGGAGCATCTTTGGACTCTGCTGTTGTTTTCATGTTTATGATCCTGTTTGACTTGCAGCATGTAAATGTCTCTCTGAACTATTCCTTTCTCTGTGCAAATTTTCAAGACCCCAGGAGCTCTCAAATGCAGCTGCTCTCTAAACCAGAAAACGCACTCCTGCATATTTGCGCCTCTAGAATCTTCTCTCTATTTTTTGTTTTGTTTTTCCTGATGTCAGTGATGTGTTCCTGAAAAGGCAGCCCCTGGCCACCAGGAGGGATTGACAGGGTGCTAAGAGCTGCTGCTGTGGTGGTGCCCTGGCTCAGGAGGAATGATTGTCAGCAAGCCATGCTTTCCCTTACAGATGTGATGGTTGTGCATGAGCCTTTTGCATATCCAGCCACTGCCCAGCATCTGCCTGGCAGCTCCCTGGGAGTGCAGTGCAGGGACAGCAGAGCTGCAGCACCATGGATTTGGAGCAGGGAATGGCTCTTCCCGACACCGTGGCCTCCTTTTTGTTGTGCTCTCCCTTGTCCTTGATGGGTCCTTGCAGGAACCTGGGTCGGGCTCACAGTGCCACAGCTCAGCAGCTTCTGTTTAAGTGTTTTTTTCCTGCAAAAGGATGAATTCATGCTGGAGCCCCCAGCTTTCCCTCCCCTTAATCCCCTTGCTGACTTCAGCTAAAACGGTGTTAATCCTTGCTATACTTTCCATTTCCTTCCTCGTATTTCCTTCTGGCTCAGCTCAGATGTGTTTTCTCCCCTGAAGCTGAGGGAACTGCTACTGGGCAGGGACTCTCTTGGAGGGGTTCCAGGAGTGCTGGAGCTGGGGCATCTCAGGGCTGTGTCTCTGTACCTCAGGGCTTGCCTGTCTGCCTGACCATGATCAGTGAAGGGTCACTCGTCAGGAGGACACCGGGGCCTTGCTGGGTCTGCTGCCCCACCAGTGACCGCCCCGACCCATGGGCACTGCAGCCGAGACTGCTCAAGGCCTTCACATCCCTGACCAATTCTTCCTCATTTGAAAGTGAGCCCAGCAGAGTGGCTCTTCCCACTGTCCCCTGGGATAGGGAGAGGGGGGTGTTCCCAGTCACCAGTGCTCCCCAGAAACCACTGACTTGCTAGAGTCCCGCTGTGGTGTCCTCCAGCACATATTGGGCTTGTTGAACTCTCCTGTGAGCACCAGGATCTGCAAACATGAGACCTCTACCATCTGCCAGAATGTCTCAACTGCTTTTCCCTGAGCAGGCTGTCTGGTGGCACCCACCACAATGTCACCTGTGTTTGTCTGTCCCCCAGCTCTGAGCTGTCACCAGGCTCATCAGCTTTCCCAAAGCACAGCCCAATGGGCTCCAGGCAACCCCTCCTTGCTGTCCCACAGAGCCCATGTCTATCCATGGCAGCATTTGGTCACTCAGCTGCCCCACTGTGTCCTGGGGGGGCCATGGCCCCAGCTGTGCCCCAACGCTGCCTCCGGGCACCATCCTGGGTACGGGGGCTTGAGCCGTGCACCGGCTGTGCCATGGGCCTCTCCCTTAATCTGTTTTGAATTTCCCACATTGCAATTCCATTGAATATCCTTAATTCCTGTGTCACAGAACAAGGAGAGCTCTGTCCGGAAAAGCTCTGTTAGAGACGTGTATTTTGGCAATTCTAAAAATACACCTCGCTTGCCCAGGCTTGTGCGGGGTAGCCATGGCAACATGGCTCCAGGAGCAGGGTTAAAAACAATTGCACCAATTAAGGGGGAAAGAGAGCTGTTCGAAGTTACAAAACCTAAAAATTTAGAAAATATGAAGTAACAAACTCCATGTGTGATGCCATGGTCTGTATTGGGTTGATTGAAACTGTGCCTCTTCGAGACTTAAGGAGCATCCCGAGCGCTGAGAGAGCTGGGGATGTTCAGTCTGGATGACAGAAGGGTCCAGGGAGAGCTCAGAGCCCCTGGCAGGGCCTGAAGGGGCTCCAGGAGAGCTGGAGAGGGACTGGGGACAAGGGATGGAGGGACAGGACACAGGGAATGGCTTCCCACTGCCAGAGGGCAGGGATGGATGGGATAATGGGAAGAAATTCTTGGCCATGAGGGTGATGAGACCCTGGCAGAGGTTGCCCAGAGCAGCTGTGGCTGCCCTGGATCCCTGGCAGTGTCCAAGGCCAGGTTGGATGGGGCTTGGAGCAGCCTGGGACAGTGGAAGGTGTCCCTGCCATGGCAGGGGGTGGAATGACATCATCCTATTCCCACCATTCCATGGCTGTGTGAAAGAGAGCAGCCTGGCTGGAACTTGGGGACTGTTTTGAGGACAAAAGCATGGTCTGAAGAGCAGTTTTGGCCTGCAGTGCTGGCTTGTGTGAGGGGCAGGTGGATGTTAAAATTCGTGCGCTGAGCCAAAGTCCCTCAAAATCAATGGAGATGCTTTAATTGATGGATTAGCTCAGGGCTGGGAACAGAGGCCTGGTAAAAGCAACCAGATGAGTCTGAAAGCAAAATGCTATTTTTTTAAACTATATTTGTTTTAATTGTACTTGCTGAGCCCTGGCCACGGTCAGAGGAAGCCTCAGGAATGTCATCAGCTTACTGGGGATGGTGCTGGGGAGTGTCTCTGTCTAGTGGAGCTGACTAGGCAAGCTGGTCCTTCAAAAAAAGCTTTAAATACAATGATTTTGAACACTTTTTTTTTTTTCCTGTGGCTCACAGAAAAATAGAATCAAAGGATTCAGAATATCTCTTTCCAAAATATTTCCAGGATTTTGTCAGTGTTGCAGGTGTTTTCTTTCCCTGGCTGATTGTGTTTTGCCATCTCGGTATGCTGATGCCAGCCCATGTTTTTAGGGGCGGGACAAAGGGGTTTGGGTGCAAATGTTCCTCTGCCTTATCTTCAGAGAAGTCTCTGAGTCCTGAGCACAGAGTGGTGACGCCACTGCTGCCTGTCCTTGGGCTCAAGCCTGGGCTGGTGAGGGATCCTGCCTCGCCTGTTCTCCCCAGGAGTGCTCAGCTCTGCTCTTGATCAGCCCTGCTGGCCCCAAGGAGCTGTGTGGAAGCCCTGGAGAGGAGGAGCCTGGGGAGGGGTCCCGGTCACTGCCTGGTTTGGGCTGTCCTGGAGCACACAGGCGAGCTGGAGGTTAAAGCCTGGGCCCACGGGGTGGATGCAAGGCAGAGGTCCCTGCAGAGGAAGGAAGCGGGGGCGTGCAGCTGCGTGGGGAGGATGCTGCGCCCGCTGGAAAGCAGCAGCGGGGTCTCCTGAGACAATTTAGGTGAAGGAAGCTGCGATGAAGTCACTGCTTTACTTGGCTTGGTGGTGGCAGGGGGTGTCGTTAGCAGTGCTGGGGGGGATAAGGAGTTCAGGTTAAAGGTGGTAAGGTGCAAATGGGCACGTGTGGTGTGTGCAGGGCACAGTCCTTGGGCTGGCAGCTGCTGTGCTGTGCCACGCACAGGGAGGTCAGTGCTTCATGGAACCCCAGGCTGGCTTGGATCGGAACAGACCTTAAAGGTCATCTCATTCCAGCCCCTTCCGTGGGCAGGTTTAACACAGCTGTCACAGAGAGGGATCTCTGGTCTTATGGACTGGTCCTTCCCCTCCCTCCACTGGGTGTGAGTGAAACCTCAGCTGTGTCCGGTGAATGCAGAGTGTGCTGGTGCTTTGGGCAGGGTGTCAGGGGGGTGCAGCAGGGCTGGTGTTGGGAAGGCAGGTGTGGGTGTCTAATGCTGTGGGTGAGGAGGGGTGGAACAGCCTCTGCATTTACCCAAAGTGTCTCTATGGCTGTGAGAGATCACTGCAGCCAGCACTGCTCTGGTGCTGTACAGAAAGGCTTTTCTCACACCCGAGCCGGTGTCAGGCACAGTTCTCACTCACCCACTGAGCCGGATAGCCCTGGCATTCCCAGAGACAAAGAATCCAGAGTTCCTCTCTCCTGGAAGTTCCAGACGTTTATTTCTGAAGGGGTCCAAGGCAGAAAGAGGGCAAGATGGCCCCGAGAGCCCCCAGTTCTAGGGACGATCTGGGGCCAGATAACAGGAGGTGGGGAGAAACCCCCTTAACCAAGGGTAGGATTTAGGGGTAGGTTACAACCAGAGGGGATTACACAGTTTTGGGGAGAGACCATTGTGTTTTCCACACAAGAAAAATTAGATTAGATTAGATTAGATTAGATTAGATTAGATTAGAAGATTTTCCACCAGCGAGGTCCTGCAGTGTTGGTAGAATCCACTGCCACACTGGATAGCTCGAGATTTCCCAGAGACAAAGAATCCAGAGTTCCTCTCTCCTGGAAGTTCCAGACGTTTATTTCTGAAGGGGTCCAAGGCAGAAAGAGGGCAAGATGGCCCCGAGAGCCCCCAGTTCTAGGGACGATGTGGGGCCAGATAACAGGAGGTGGGGAGAAACCCCCTTAACCAACGGGGAGTAGGGAAGGGTAGGATTAGGGGTAGGTTACAACCAGAGGGGATTACACAGTTTTGGGGAGAGACCGTTGTGTTTTCCAGGGGGTGCTTAGATCAGGAGGTTTTCCACCAGCGAGGTCCTGCAGTGTTGGTATGATCCACTGCCACAGGTGTCCCCATGCCTCCTGGGGACTTCAGTGCTGGCATTGTCCCAGGTGGAAGAAGTGCAGCTCCTGTGACACTGCAGGAATTCCTTCCACTTGTAGAGAAGCTACGGGCAGGACAGGAATTGGAGTCTTTAAGATGACTTAGGCAAATCAAAAAAACTTTAGGGTGAATGTCTTTTAACTCACTTTGAATTATGGTTTGCATCAATTTGGGTTAGTGGAGCTGGAGGCCACCCCGTAGTGTGGTTTTTTTTGCATAGGCTAAACCAGGAGTGTGCATGGAGCTGCTCTGGAAGCTGGGCCAGGCTGGGAAAGAGGCAGAGCTGGCAGGGGAAGGCTCAAACAGGGCTGGTGGCGAAGCTGGTGGCGCACGAAGGTTCTGGGAGCCTTCCCAGGCTCCAACTCCGGTGCTGGCTCCTGGCCAGGGCTGGTTTGGTGGGTGAGGACTCCCGGTGAAGCTCCTGGGAAGGGGATTTACCATGTGCTCAGGGAGCAGGCAGCTTGGAAGGGCAGAGCAGGAGGGCCACGTGTGGAACAGCTGAGCGCTCACGCTGTGGCCAGAGCCGGAGCCACGGGAGCGCCAGCGGATGCAGGTTTGGCTCCAGGCCTTGTTGGGTGGGAGGGAGGAGGGCAGTGGGGTTTCACCCTGCTCCATGGGCAGCCTGGAAGGGCTGTCCAAGGCTGGACCTTCCCACATCAGCTCCTCTCGCGCTGTTGATTCTTGCAATGTGTGGCACAGCTCCAGTGGGGTTCAGAGCTGGTTTGCCTGCGTCATTTTGCGTGGTCTTTGCTGTTACTTGGTGCCAGTCTTGTCCTTCAGCTCTCTGCAACCCTTTCTCCAATGACTCTGGTGTTTGTTGAGTGTCCGTGTGCCTTTCCTTTCCCCATAGCAGGAATGCTGAGGAAGTAAAATCCTATGCTTTCTTCTTTCTGTTGCCTTGGTGGCTGTGGTCCCTTGTGAAATGCCTCTGCTCTTCCAGCTGAGTCTGCATGAGGAGCTGCAGAGGGATGATGTGTGTGTAGGGAGAGGTGGCGTGAAGAGCTCTGTTCTCTCCTTGTGAGGCGCAATGTCAAGAGGATCTCTTATAACGTGTGCTGCCCTATTCCTGCAAAATTACAATTAGTTCTAATTAAGTGGAGGTTAACCTCCACTGTGCATCCTGCAAATTAATGGAATGTGCCATTACCTTATCTTGCAGCACTAGAGATTCTTGAAAATTACTTGGAAAGAAGTATATCCTTGTGTGTGGTTTGAATTTTTAATTTATGTTAATAGTTCAAGCTTGAATTAATTAATTTTAAATGACAGACCTTTGATCTTTTTTTTAACACTCTTGCTTCTGCAGCCTAATATAGCTTTCCAGCTCTTCTCCCATTGTAGTGAAATGAATTGGATAAACATACATAATATGATAAAAATGTGCAAATATGCCCTGAGCCACAAGGGTGGTGAAGCTGGTCTGGTCTCTGTGTGCAGGTGTGTGCTGAGGGGGCTCTGCCACTACCATTCCAAGGTAGGGATGCAGCAGGATCCACAGGTTTAGGGACAGATATTGTGTTATTTCATCTTGGAGGGAGTTCTGGGGACAGAACTCATCTTGTGGCTTTGAGCTTGCCTTTGGAGGTGGTAATTTGGGTTTGTGGTTGTGTGTTTGAACAGAGCCTCATCTTTCCTGGGCAGTCTTTTCTGGTGTAACGCTCCCTGCTGCAACACCCAGGGGAGCACAGGCAGCTCATGCGTGACCCCAGGACTGGAGGTGCCCCAGCAGTGCCCAGTGCAGGGCAATGATCACTGCCCTGGGCCTCTGCCCACACTGGTGCCAGCAGGTACCACTGGCCTTTTTGGCCACTTGGGCATGCCTGTCTCATTCAGCTGCACCTTTCAAGAGCCCCAGAGCCTTTCCTGCTGGGCACATTCCAGCCACTGTGTCCCAGTCATGGAGCATTCCCCAGGGTTGTTGTGACCCGAGCGCAGGACCAGGCACTGAGCCTTGTTGAATCTTCATTCGGGGGGCTGGCCCATGGATGCAGCCTGTCCAGATCCCTCTGCAGAGCCTTCCTGCCCTCCAGCAGATAATACCCTGCCCAGCTTGGTGTCACCTGTGGTCTGAGGGTGCCCTTGATCCCCTTGGCCAGCTCACCAGTAATGATCTGGAGCAGAGCTGGCCCCAGCACTGAGCCCTGGGGAGCACCACCAGTGACTGGCTGCCAGCTGGATGCAGCTTCGTTCCTCACCCCTCTCTGGGCTATCCAGCCCATTTTTCACCCAGCAAACAGTGCCCCTGTCCAAGCCATGAGCAGCCACTTTCCACAGGAGAATGCCGTGGGTAACAAAGGCTTTGCTGAAGTCCAGGTAGACACATCCACAGCCTTTTTCCCCTGTCATCTGAAGGGATCACTCTGTCACAGAAGGAAGGCAGGTTGGTCAAGCAGGCCCTGCCATTCATGAGCCTGAGCTGGCTGGGCCTGATCCCCTGGTTGTCCTGAATGAGCCATGTGGTTGCCCCAGGATCATCTGCTCCATGACCTTCTCCTGCACCGAGGTCAGACTGGCAGTCCTGCAGTTTCCCAGATTCTCCTTCCAACCCTTCTTGTTGATGGGCACCTCCAGGCAGCTGGGTGAGCCAGGACTGCTGATAAATGATGGAAAGTGGCTCGGTGAGCTCTTTCACCATCTCCCTCAGCACCCTTGTGTGGATCCATCCAACCTTAGAAACTTGTGTCTGAGTGCTGCAGCATCTAGCTGACTGTTTCCCCTTTTTGGGGTTTATGGGGTTTTCATTCTGCTCTCTGTTTCCAGCTCATGGAGGCTGAGTACCCAGAGAACAACCAGACTTATTATTTGAGCCATTCCTGCAATGTTTTAAAATTAAAATAGCAGACATCATCTCGGAAGTTTCCCAGTCCCTGCCAGAACATTGACCTTGCAAGGCTGACTTCAGCTGAAGGCAAATCTTCTGAGAAGGAGGGAGAAAACAGCCAAAACTTCCTTTCTCTGTGTATTCCCAAGATGTGGGGACCCACGGGCGTCTCTGAATCCAGATCCAAGCCTGCCCTTCCGGATTGATGTTGATGGCCCTGCTCCCAGCAGTCCCCTGCTCTGGTGGGAAGCTTTGGTTGTGCTGTTCCCAGCTCCTTATCTCACAGTGCAGGGACTGGCAGGGGCTTCACCATGGTCACCATCCAGCATTCCAGTTTTCTGCCTGTATCTGGCGGCTGTGTTACCTGGGATTGAGGGGTTTCTGTCTGGGAAGTGCAAATTTACTGGGGGGAAGGGCAAGCCTTAAGGGCGAGCTTGCCATTTTCTCAACCCACATGAGAGGGATTTGGAGGAGGAAGCAAAAGGGCTGGCAGCAATGCCTAGCAGTGCTCTTGCTCTTTATTTTTGCGGTCGGTTGCTGTCTCTGAAGCGCCAGTGATGGCTGCTGCCTGTGTGGCAGAGGAGATCTTGCAGAAGGGGGAAAGAGATGCTGAAAGGGGCTGCCATAGCAGCTGCTTCTTCAAAGTGCTCTAGATGAACTGGGCACATCATCCAATCCTGGATCATCGAGTCCTGGCCCTACACAGACACCCCAACAATCCCACCCTGTGCATCCCTGAGAGCATCATCCAAACACTCCTGGAGCTCTGGCAGCCTTGGGGCCGTGCCCATTCCCTGGGGTGCCTGTTCAGTGCCCAGCACCCTCTGGGGGAAGAACCTTTTCCTGAGATCCAACCTAACCCTCCCCTGAGACAGCTCCAGCCGTTCCCCGGGTCCTGTCCTTGGTCACAGAGAGCAGAGATTGGAGCTGCCCTTTGGGTGGAAGCTGCAGACCCTAATGAAGTCTGCCC
This sequence comes from Pardalotus punctatus, assembly GCA_013400915.1. Lineage (NCBI taxonomy): Eukaryota > Metazoa > Chordata > Aves > Passeriformes > Pardalotidae > Pardalotus > Pardalotus punctatus. Next base: position 74,460 of record VZTX01014519.1, on the reverse strand, counting down.
TCAGTCTCCTCCAGGCTGAAGAAGCCAAGTGCCCTCAGCTGCTCCTCGTATGGCCCTTCCAGCCCCTTCCCCATCCTCATATGCCTCCTTTGAATGTTTTCCTGTTCAGGTTCTTCTGATATTGTGGCACCCAAATTGCCCCCAGGACTCGAGCTGAGGCTGGACCAGCACAGAGTCCTGGTGCTGGTGTGATGCTGTTGGGCAGTTTTGAGAGCTCATAATAGGCAGGAAAACAGAGCAGCAGTTCAGAACTGTAAGGGTGATGTCCTGGAGTGACATGTCCCGGCGTGGCTATGACATGGGCTGGTGGCACGGCGTTCCTGGCCGTAGCTCAACTGGCCCTGGCCTTGCCCAAGTGTTTTGGGGCTGAGGTGGGGGAGGGAGAGATGGCTGGGGCTGGATCAAGGACTCTGCTCTGCTGGAGCCAGAGGGGCTTTTCTTCAGCCTTGCAGGGTGGGGGAAGCTGCCTGACCTTTAGTGCAGATTTGTTTCTGCATTACTTGCCCTTTTAACACATGATTGAAAACAGGCTGTAGGGGAGAGGGAGTCAGAGCTTGGAAATCAGGCTACTAGGATTGGTCAGGAGCATTTCTGGGAGAAACAGAGCAGAAATAAGAACATGTAGAGGGAGTAGATTTTGCTGTTGGTGATGGATTGCCCGCCTGTGTGGAGATACAGACCTGGCTCTGGGGTGCGCCACACAAACTGAACACGAGGGTCACAACCCTTTGTGTCATCATTCAGTGCTAAGAGCTCGGGAACGTGCTGTCACCTGGCATTTGGGAAGGTTTTGGAGGAAGCTCCAGAGGTGTTTGCTGCAAACCTCACCTTCCTGAAAGTGCCGGCACTTGCCTCCAGCCATGGCCGTGCCTGTGCTGGCTCAGCCCTCTGGGATGGGTTCTGCTGGGCTCCAGGGCCGGTCAGCATGAGCATGGACAAACTGGGGTATGTGACCTGAACATCCATCCCTGGGGCTGGCAAGGGGACAGAGACCAAGTGGGCACAGGAGCATGATGCAGCACCATCAGTCTGGTCCCCAGGTCCCCGTGGATGCCGATTGTTTCCCTGTGGCAACAGTGCCTTGCTGGTGTTTGTGCTGAAGTCCTGTGAAATCTTTATATCTTAAGTGTACGTGACCTGTTCATTTATCTTTGGGCACTGGGCAAACACGGAGGGATATTGGATAAAACACTGCAAATATTTGCAGTTCCTTGGGAAAAGAGCTTGGTGAAACTTGAGGTTTCGTGTTACGTGTGGTCCTTTATTGCTCTGCTTTTCAGGTTTAGAGCTTGAAGTGCTTGGCAGAGGGGCAAGGCTGATCTTCCACAGCCAGGGAATTGCAGGGCCCTGTGACCTCTGGCAGTCCTGTGCCCCACGCCTGTGACTGCCTCACAGTCTGCACGACACCAGGATCTGCCTGGGGTGGAGGTGGGTACGGACATGGGCTCTAAACCCTTTATCCAGGGACTGATACTGCAGCCCTGTTTGGAGTCCAATGAAATCCCAGTGGCCTGGCCAAGTGCTTTGGGACCTGGTGCAGGGGTTTCTGTCCTTCAAGACCATCCTTTGGGCCTGTTTGGAGAGTACTCAGAAATGGTGACTAGAAGTACTGAGGACTTAGGCATGCTCTCCATGTAGAGGGTGATGTGATGAGACGTACAGGAGAGACTCTTTCACAAGGGCAGGGATGGTATAAGGTCGAGTTTTCTTCTCTGTCATGGAGAGCATTGGAGAAAGCCCCATACCTGACAGTGCTGGCTGGAGGGGAAGGTTGGCTGTGGGCACACCATGTGTGCAAGGCTGCTGCTTCCAACCCCCTTGGAGCGCTTCAAATTGGAACCCAAGGATTCAATGCTGGGTTTCAGCCACTGTTCACTGACCGACACACCAGCTGCTGTGAACTCTCTAGTCTTTCCATTCCACCTTTTGGAAACTTGGAAGAAATGTTTCCATGTCTACCCCAAGCAGGTGGGATGAGATGGGAAGTTCTTAAGCTGTGAGGGTTCTGAGGGATGGTGGTTTGGGGTGCAGTCATGTGCTGCATCATTTATAAACCCCAACACTTAAAAGCAGGGAAGTGGACAGTTTAAGGACATTGTTAATCTTACCTCTGCCCATACTGGAAATGCGAGGAGTAGCCTTCAAACCCTGTGCAGGGAACACTGCTTAAAGGATCACAAACTCTCCTTTTCGTTGGGACATTAAAATTCAAACATAACTAGGAATCCTCCTGCAGAAGTGACAATTGCAGCAGGTCTGATACTGGGATAAGGGCTGAAGTGTGAGTAACTTGGCTTGGCATAATCAGAGGGATTACCTGGGGCCAAGTCCAGTGGCAGCAGAGTTGAGAGGGGAGGTTTTGCTATAGGCCTGAGTGGCTTTTGACGGGGAGTGCTTGCCATGTGTGTACACAGATGAGCTCAGGATGTGCTAAACCAGGGGTCTGTGACCAGCTGAGTGTTTCTGAGGATGTTCCCACTTTCCTTCCCCTTCTCCTGTTTGAGCTCTCAGCTGAGCCCCAAGCTGTCACTTGCTCCCCGTTTGCTGTGAGCCAGTTCACGTGAGAAGGATTTGCTGTAATCTCCCAGCCCGAGCCCAAGGTTTTCCAGCTAAGCTATGCTTACAGAAATGTTCCCAAGAGATGTTTTCTGGGAGGACTTGGAAATTTAGTTGTAAACAGAGATATCAGAAACATGTGGTTATATTATTCCTCTGTTTCCCAGATGATGACAACAATGTTTGCAAGTGACAGAGCACTGCAGTCCTCCAGAGTAGGGGACTGGGAGTCACTCTTGCAGGGTGGCCTTGTGGCCACCTTCAGAGTGGTGGCTGTGGCCCTGTCTCATGAGGCTTTGCTGAGGGTATGGGTCTGCTGCCGCCTGGGGGTGCCCTGGCCAGAGCTTTTGTCATTGGATTTGGGATGAAAACCAATCTTCTGTGTGCAACTCCAGGGATCCTGTTCACCCTGTTTGGTTAGAGGTATCCCTTCTCACAGGGCTTGAGCTGGGGCTCTCAGCTCTGCTTCCTCTGGAGTCGTGTGATGAACGTGTGATTCCAGTTTTGCTTAGAACAATTCCAAACGCCAGCACTAAGGTCAGCATTTAGGAAATGTCTTAGAGTAAGGCTCAGGTAGAAGTTCATACTTGTGCTTCCTCACATGTTTTCAGATGTGTCCCTCAACAGACACATGTTAAGGTAGGACTTTGGTCCTTAGAGCAAATATCTGGACTATATTTCTACTCTCACCCACTTCTCCCCACTCCTCACTGGGGCTGAAATCGATACGAGACTCTTGTTTTGGTTGTGGTTCTCATCTGGGTTTGAAAAGCAATATATGCTTTGAGTGGGCCCTTCACAAAACCACAAGGTCTCCCTAGCTCTCAGTAATCATCTGTTTGAAAAATGTTGAGGTTTTTTTTGCCTTTCTTTGGATTTCTTCCAAGCCAGGCGCTTTGGGGTTTAGTAAATGTCAAGAAGCAAAGATGTAGCTTACACTGAGATCACGGCAAAGCCTCCTGGTGAAGCCACTACCGCAGCGATACTGGGGCATGACCTGAGGCAGCAGGGTTTGGTTCATTTGCTGTGCTGCTCTCCCGTTGGGATGGGCGACTCCAGTGCTGCTCTCCCGTTGGGATGGGCGACTCCAGTGCTGCTCTCCCGTTGGGATGGGTGACTCCAGTGCTGCTCTCCTGTTGGGATGGGCGACTCCAGTGCTGCTCTCCCGTTGGGATGGGGAATGCCTGTGCTGCTCTCCCGTTGGGATGGGGGACGCCTGTGCTGCTCTCCCGTTGGGATGGGGGACACCTGTGCCACTCTCCCATTGGGATGGGCGATGCCTGTGCTGCTCTCCCGTTGGGATGGGCGATGCCTGTGCTGCTCTCCCGTTGGAGTGGGTGATGGCTCTTTGCCCAAACTGTGGCTTTGCTGTTGGTCACAGCAGCAGGACTGTGAGGGGGAGCTCTGCACTGAAGGATGCTGCACCCCCAGCACGGAAGATTTGAGAGTCTCTGAGCCTGGTCCAGCCAGCAGCCGAACACACAGGAGGTACACAACATGTTTATCACTCCCTCAAGTGCCACCAGCTGGCTTTTCATGGAGTCTGGTGTGTGCTGATGGGTCCAGGTGCTGGCTGGGTGGTGGGATGCACCTGGACAGGTGCTCTCTTGGGAAAGCAGCACCCTTGGCCCCATGTGCCCCTGCTGGATTCAGCTCTGCCGTTTCTCAGTGCTGGTGCTCTGGCACTCAAAGAAGTGGTGAACATGGTGGTGGTGCTGGTTTGGTGGCTGCACTTGGTGATCTTAAAGGTCCTTTCCAGCCTTATCGACTCTGAGATTCTAAGAAGGGTCTTTTAGGTGCTGGAGAGGAGTTGTGTGATAGAAGGCAATGGGTCAGCTCTGTGTCACCTTTGGGGTGTTAAGGATGGAGAAGTCGGTGGTTGTAACACCTCAGGACTGGTGTGGCGGCTCCATCAGCAATCTGGAAACAGGAATGAAACGATATGTGCATTGATTAAATGAAAATGAAACCTGGCCCAGGCTTACAAAACCATGAAGGCTCAGAGTCAGAGGAAGGTGTAGCTGTTGCTCACCTCTTGTCTCAATACTAAAACTAGAAGGTGGCAGTGAAACATGGGGGTAGCTAATAGGAAAAGGATGAAGGGAGGGAGGTGCCACTTCCCCAAGGAGGTAACAAGTGCCTGGAACTTGCTGCTGCAGTAGGCTGGGGAGGCAGATGGCTCATTTGAAAGGCACTGGACAGATTCTTGGCCAGCAGGTCTATAGATGGATCCAGAAAGAACTCACCTGGGTTATATCCACTGCCATACCTCATCCCAGAGTTGTGGATGCTGGGAATGGACGATGGAATGCCCAGGCTCCTGTGTTCTCCCTAAGCAACCTCTTTGGAGATGAAGAGCAGAAAAACTGGCAGTTAATGATGGTCTTTGGGGGTGCTGAAATGTGCTGGGGACACTCCAAAGGTCAGGACAAATGTGTTTAGGGCAAGAACTTCCCCAGTCTGTCTTGAACTCTGCTCAACCATAAAGCAGGTCTGTGGCACTGCCAGGCTAAACTGGCTCTACGCAGACCAGGGTCCACCTCCTGCCTCTTGTTTCTAGGCTGGATGCCTCTGTTATTAAATTAATGTTCTGGACTGCAGCAGGTTTCACTCAAGGTCTGCAAAGGTGTTTTGGAGTCCAAACCCCCTTGAGAGAGCAACTTCTCTTCCCAAAGCCAAGCGTGTGCTGGTCCCCATCACGTAGGTCTTTACCCCATGCCAGGACTGGGGTTGGCAGAGCATCCAAGTGCAGCAGTGGGAGGGCATCAGGGGAATAGGAGGAGATCTGGCCCGGGAGGAAGGATGCTGTTTACACTGGGTTTGTTGCAAGCCAATGATTTGTCACTGGCTTTAATGGTAGAACAAAGCATATTTACTCAGCTTGTTTGGCCGGTGAACAAGTGCTGGATAAGAAACTGTCAGAAGGGAATCAATTAGAGACTTCAGCTCTGAGTGAACAATTCTGTTTGACATCAGATGCCCTGTGAAACCCAGTAAGGACAATGCTGCTATTTATATGGTTCTTTTCTTGTTCCTTCCCTTCTTCCCTGTCATCATCTGTGCTCTAATATTAGAGCTCTGACTCTGTGTGTTGCTCCCAGAGCAAGCACTGACACCAACCCTTTCACGTGGCTCCTCTGAAGAGATCTTTGTGTTTGCGAGGGGGAGGGAGCTGGCCGAGCCTTGCATCCCTTTCCCTGCTCGCCGGGGCTGAGGCAGCGATTGCAGAGGGCTGGCTTCTGCTGGGGAGAGCAGCACAGGTACCAGTGTGTGCCCTGCAGCTGGCTGGGAGATCGGGCTTGAGCGGCAGCCGGAGCCCAGGCTGCCGTGCAGCAGGTCAGGGGGTGGTGCTGGGGGCTGGCTGCTGATTTGGCTCTGGGTTCTCTGCTTTGTGTGGCATTGTGGCCTTTTGCTCCTGTCCACTTGACTCCTTGGTACATTGAATGGTGACACCACTTCCCTCACTTCTGCTGGGAGCTGTCCTGTCACAAGGGCAGGCAAAGTCCCTTCCTGTTGATGATGGCCTGTGGTATGAGGAGTGGGAGTGAGTGCAGAAGAGCAGAGGGCGGTGATTGCTGATGCAAACAAGCTGCTGCCATCCTGGAGAACCTATAAGGCTCCTGTGTTAGGGGACAGTCACTAGCCCTTGTCACCATGACATCTTGCCTACGACTCAGCCCGGGCTGCCCAAGTGAGTGAGTCAGCAGGCAGTGACTCAATAAGGTCATGGGATGGATTTACCCTCCAGGCAGAGACATTCCTGGCTGCATTTATGACATAACTTGCCTAAAAGTCTCATCACTCACTGGTGACTCCTCATACCCTTGCCCAGGGCCTCTGGGCAGGCTGCTGCTGCCGGGGAGCCCGAGTTCAGCAGGGTCCCAGGCCCTGCAGCTCTCAGAAAGAAAAGGACATGTGAGTCCTTTCCCTGTCCTGGAGAAACATCACAGCTGGAACTGCGAGCATCATGCAAGAACATGAGGCTGTGGAAGGTTTGCAGTGGGCTTGCCTCTGCCCTGCCTTGGTACCATTGACTGCATCAAAGAGCATTTGCCCTGAACACATCCCCGTTCTGAGTGGGAATGTTCTCGTCATGGGTAAAGGAAAGGCTTTTCAGTGAGGTAATTACTGTGCTCTTCTTACCCCAGGACTTAATTTTGAGGTTTGCTTGAGGCTGACAGCACTTGATCTTATCATATCTTCTTAATCTCCTCTTCCTCCCTTTAATGATGGTGCAAATAAGATTTGCAACTTCTTTTAACTGCTGGCTTGCTAGGAATGCTTCAGTGGAGATGCAAAATCCAGTAGGATCTTAGATCTGTGGGTTGGCCTGTAACTGTGGTGCTGTCCCCTGTACATCCCTTAGAAATAACTTTTAGATTTGAAGGGGCTTTGGAGGGGTTTTGGTCTGCAACCTGAAACCTCCTCTTGCAGCAGGGGTGAGCTATTACGTTTGGCAGAACTGGGGAGGTCAAAGCCAGCCCTGCCGTCTCCGTGCCTGGTTTGCTGGGCTCTTCCTCCCTCACACCCCAAACCCCAGTGAGGTCCCTGTTCCTGGTGCACTGTCAGGCAGCGTGTTGGGGTCAGTCTTGGAGCCAAGCACGGGCACTGGTGCAGCTTGGCTTTGCAGCACATGCAGGTGGACTTGGAAGAGAAGAGGAGCAGGTGGGCATGCACCAGGAGAGATTCTTGCAGGTTGAAATGAGCTGTGGTGGCAGACAAAGAACAGCTGGAGGTACTGGTGCTGGAACCCAGCAAAGCTGTCCTGCTTTTCCTTGCCCCAGCCCCTGCTCTGTCCGGCTGGAGCTGGTGAGGATCCGTGGGAATGGCACCTGGGAGAGGCAGTGTCACCCTGCTTGCCTGGGAAGGTCACGTCACCCCTCTGTGCCCCAGTTCCTCAGGACAGGAGTCCTGCTTTGCTCTGCCTTAGGTGCGTGCAGAGGGGCCACAGTGAGCTGGGCAGGCTGCTTGGGCTCAGCAAGCACGAAAGGGCTTGTAGCACTTTTATCTTCTTCCCTGAATTTGAGCAGGGCTGTCCCCGCACAGGAGCACTGATAGCTGGCAGGTAATAATTAACTCGGACAGGTATCCTGGTAATTATCCCTCCTGGGTGCATTGCACAGAGCTTGATGCAGGGGACGGCAGGGCTGAGAACTGCGTTTTTCCTTCCTTAATATTTTCCAGGGAATGCTGAGCATGTCCTGGCAGTGAAGAGGGGGTGTACAGTGCCTTTGGGTGCAGTGGTTCCTGAAGCAGCCACTCTTCCCCTCCTGGTGGGTGTGCTCTCAGAGGGGACATCTGCCATGGCTGGGGGATGTCCCACGGGGGCTCTGGCTGTTCTTGTACTCTTGGCTCATCCTGGGGAGCCGGTGAGGAGGGGGCAGTGGGAGGGCAGCTCAGGGGAGCATGGCTGTGTTGCATGGAGGGGCTGTGAGGCTTTCCCGGTCCAGGTACCTGTCTGCACCCCCAGAGCAGAGCAGAGCAGAGCAGAGCAGAGCAGAGCAGTGCCTCTGCCCGGGGGCTGGACGTTGGCCCTTTCTCCAGAGAAGGCACAGGGTGCGAGGTGCTGGAGGCTGTGGGACATGCCAGGCTGGCATGACAGCACTGCCAGCACCCAGCCCTGCCCCGGGGGGCTCTCTGGCCTGGCCCTGGCTCTGGGCAGCTGCTGGAAGCCACAGCAGTGCTGAGAGCCTTGGCAAGTCCTTACTGTTGATTTTGCCTCCAGTGCCAGCAGCAGGAAGCACACTGAAATGAATTGAGATGACGAGGGGAAAGCCAAAGTTTCTCCATGGCTCCTGCTGGAGGCACTCCCACCAGAGTGCTTAAGGCCTGAAGTGTCCCTCTGGGTCAGCTCCAGGCTGTAAGCTGGATTGAGATGGGAGCTGACAAACATCCCTTGGGCTCCCAGGAGATGTGCCTTGAGTAAATCAATCCATACACCTGAAAAGTTGTAATTAACAATGCCTTGCGGCTTAGACTGGTAGCTCTGTGAACTGAGAGTGTCCTAAGAGTTTAGAGCTGTAATGGCTGGGCCCTGTAAGGACAGTGGTGCTCTTTCACACCTCTGCTGGTCAGTTTTTAACAGGGAGGTGGCTTTTGTTTGGTTACAGTCTGCTTTAAAGTTCTGGTTAACAGCTCTGCTCCTGCCAGCTCTTAGCCTGGCCCTGGCTGCCAGCACATCCCGTCCAGGGTGGCAGCACTCCCAGCAGCACAGGCACATCCAGGTCACATCCCTGTGCCCGTCCCACTGTGCCATGGCTGCTGTTCAGCTTGGCCCTGGCTCTGTGCGCAGCTTTGCTGCTCAGGTTCTGGGGTTTTGGTGTGCTGTGCCAGGCCAAGCAAAGTGAAAACTGATTGTCCAGATGTCTCTGGGCACACAGGGCTTGTGGCCCACCTGAATGTCACCCTCTGCTCAGCTCTGCCTGGGTGCTGGATTTGTTCTGCTTCAGCAGAAGATGCTGGAAGCTCATCAGTTAAACATCCTGCTGTCTCCTGCCCACAAATTTTATTGGTGTGACTTGGCTTTCTGGCTCATAGGTGAACTAATAAGCAACAAAGCTATTTTATGTCTCTTCTTGCTTCATGGATTTGGGTTTAATTTGTGTGGTGTGAAATAGTGACAGGTCACTAGAGCTGATGTGCAGCCTCCCAGAACCGCTGGGAGAGGGACAGGTTGGACGGCTGAGGAGAGCGAGGCCTCCTGTGCTAGACCCAGCTGTTAGATCAGAAAAACGCTGTCAGGGTCTGCAGGAAGGCTCATTGCTGAGTCCTCCCTCTGTGCTGGAGCTTGCTGTCTGAGGCAGCAGGATGGTGCTGCAGGGGCTGGCTGCAGCCTCAGCACGGGGACAGGAGGAAGGTGGTGCCAGCCCAGCCTGGGGAAGGCAGCAGAGCCCTGAGTCTGTCTGACACATGATGGATGTAATGACCATTCTTTCATACTCTGGTACTCATAAATTGTTATATGTGCAGCTGTAGAGTTCTGCTGGGGTTTTGGGGGGCTGCTTTGTGTTTGGAGAGGGGAGAATCCCCTTCCCCCAGCTGTGCTGAGCCACAGGAGGATCCTGCGGTGCCCTGGAGGCTGGACCCAGGCTCAGATCACTGTCAGTGCTCTACTGGGAGAAAAACCAGCCAGGCAAACACGGTGGGTAACTTGGCAGCCAAGAAGTGGATGGCTTGGGAATTAACAGCATTTTTATCAGCAGACTTTGCTGTGTGTATTCCCAGGCTGCTTTATTGCTCAGGGCTGGGCCGCTTTGCTGGTCCAGCACTGGTTATTGCAACTAATTACTCTCAGGGGTAATCAGGCCCTGGGGAGGATGTTTGCAATCATGAGCCCTTTTCCTTTGCTTTTTTTCCCCCCATTTTTCTTTCCCCTAGGAGCTGCTGTACTGGAGCTGGGGCCCCGTCAGTCTTGTTATCTTTGAATGCATCTGTCCCCATGAGGGGTGGAGGGCAGGGCCCTTTCCCAGTGGAGCACAGGGCTGGGAGCTCTCGGTCGCTCCAGGAGGGAGCCACGGCAGCTGTGGCTCCCCTTGTGCCTCCTTCTGTCCCTCTGAGCTGCTTCTTGCCTTTGGGATGGGTGACTCCTGTCCCCAGGAACCCCACTGCCCTTTGCACGGGCCATTCCCAGGGCTGAGGTGTCCTTAGCAGCCTGGTGACAGATCCCATGGCACTTCTCTTGGGAAGCTGTTTGAGCACCCAGATGGAGAAAACAAATGTCCTCTTTTTTAATCTTTTTGTTTTAATCTGTGGGGTTTTTTTTGGAGTTGGCAAATTAAAGAAACACTGTTAATCAGGGTGTGGGGGAAGAACTTTGCTCCAAGTAACGAGGCTGGCCCTGGCAGAGTTTTGCTTAGATAAGCAATTTTATCAAATTACAGAAGATACCTGAGGCTCTGGGCTATTAATGCTGGATTTACTCCTAATGCAGGTCAAAGAAAGGTAGCTCTGAGTGTGTGTGTGTGTGATTACCCTGCAGTTTTGTATAGCAGCTCCATGGTAAAGGAAGAAGCTGAACAAACAACTGGGAGAGCTGTGAGATGCTTAGATTAGGGCAGCTGCCTGGTGAGGAAGTTTGTGCTTGTGTTTAATCAGTGATGTTGGCTGTGTGGGGCTCAGGCTTGGCCTTGTCAGCCTCCGGGCCTGTCAGAAAGAGAGATTTGGAAGCAAAAACAGTGAGAGAGACACATGCATATCTCAATTTTACCTTTTAAATATGTATTTTATGTGTTAAAACAGCTTTCCTGGCTTTCTTTGTGCTTTGGTGCTTTATTAAGGGGAGTGATGTGGCTTAAACTGAGGTTTCCAGTACTTTGGGCAATGGCCTCTTCTTTGACCTGAAACAGAGGGAAAAGGGTTTGCCCAGCACAGGTGGAGCCCAGCACAGGTAATGCTCACCTTCACAAGGGCCTGGAGCAACAGGACAAGGGGGGAAGGGCTTCAAACTGCCAGAGGGTAGGGATAGATGGGATATTGGGAAGGAATTGTTCCCTGAGAGGGTGGGGAGGCCCTGGCACTGGGTGCCCAGAGCAGCTGTGGCTGCCCCTGGATCCCTGGCAGTGTCCAAGGCCAGGCTGGATGGGGCTTGGAGCAGCCTGGGACACTGGGAGGTGTCCCTGCCCATGGCAGGGGTGGGATGAGATGAATTTTAAGGTCCCTTCCAACCCAAACCATTCTGGGGTTTATGATCCCTACCATGAGCACCTGCAGGCTGGAGGGAAGAGAGGACAGCTTTCCTTCCCTGCCAGTCCCTGGGATCTCACTGCTTCCTCAGCTCTGCACTGGTCTCAGGGGAAGCTCCCAGAGGTTTGGGAAGAGGCCCCACAACTTGTTTCTATCAGGGAAATCTCTGACACAGCAGAAATAAAAACAAAGAGCTCTTCTTCAGTGTTTACTTTTATTTTTAGAAGACAATAAGTGAGCGGAGGGATCTGCAGGCGGAAATGATGGCTCCCAAGTCCAGGCCCCCCCTCCGCCCTCGCCAGGAAGCTCACGCTGCACGTGCGCCCGGCTGGGATGTTTGTAGACAAAGAGTTTCTTGATGCGTTTTTTCCTCCCCCCTCCAGTTCCCTTGCCCATAGGCAAAGAGGATTTGCCTGCTGACATGCTGGAGCCTTGCAGGGAGCTGGGCTCCAAGTGCTGGGGCAGCACAGCTGTGCCAGGCTGGGTCTGTTAGCAGCCATTTGCCTTGGGTGGCGGGACAGCGTCCCAATTCTTCTGTTTCCTTGGATCAGTGAACTGAACCGTTGCTGCGTCGTGCTGGTGGTGATGAGGACAGGAGGCTGAGGTGGCCCCCACATCCCTCCCTCGGGCCACCCCTCCTCGGCGCGACCGACCTGGACGGAGCTCGCGCTTCCCGGCTGAGCCGCAGCCTGGCGCGGTGGCCCGCGGGGGTCCCGCTGCAGGATGAGTACGTAGCCCTGTTTCTTTTGCTGCTTTGCTGTGCCCTGGGGTGCTGGGGTGTCCCCAGGGAGCCGCAGGGCTGTGCTGCAGCGTGTCACCGTGATGGGGGTTTGTGTGTGGCTCCTTTGTGTTGGTTCTGGCCAGGAATCACTGACCGCTCCTGTGATGCCCCTTTTCTTCTTCCACCAAGAAGAGATGCTGTGAAAAACCAAGCTGAGAACTGAGGAATGTTATTCTCCTTGTCATGCCGGTGGTCAGGGCTGTGGTTGGGCTGGGTTGTGTTGGTTGGGCAGACAGCCCAGCCTGCTCCTCTGGACCATGTGCTCCTCAGTGAGCTGGGCTCTGGTAGGGACACACAGCCTCCTTTGGAGCCCTGCGAGTTACGGCGCTTGCTTTCCTTGGGGGTTGGAGTTTTCTCTGTGCCTGTGACATCTCTTCTGTTTCTGTGGCAGAGGAACCTGGTTTGGAGCAGCCCTGGGCAGAGGCAGCTCTGCCGTGCCAGGTGCTGGAGCGATGGGCAGGGGGCCCTTGCAGCAGCCATGGCCAGTGTGGGGGCTCTGTCCTGCCATGGTGCTGGGGACAGCTTAGCCAGGGTGGGGCTGGGCCATGGACAGAGAGATTTGCGTTTGTGCACAAAGCAGCAAAGGCTCTTTCATGCAGCCTGTGAGTGCCATAGCGTGGCACGGTCCCTGCTCTTCATGGTCTGGTCCCCTTGCACCTCTCCAGCTGGGACCTGCAGCCTCTGGAGGCAGCTCTGAGAGCAGACAGCTTGTGCAAGGAGGAGGAGGGCATGGCTGCTGGCTAGGAATGGAATGGAAGAACTGGTGCTATTTTGGGGACATGGTGATGCAGCCCACCCTGCCTGCATCTGCCAGGGTGTGACCAACAACTCTCCATCCAAATGGGCTGCTGGGTGCCTGGGGTGGCTCGTCCTGCCTTGCCCTGCATCCAGAGAGACTGTGTCTTGCCTTTAATGAGCTTTTTCCATCCCCTCGAGTTGGCAGGGAGGGGAGTAGCTTGTTCCTGAGCGCTTGCCAATCCTAACAGAGTGTTTTACATGGACTTTGGGCAGTCCCTGCTCCTGCTGGGTAGCAGCATGGACGGGAGGCTGCAGAGGAGCAGGGCTGTGTCCTCCCTGCCGTGGCAGGGCTGGGGGGTGGCAGGCAGTCTTTGGCAGCTATCGGCTCCCACCTCTGAGCTCCTCCAAATGCCTTTGCCTCTGAGGGATGTAGGGTTGATTCCTCTCCTTGCACCCTGGCTCACCCCTGTGCTGCTCCTGTGGGTCTGGTGCTGCCTGCTCCACTCTTGGAGGGTGTAGCCCGCAGCAGAGCAGCAGCTCTCTCCAACCAAGGTCCCTGTGACCTCAGCCTGGGGAGTAAAGCCCATCCCAAGGGGTTTAAAGGCCGTGTGTGCAGCACTGTCGGGCTGATCTCTTGCCCCTCTGCTGTGGTATTGAGTGGATGCTGTGTTGTATTGTCCTATGTGTGTGTCTGTGTCCCTTCCTGTGGACAAATGCAGCTCTGCTCCCTCCCTGAGCTGGGGGAAACTTTATAGCTCTCAGCAGTCCCCTGCCAGATCCCCACCCAGCACTGGCTGCGGCTGTGGCAAGAGTTTATAGCATTGCTCGTATTCCACATGAAGCCTGAAAGTTTCTCCTCATTTTGTTTCCATCCCTATCTTTCCCAGGTGCCTGCTCTTGGAAAGGGTGAGGGGATTTGGCAGCTCGGGCCCCTTTGAGGGCTGCAGGGCTGTTCAGAGCTTGTGACATCAGTGCTGTCCCTGCCCGGGGACTCGGGGCTCCTCCCCTGGCTCTGGTGTGGTCAGGTACGTGGGTTCCCCGTGCCTGGTGTGCTGTGGAGCTTTCCCTTCTCACAGCGGGGTGGGTGGGCAGGGATTGAGAGTCCTGCCCTGTGCCAGCTCCTGCCAGCTGCTCTGGATCAGGATGGCTGCAGAGGCTGGCATGGCTGTGTCTCCCTCCTCCTGCCGGGGCAGTGACTGTGAAAGTCTCGCTTCCTCCTCATTACGGGCAGAGTTGGTGGCACATGCAATGGTTAAGGGCACAAAACTCTTTCAGTGACTATGAATTAAAAGCAAGAGCAGACAAACAAACCAACCCAAGCTCCCAGGAATTCCTGAATGGTCTGTATTTGTTCTTGGCAAAAGGGGGTTTTCTCTCCTTTCCTCTGAAGGAACCTGCTGAAGCTGTTTATTTCCACACTTTGCTTGGCTGGGACCATTTTATGCAAAGAAGTCAAAATCATTAATGTAAAAACAAGTGGTTGCCAGGCCAGTGATCCTCACTCTGCAAATACTGTAAAAGATTTGGCTAAAAATGCAGTGACTGGGCACTGTATGAACTAAACCTTCTTTTGAGAGAAGCCAAGTGTGGCTGTTCCTGGAAGGGGTCCTGTGTGGGCTGTGGGTTTGCATCCCTGGCTGTCATTAACACAGGTTAATGTCCTGGGGTGTGGAATAAATCCTCTCCTGGGAAGCAGTTGCTGCAAGGCCATGGGACCAAACCTGTAGTGAGCATCCTTTTGTCCTGTGCACACCTGGGGAGTTTTACTTTGTCTGATAGAGCAATTTCCCAGGTTCTGTGGCAGAATTGGGAAAGTGGAAGGAGTAACCCAGGTTTTGTGGTAGTGGAGCTTTGCTGCTCTTTGCCTCTGTCCTGCAGTGACAGCAACAGGGAGCCTTTTCCAAGGCAGGTTTGTGCCCAGGCACCCTCTCTGAGGAGGGAAGAGCCAGGTGCCACTCAGGAGTCAGAAGTGTGGGTGCTCATTGCTTCCTTCTGGAGGAAGAGGAGGCCCCAGGGTGCCTGGACAAATTCTGGAGAGCAAACCCATGGCCAGAGGTGCTGAAAAATGCTTTTGGGAAGAAAAGAAGCAGCATCTCACCACAGCTCCTTCTGGGTCTGTCCTTTAAGGGCAAAAATTACTTTCTTTCCATTCAGTGAGAAATTCAATTGCATTGTCCTGGCTGTGGAGGAGATGTGTTACTGTGGTAAAGCCTGGTTTTGTTTGGATTTGGGAACTACTCCTTCCCACTCTGGGTCCCATGGTTCCCTATCCACAGCCATGTGTGGGTTTGGAAGTGCTCAGCACCCACAAGAATCCAATCTGTAGCACCAGTGTCATGTTCTGGCAGTGAGCCCTGCCTGGCTGCATCACCACGTGGAGGGGTTTGCCCTCAGGTGGGCTCTTCTTGGAGTGCTGGTGCCAGGACAGGGTGGAGTGCACAAACCAAAGCACAGGAATTATACTTAAAACACCAGAAATGCTTTTTACTGGGCTAGTCCCAGAGAGGCTGTGGAGTCCTCAGCCTTGGAGATATTGAAAACTCAAGCAGAAGCTGCTCTGGACAGCTGTAGCTGGCCCTGCTGGGAAGGGTCTGCACTGGGTGATCTCCAGAGGCCCCCACTGTCCTCAGCCATATCACGACCTGCATTCCTGAAGCACCAGGGTAAGCTGGCTCCTGTCACTGCCACCATTTGAGGAGCACCTCCAGCTGCTTTGGTTCTTCCCCACCTTCCTTGCCCCAGGACCTTTGGTTCTGGCCACTGGCAAGTTGAATATGAGTCACAGAGTGCCCAGGCAGCCAGGAGGGCCAGCCTTGTCCGGGGGTGCATCGGGCGCAGCATCACCAAGCGAGGGAGGGGTTTGTCCCTGCACTGGGGCAGCCTCAGCTCCAGTGTGGGGGCACCTTGGGGCTCCACAATGAGAGATCTAAAGCTGTTAGAGGGTGGCCAGGGGAGGNGGGTCACTTCCAAGTCAGGATATTCTGTGATTCTGTGATACATGAAGTCAAAACTGTGACCATTCTTGACTCAGCCGTCATACAGGATCAGGCACGCTCTGAAATACATCAAAAATCCAAGCAGACCCACAGCTATTTAATGGCAACTAACTTGAAACCTGCTAAAATGGAGGATGACAGGGCAATGAGGGTGTTTTGGGGAACTCTGTAGCACCTGTCAGCCAGGAATAGGTTTGCATCCCTCTGGAAAAGGTGTCACACAGTAGGACTGTAAAGGAAGCAGCAAGATCCTCCAGGAGAGCAGGAGGAAAAAGAAGCCTTTGAACAACACTCTGAGGCACAGGGTGGGATTGTTGGGGTGTCTGTGCAGGGCCAGGGATTGGACTTTGTGATCCTTGTGGGTCCCTTCCAACTCAGAATATTCCATGATTCCATGATTCTGCTCCTCAGCAGCACAGGCCCTGTGTCTGCTGGTGTGTGGGGTGGAGGTGGTGCTGTGATGGGAGCATCCCGCTCTGTGCTGAGCAGTGGCTGGGTGAAGCACAGTCTGGAGGAGACTGGCACGGGAATAGACTATCACAGAGTGCCCAGTTGCCTTTGATGCTGTCCTCTGCCTCCAGCAAACCTCCCTGTCTGGCTGCAGGAGCAGCACAGGTGGAAGAGCAGAGACTGGGAGAGAAGTGATGACCAAGCTCCCCTTTGGCTGTGCTCAGGTTGCCCGTCCTGGCTGTGGGAGTTACACTCATTCCAGTTGCTGCACTTTTTGTCTGCATCTTGCCTTTTAAATTCCCTGCAATTTGCATTACTTGAGTGTGCAGAAGTTTTCTTCCAGACTTTCTTCTTTGTCAAAAATTTGCTGCTTCCCCTGTACTTTGGGAGCCCAAGGATGTCTCAGCTTTGTTTCAGCCTTCCAGGCAAAGCAGGGAAGAGCATGCCTGGCTGAGAGGTGCTCGGAAAGCGAGAGGGGAAAGCAGTACTGCAATTAGCTGCCTACCCCTGCCCTGAGCTCGATGTTGCTCATGGTGCTGCTCTGTGGTGAGGGTGACCAGGAGGGACAGATGGGATGTTTTCTTTTGCAGGTCAGTTTAAGGTAAATCAAAGAGCTGCTCTGCAGCCTCGACTTCCCAGTCCCTAATTTGTCCAAGTGTACTTGAACACTGGGTAATGAGCTGGAAGATTTGTCCAGTGCTTAAGGGCAAACCCCCTTTGCTCTGTTGCAATAAAATTCCCCTGACACCTTTCCCCATGTCAGACACAGTGATTCGATCCATAACTGCTTGGCTGAGGTTTCAGTCTCCAATTTACAACCAGAAAAGTACTTCTAGCTGAAACTGGGGTTTCCAGGCTTCCACCTGTCAATTGTCATAGAATTGCAGAAGGGTTTGGGTTAGAAGAAACCTTAAAGATCATCTCATTCCATCTCCTTGCCATGGCTAGGGACATCATGGCCTGCAGTTTGTAAGATTTTCTGAGAGTAAATAATTTTTGGGAGATGGTTTCTGCTGCCTTGGCAGCCCTGTCTGGGCCAGGAGTGAGGGAGGCCATTTACTTGGTTGTGTGCATTAATACAATTTCAGTCCTGGCTGGGTGAGAGCAGGAGCCCTGATTAGCAGGTGTGACTGAGGATGCAACTCAAATATTCCTTTTGCATCAGTGTCCAGCTCTAGTGAAGCAAAATAACGATTTGCACATCATGTTCTCTGTTGTGTGTTTTCCCCCCACCAATTTGCTTTGAATATAAATGCTGGAGCAGCAGCAGTTCCACCCTGGAGACTGAAGCCAGGCTCAGATTTCTGAAATTCAGTGATGCTGAAAGCTGGCAGCTGCCTTTTTCTGTGTGCCACAAGGTGAATATGCAACAGGCAGTGAGTGACAAACGTGTCGGGGTTTGGGGGCTAAAAGCACAGGTGTCATGAGCTGAAACACAGGAAAATGGAGCAATGTTGTGCACAGAAAGCACTGAGAGGCCTCTATTTAGTGGGTGAGTTTTTCCTCTATTATCCTTAATGGAGGAAATCTTGATGCTGAAGGTTTCTCTCCTGACAGCTGTTGGCACTTCCCAGTCCTCCCGGGTTTTTGCTGACAAAATCGCAGTAAGCATCCCCTCAGGGGAGCCTGCACCCTGCCCTGAGAGGGGCTGAGGCTCCCTGTGCATCAGCTGTTCCCCTGACACAGCAACCCTTCATCCCACAGCAGCATCTGCTGGTGGTCTCACCCCATTTATCCCTGTCCTTCCCATCTCCATGCTCTGTAGAGGCAGGCTGGCCCACGGTCAGGACAGCCTGGCTGTGCAGTGCTGGGGTTTTTCCCCTATAGTGCGACAGATCCACACCAGTTCCCACTCTTGGGGGAGGGTTCCTCTGTCCACAGCAGCTTGTCCTTGTGCCTTGGTTCTGGACAGGGCACATCACCTGCCTTCCCACCCCAGGCTGGAGGCTAACGAGCACAGGGCCATGTAATTAATGAATGACCATCAGCATGGCAATGAGTGAACGCATTGGGCATTCTTGCCAAGCCCTGCACGTCTGCTGAGGTCAGGAGGAAGCACGAATAAATTTTGGCTGCTGGTGCCAAATAGAGGGGAGAAAGGATATATGAACATAAAAGCCCATAGTTCTTCCTTGCACATCTGCTTTTTACTGCCGAATAAGAAATTAATGTAATCCATTAACTAATGCAATCCATCATCAATCCAGTGATTGATAATCATCCCCAAAGAGGACAGCACATCCTGGTTTAATGTCAGAGCAAGGAAGGGAGGTTTGTTCCTCACTGGGTGTGCTCAGGCTCATGGCTGCTGGGATCACAGAATCATTAAGTGGTTTGGGTTGGAAGGGACCTTAAAATTCAGTTAACAGGCAGGCATAGGGGATCACCTGATACCCAACAAATGAGCAGGATGAGCATCTGACCAGCTCCTGCTCAGCACTTGGCATAGCCGGCTCAGAAGGGAATTACGGATAAATCGGAATCACAGAATGGTTTGGGTTGGAAGGGACCTCAAAACTCATCTCATCCCACCCCTGCCATGGCAGGGACACCTTCCACTGTCCCAGGGTGCTCCAAGCCCTGTCCAACCTGGCCCTGGGGCAGTCACAGCTTCTCTGGGCAACCGATGCCAGGGCCCCCTCACAAGGAAGCATTTCTTCCCAGTATCCTATCTAAACCTTCTACCCTTCAGGTCAAGGCCCATTAAGTTCCTTTAAACTGATCACACTGCTCAGGCCTGAGGAATAGGCTGAGCTGAAGCTGCTGGATGGGACAGGGCAGGACCAGGTGTCCTTGGGGTTTGTGTCCCCATGTGGGTGGGAAGCTGGCCATGGGGCTGCTCTCCTGGGCAGGACTCGGTGTCACTCGACCCTCTGCTGGTGCGTGGGGCTCCTCTAGATCCCTGCTGGGCAGGGTCTGTGTGTGCCTGTCCCTGCCAGCTGCCCAGAGCCCAGGAGGAGCTGCTGTGACAGTCCCTGGGGTGATGGGCAGGATGGCCCCTGCCAAGGGGGAGTCAGGCCACGCTCCCTGTTTTTCACTCGTGGATGGCTGGTGGAAAAGCTGTGCTGGTTTTGGGGAAGCCGAGCCAACACCTGGCTCTGCAACCTGAGAATTTGGTGAGCACCATGCCTCGGTTCCATTTTCATTCTGCAGGGAGGGGCTGTGCCCCAGCACAGGGGCCATGCCAGGGCTGAGGGCGTGCAGCCTTTCCCTGTGTTGAACTGTGTTCATACAGCCTGACAAGAGCACCAGAGCACTCCTGGGAAGTGGTGAGAGCTGTGGGGATTGTTGGGTGGGTTTTTAATGGGAGCAATGCCATGTGAACTGGCTGTGAGAGGGGAAGGTGCAAGCACCAGGGTTTGTATCAGGAGTGAGAACCAGGTACTGTCACACCTGATGGTTTCACTGCAGCAGTGGTTACACACATCTGTTTAACCTCCATCCATTATGTCCTCTTTCCAGAGTGAGGACAACAGTTCTTCCTGATTCCCTTTATATTTGGTCTTGTTTTTCCCATTAAGTTGCGGGGAGGCTTTGCCTTTTCAGGGAGGATCCCTTGGGACCTGTGTGCTGGGCTGAGCTGTCCTGGCTGTTCAGCAGCCATCAGAGGCCACTGCTAAATGTTCCCACCGTGAGATCCATGCTGGGATCACCTGAGGTGACCCCAGGGGCGTGGAGGTAAAGGCAGTGCAAGTGCTGTTGTGTGCCATGTGTCATGGGCAGCAGTGAGGACAGGCTGCTGGTTTGCTGCAGGCAGCAGGACTGCTCTCATCCCAGAGTTGGGAAATGAAGGAAGTGGGAAAAACCAGTTGTCCTTGGGGGTTTGTTTTTCTGCATATGGAAATCATTGCGGGCAGGGATGTGAAGTGCAAGTGCTGGGAAGGGACAGGATGGGCCAGGTCCAAGGGCAGGAGTGCAGGCCCTGCTTGGCTTTGCTCCCCTGAACGAACTCTTTGGAGCCCCTGGCTCTCTGCCAGTCTGGGGGCAACAGAAAAACAGGGATGATAAAGGGATTTAAGCTGGGATGTGTCCAACTGTTGCCTTTCAGCTGGTTGTAGAATTAAGAGGCAGACACGGTTAAAGGGGGTAAAAGGGTTTTGCCTTGGTATTTTAACAGGATCTTAGGTGCACAGCTCTTCAAAGGTGGAACATGCTGAGATGCACACTCCCCTGTATGAGGCGTATACAATTTAATGGACTTTGTAAATTAGCATATCTGCCTAAAGTTCCCCAAAAATAAACCTAACAAATGAAGCAATGTCTGTCTATTCTAAGAATCTTCTCCCTAAATGAGGTTAGAGCCCAGTTTACAAAATATGTTCCAGAAAGAATGTTTCAACCAAGGTTGAAACCTTGAGTTTTGAGATAGTATAGGGCTGTCTGGCTTCTTACTGTAAATGTTTGGTCTTTCTGCCTTGCAGAACTTCAAAACTAAGCTAGAATATCAGACTACAAAAATTACAAGCATGTAGGCTAACAGTACAAAGAATGTACAAAGAGTACAGAAAATATAAAAAGGGTATAAAATGTATAAATATGTATATGAAAAGAAAAAGGCAAAAAATCATCAGGCATCAAAACCATACAAGAGGAGGGACTACAAGAGAGCAGGAGAGGGACTTCTGACTCGGCTATGTAGTGATGGAACAAAGAGAATGGCTTCCCACTGCCAGAGGGCAGGGGTAGATGGGATATTGGGAAGAAATTTTTCCCTGTGAGGGTGGGTAGGCCCTGGCCCAGGATGCCCAGAGCAGCTGGGGCTGCCCCTGGATCCCTGGCAGTGCCCAAGGCCAGGTTGGATGGGGCTCAGAGCAACCTGGGACAGTAGAAGGTGTCCCTGCCCATGGCAGGGGGGTGGAATGGGATGGGCTTTAAGGTCCCTTCCTACCCAAACTCCAACCATTCTGTGATTCTGTGAAACCCCTCTAGACTTGGTGTTCTCTTGGGTGTGAGTGTGCTTTCATGGCCCCCTCTGTGTGCTCCAGGTCCTTGCACGTGGGGTACCTGAGCTGAGACCCCCAGCTGGTCTCACGGGTGGGGTTGGACACTTCTGCCATCTGCACGTGGGCTACAACCTCCAAGTGAAAAGCAGCCAAAGCACAGGCTCCAGTGGTGGAGCTCTCTCTCATCTTTTTCCCAAAGCTAACTTTGCCTTTGCAGACACAAAGGCAGGTCTGTGTCCCTGCCTTGGCAGGGCTGGCCATGGCCCAGTGTTGGCTTTGTGTGCCCTGGGCTCCCGGAGCCGCAGATGGGCTGGGGTGAGTGGCTGCTCAATGCCAGCATTGTCCGTGGCCACCCTGCCTCCCTTGGGGGGCAGGCAGGGCGTGCTGGCCATGCCCCTCCCTTGCTGCTGCTCTGGGTCCTCAGCACCCCCGAGAGGGCACAGAGCTGCTGTGCCACCCCCAGCCCTGCTGCCTGTCTGTCCCCGTGGTCCCTGTGCTCCTGCAGGGACCTGTCTCCTGGGTGTCCACCCAGGGAGAGGATCCATCCCAGGGGCACTGCTCCTGCTTGGATGGACATGACCAGCCCCAGCCTTTGCCATCTGCACTGCTGCCATGTGGGTGGGAGAAAGGGGTGCTGGATATCCCCATGCCAGCAAGGCTTCGGTGCTCCTGCCACGGCACAGAGGGATGGAGGCCCTGGGGGAGTGTGCAGCCCAGCAGGTGTAGGGACCAGCCCTCTGCACTGCTGCTCCCTGACTCTCTGCCCTCCTCTGGTCGCTGTTTGCCTAAAGCTGTCTCAGACTGCAGAAGGTGGAAAACCCAGCCTGTGAATAGTGCAGGGACAAGCTGGGGGTGCTGGAGCTGGGACAGGGCCTTGGGGGATGTGTGCAGTCTGTTCTCCAAGTGCAAGTGTGGCCTGCAGCATCCTTCAGGCTAACCTAAGGAAGAGACAAGCAGGTGAGTGGTCAGGGAGAGCTTGGGAGGAGCTGCCTGCGGACAGCGTGGTCTTCGTGACCGCTGTGAGAAGAGCTGGCACAAAGCAGCACGTGGCAGGTGGGCACAACATGGGCCGTGTCCCTTGCCTGGTTTCTGCCACCCTCCCTCTTTGGATCTGCCTGTGAACGTCTCCTCAGCGCTGGGCCTGTGCCCAGAGGTGGTCAGGGTTGTTTTAATGCATGAACAAAGGTGAGAGCGGGTTTCCGTGGGGTCCCTCCACCCCAGGCTTCTGGCAGGAGTCTGATCCCTCTGTGTTTCCTTCCTGCGTTCTGTGTGCGTGGGGGCGGCTGGGGGAGTCTGGCAGCTGTCCCTAGAGCCCTCTGCCCTGTCCTCCATGCTCCCACAGTGGGATTTCAGGGTGAACTCTTCCCTTGAGAACGGGGAAACTGCAAGCTCTGCCCCTGTCTCTGATCCCCCCTGCAGCCTCCCCACTTTCCAGATGGAGGTGGGAGGAGAGAAAGGAGTAGCGGGAGACTGGAGCTGTTGCAGGGTGGGTCCCCGGGCAGAAGTGGCTTCTGTCCCCGTGGTGTGTGGGGACAGTGAGGCCTCGCTGCTCCTATGGCTCCGGCACTTGTGGGAATGGGATGCACTGCTGGAACCCCTCCCCTGTGCTCAACCCTCCACCCTGTCCTGATCCCGCTGCCCTCCTTCCACCCCAGCTCTGTGTGCTCTTCACTCAGCACCAGGCTCTTTTGGACGGCCAAATACCTGCATCTATCTCATGGAAGTTCCATCTTTTTGAAGAACTACTTCTTAATTTTCACAAGGGTCATCTCCTGAGGAGGACAGCCCTTGTGCTTTTGGAGCACTGGGTACAGCTCCTACTGGAGGTGCATCTGACCCCCAGTGTCCTGTGGGAGCTGCTGCTGTCCCTTGTGCCAGGTCACCTGCCTGCCCCTCGTGCTGCCCAGCACAGTGATGGACGGTACCACATGGGTGGGCTGAGAGGAGCTTCACAGGAGCTGCTCTTTCTCTGATGCTATCAAATGTGGTGCTCCTGGCGCTTCTGCTGGGTGCTCCATTCCTGGCTTACAGCTCTGGGGAGAGGGAAAAACACCTCTGCAGAAGATGGTGGTTAAGACATCAAAGGCATTGAAGCAGAAGAGATGTAACAAATATAATTTTCTTGGGGCGCTTTCCTCTCTGCTCTAGGAATGAGGTGGAGAGAGATGCTCTGCGTAGAAATGTGCTCTTCGGTGGTGTCAGAGCCAGCTGAGGTGTCAGAGATGCCAAGATGACAAGGTGTGATTCCCATCTAAGCTCCTGCTACGGAGGTGCTGGCTGTGTCTGGGAAAGGCAGAGCAGGGTGCTAATCCCTTGGGAATGAAC
The DNA here is from genome assembly GCA_013400915.1 of Pardalotus punctatus. Lineage (NCBI taxonomy): Eukaryota > Metazoa > Chordata > Aves > Passeriformes > Pardalotidae > Pardalotus > Pardalotus punctatus. The sequence continues at coordinate 50,989 of VZTX01014519.1, read as the reverse complement.
AGGAGGCAGAGCACTAAGGCGCTTTTCCCTTTTTTTCCCTTTTTTTCCCTTTTTTTCCCTCTCCAGCTCTCCTTGTAGTTCTGACCTAGAAATTCCTTACTGCATTTGCTGAGCTGGCTTAGCTGAAGACTTGACTAATTTCTGGAGGATTAATTATTCAGAGAGTATTGGGAGGGAGGGTAATGTCTGCTCCAAACTGTAGGCCAACTTGCTCAGGGTTTCTGGCTTGGGGACGAGTGTTCCCTGGCCACATCTGCTGTGCAGGTACCTGTTGGGGAGCACATCATGATGTAGCTGTGTCTTGCTCTTGTCCTTTTATTTATTTGCACTCTGTTTAAGCAGAAAACCTAGTTCTGGTCTTCAGTGAGACAATTTCAGCTCATGCTGCTGTTCCTCCTCCCTGGAGGTCCCTGTGACTAATTTCCACAGGGCCCTGTCCCAGCCTCCCCGTTTGGGGTGGGCACCTCCCCCTTGGCCAGGGCTTTCACAGCGGGCCTTGGCCACAGGGATCTCAGGAGTCCCCCGGAGAGGGGCTGCCAGCAGCAGGTCTGCAGGGATCTGGTGGTAGTGCTGGGGTTTGGGGGATCCCTGTGCCCTGTCTCTGGGGCTGGGATGCAGCCGTGCCTGCATCCCGCTTTGCAGTCTATCCAGAGCCACTTTGGTGGGAGCATGCAACAAGCTGCAGTGTGGGTAGGACTTGTTCCTTTAAAGCCACGTTGCTGTGCTCAGGATCGTTCCTCAGATGTGCAGTGACAGCAACTGTTTTTCAGGTTGCAAATAGCTCCATGCCCTGGAGAGCATAAGGAGGAATATATTTCCTTGATCTCCACAGGCTCTTGATGTGCTGATGAAAGTGGATTCCCTGTTTAACAGCAAAGAAAGGGCAGGTTGGCAGTTTCTTTCCTTTCCATGCTTTTCCCATGGTGTTTTGGGAGCAAGCAGGGTGAAGAGGCTGTCAGCAGCTCCTGGACCCATCTGCAGTGCTGGGGAATGACTCGGGGGCTTGGATCTTTGCTGCAGTTGCAGGAAGGTGGGGGGGAGGCCCTCAGCCCTGCCGGGCTCCCTGCAGCCCTGCCAAAAAGTGCCTGGAGAGAACAAGAGCTCCTTAGGAGAGCTTTTACATGGAGCGATTTTGCTGCTGTCTGTTCCTCTGCACAGGGGCTTTGGCAGGAGGAAGAGTTTGTCCTGGACACCACCGTACAGGCACAGCTGTCACAGCTGGAGGAGCCTGGGCCACCCAGGCTTCTGTAAACCCTCTTTTCAGAAGGCAATACCCAAAACTTCTGTTTCCCTGACCTGTATGAACAGGCTGCTTTGCTGGTAGTGAGTGCAATGCTTTTTGTTTGTGTATTGACAGAATGATTGCAATAAACAGTAAATGATTTATTAATAACCTGCAAATAGCTGCTCACCAGCTGAGCAGTGGGATGTGTTTGTGCTCTCTCCTCGGCCGCAGGGAGCTGCCAAAAGCACCAGTGTTTACAGCTGACAAACAGGGGTGTGCTGGGGCTGCTCCTGGGGCTGCAGTCACCGGGTGCTGGGGGTCCCCCCAAACCTGCCGCTTTCACGGGGCACACGGGCAGCACCGTGGCTTTGGGGCAGGGGTTTCTCTGCTGGATCCACGCTGGTGCTTGTAGCAGAAAAACACGGAGGTGAGGAGTGCTCTGCCTGCCACAGCCCCCCGTGAGCTTTGTGGGTGCTGGGGGAGGTTGGTAAGGAGCTGCTGTCACCCCAAAGGGCCGGCCAGCCCAGGGCAGTGCCCTGCAGCCTGCCCATTCCTCCGGCACCGATGGCAGGAGTTGGCATTTCACTACAAGTCGTCCTCTCAGGTGGTCTGCAGGCATCTGTTTTCCAGTTTTTCCAGCTTCTCTCCCCATTGGAGTTTGGAAATCTGTGGGCATCCTTGCTTGGATCAGAGCAGCTGAATTTTAGCTGTTATCTCCTTCTGTAAGTCCACCTTCAGCCGGGTCCTGCAGGAGCTTCTACACAAGCTCTTGAACCATGAGGGGTTTAAAGGGAGTGATGAAGAGTTGGGAGAGGATGTGGGTGGCTCAGCTTCACCCTGCTGTGGGGAGCTGGGAGGATCTGGAGGATGAGGACAGTGGTGGGGAATGAATGGAGGATGGGCTGTGTTTGCAGAGTTGAGCCCAGCCCTGCGGAAGGGGGATGCCCGGGATGTTCCCAGAGCCAGGCCGGTGCAATGCTATTCCCAAGGAGCACTACAGCACTACAGCAGTGAAGGTGGTGGGGACAGTTGCTTCAAGCACCTGTCTCCAGGTGTGTGCAGTGTGTGAGAAGCAAACTGCACTGGAGATGCACTGCAGGGGAGTGTTACCCACTGCTGTAACCCCCTCCACACAGAGTGCTTGTGAAGGCACTGAGATCTCTGCAGTGGAGCCTGGCACAGCATCCAAGCCAACAGGTTCCTTTGGAAAGGAGTGGGAATTGGCAGCTGTGAGCCCAGAGAGCAGCGGAGTGTGAGGTGTGCAGGTGGCTGTGGGTCCCACTCAGGACCTGAAAATGCTCCCTGCATCTGTGAGTGAACAAAAGGTGTCAGCTCTGGTTCCCTGGGAAAATTATCTCCAGGTGCCTCGTGCTGGGTGGATGGGCTGGCTCTGCAGAAGGGTGCTGTGGATGCCAGTGAGAGCTACTTGAACTCTTCCCTGCATCTGCTTCCTCTGGACAAGTCCAATGTTTTCTGTTTGGGCTCCGTTGTGAAGGTGCTGAACACCGAGGGGATGCTGGAGCCCAGTTGAATGCAGTCTGTGCTGCTTTGGAGGCGGCACTTGCTGCACCCTGAATAATGCTGTACTAAACTGGGTTATCTCCCCAAAGCCATGAGACTCTTTAGCATATGATATTCCCGATTCTGTGACAGCCTGCAGTCCTCTGCTCCCGTGAGCCCTGGGTGAGGGAGCCGGGGTTAATTCCTGCCTGTCTTCCAGGACAAGCATCAGCAAGTGCTTCGGATTCCCACAGTGCCAAGGTCTCGAGGGGGGCTGCTGTGTCACTCACTCTTCTCTGGGAAGAAGGACCCTGTGAGGTGCTGAAGCTCCCTGCTGCCCCTGGCCTGGGGCTGTTTGTGCTGTTCCTGCAGCCTCAGGAGCCCCTGGATTCCAGTGGGAACCGGCGAGCGATCGCTGCCGATTCCCTTGGAATCGAGGTCCATCTCGCTCTCTGCAGGCACGGCCGTGTCTGCACATTTGCTTTACTGCTAATGGAGCTGCTGCTTTACCCATTGGTTCCTGCATCCAGAAAGGGCTCACGAGAGCGACTGCAGCTTTCCCTTTGCTCCACAGAACTGCTTGGTTTGCCTGGATAACTGCGATGATTGCTGGATTTCATCAGATGAGAGGCACATCTTTCTTAATAGCCTGTGTAATTTTTTCCAAAGGGACCCATTGCATTAAATCTTTAATCCAGCCAGCTGCTAAGGAAGAACAGTCAGGCTCCCTGCCTTTGCTGTGGAGCTCCTGCACAGCCCTGATGTTACCTGAGAGGCTTTCCCCTTTGGAGTAGCTGGAGCTGGTGCAGTCAGAGCCTTTGGAAGGGAGCTGGGGTGGCAAAGGGCCCTGTTGCTCCCCTGTTTTCTCGCTGTCTTTTGCTGTAATACCACAACCTTTGTGTGCCAGGGAAGCAGGATCCTGTCTGTGCTGTGTGTACTTGGGTCACATCAGCCGGAACAATGTGAAATAAACTGGAGGATTTGAGATGTGCTGTTGCAGGGCTGCTACCAACAGCCCTGTTCCAGCAGGTTGCTTCTGCTTGTGATTTCTTTCCATCCTCCAAAATCCCTGCTTGCCCCAATTTCTTAAGAGTTTCAGGGTTGCTGTCATTTTTGGTAGCTTTTTTTATAAAATGCCTTTTGGAAATCGGGTGATGTTTTGCTGAGCCTGATGCTGCCTGCCCTGCTCCTGGGCAGGGGAGAGAGAGGGCTGTGCTGGCCTGACTCACACTGCCCCCTCCTAGTTATGCTGATTTGACTTTTAAGTTGCATTTGCTGCATGTGCTGACCTTTTCTTCCTTCCTGTCCCCTGCTTTCTGCCCTTGCAGCCTTTGCAAGGCAGGAGTAATTTAGGAGGAAAGCCTCATTCATTTTTTGTGCTCAACCACGGGTGCAGCTGTTGACTGTGCTGACAAATGCCTTTGATAGATATTTACAGAGACAGCGACCCATGAAAGAGTAAATCAAAGACTCAAAGCTGGTGCCTGGGAGGCACCTTAATCTGGTGTGTTCCTCTGCAAATAGTGGGCAGGTAACAGAGACACATCTGCAAATCAGGCAGAGCTCAGCAGTGGGGGGCAGCTTCCCTAAGAAAAGGGGCCTGAGGATGACGGGGACATCTTCAGACTTGTAGAATCATGGAATGTCCTGGGGGGAAAGAACCCACAGGGATCATCCAGTCCAACTCCTGGCACTGCACAGACACCCCAACAATCCCACCCTGTGCATCCCTGAGAGCATCATCCAAACACTCCTGGAGCTCTGGCAGCCTCGGGGCTGTGCCCATTCCCTGGGGAGCCTGGGTATCACTGGGCACCAGAGCTGCGAGGCTGGAGGGAGGTTTATTAAGCTTGGCTTGCACAGCTTGGCTCCTGTAGCTGTAGTTCTGCGTGAGGCTTTTCTGTGGATGAAAAAGATGCTTTGCATGTTTATTTATTTATTTTTCATTTTCATGTTATCTCCTTTTATTTGCATCTTGGTGCCTTGAAAAAGCCTTATCTCCCAGCACCTCTCTGTGCCCCCCCCGTGGCTGAGTTCTTGGGATGCCAGGACCTAATCCAGGGCCAGAGGAGTCCTGGCCCTTACCCTGCTCCGGGGCTGGACTCACTGCCCGTGTCTCGGGGCGATTCTGAGGGATTTCAGCCATGACCAAGCTCCCAGGCACTGGCACCCGATGTGGCAGATGTGCCCCACGGGTGACACATGGCTCAGAGCCACTGCCGTGCTCTGGGCTGAGTGTCTGTAGCAGCAAAGCTGCTCCAAGTGCCAGAGCTGCCCTGTTATCGCTTCATCTTTTTCCTGAGCCCCTTGGGGCCGCTTGTGCTGTTCCAAGAGCATTCATCCAGGAGCGTTCACAGCTCTGGCTGCTCTGCTGGCAGCTCCCATCTCTGTGTGGCTGGGTGATACCAGCCTGCCAGCAGTGACAGTGTGGCCGATCCGATGTCCTCTGGCACTTCCCACCTTCACTGCTTGTTTGCAAGTTTTCCTGTTCTGTGTGTGAGATGCAGAGCACTCTTAAAACGTGTTCTCCTGGATGTGTGTGAGGATTTGTCCATGAGACATATGTGCCCTGCCTGCTCTGCATCCCTGGGGGTGGCAGGAGAGATGTCAAGTTGTTTGCTCTGGGGAGGACATGGGTCACGCTGTCCTGATGACTGTCCCTCCTGCAGGACAAGAGGTTGCTTCCCTGGAGCATTATTCCTGCTGGTGTAGGGATGGGAGGTTGGTCCTGCTGAGCAGCATTCCTGCATGGTCACCCCGTGGGCTCTGAGTGACATTCTGACCAGGCAGGGACACCCTTCCCAGCCCTGATGCAAGCACCAAGCAGAAAATCATCCCCTGACCTCTTTAGCCCCATCCCACTCCCTTTGTGGCCAAATCTCTGGCCAACGAGGAGGCCCAGGGTATGGATTGCCGTGTACCACTGCAGTGCATGGTCCTGCCACAGCCCCCATGGCAGAGGTTTTACTGCAGAGGGAGAGAAAGCTAAGCCTTGTTGGGAAATGAACGGCTGGAAAGACACAGCTGAGTTGGAACCATTGCCCAGCTGGGCAGAGCCTGAGAATGTCAGGGTGAAAAAGTCCCAGACTGTTTTTGGCTGCCTGAATGCTGCAGGGCAGCACGGGGCAGCCTTGCCCATTGTGGGTGCTGGTTGCCCTCACTCTGTGGCCCTGCTCTGTCCATGCTCTGCAGCAGCTGATGTGAACCCCAGGGGTTTTCTGAACATCCCAAAACTGCTGCTTCCTGTGGGGATGCTGCTGGCCCCGAGACAAGGGCAGAGCTGTGGTGGGACTCATGGAGATGAGCCGTGTCAGGCTGCACAGGGAAGCCCATCAGCTTCTGCTTTCGGAATGTGCCTGCCTGTGTTCAGCTTTTCTTTTTATGTGCTGCCGCAGGGCTGCTGGGGGCAGATCCAGGTGTTTTGGAATGAGTCTGAAGAGAATGATCAGGGCTCCAGCCTGGCACCAGAGGGGCTCCAATCCTGGAAGTAGCTCAGGAGACCTTCCTGAGACTCTTCTGGGAGGAAAAGCAGCACCTTGAGTTTTTCCTGCAGGCCTGTGGGAGGGGACATATCCCGATTTTAATCGTGTGGGGATCGCACAATGCTGAGCTGCACCTCTGAGCTCTGCCTGCCTCTGGGCCCGTGCCTGAAGGACTGGTCTCTGCCCCAGTTGGTTCATCTGTGCTGGCTGATGCTGGGGGCTGGGACCCAGGGAGGAAGTGGGACCTGATGCTCCCCGTGACCCCCACCTCCATCTTCTGCATGGCTCGGGCAGCGAGAGACCTGGCCGTGCTGCCTGGGGGGAGGCAGACCCACTGGATGGGGCTCTCCAGCACTTGCAGGGCTCAGAACACAGCTCCCAGAGCTGCCCGAGGCTCTGGCAGAGGTGTCCTGGCTGCTGCCAGCTGCTGCACGGGACCATGGAGCTGCTGAGCCCCGCAGGTAGCGTGGTGCTGGTCCCACCTGTGTGCTGAGAAACAGGGCTGAGTGCGGGGTGTCTCTGCTTGTGCAGAGGGGCATGCTGGACTTCACCACATTCCTGAGGTTCCCAGGAATGGGGTGAAGAAATCTTTGGTGTATTTCAAGCTTTTTTTCTCATTTGAGGATACTAAGGGATGGATTGCTTAGTGCTACAGCTGAAGAAAACCTGTGTGTACATACTCTGATGAGAGCAAATGTACCAAGTAGCCTGTTCTGTCACACACTTATGATGCTGGTTTTAGGCATTTGACAGGGAAAATTACTGACTTCAGTGCCTTGTGCTCCACTGTCTCCTCTCCCATGTCAGCTGGTAACTGATATAGAAGTTTCAATTTCTAATTTGCTTTCTCTTTTAAGCAAAAGGTGTTTCCCCATCAGTTGTGGCTGTTTCCCAGCAGTGCCTGTGCAGAGCGTGTGCTGTGAGTTATTTTTCTCCCAACATTGACATCATGAGGTTGGAAGTTTGGGGGTTTTCTGCTGTGGAATATGGCTGTGGTGCTGGACCTCCTTCATCCACACTGCAAGAAATGTGTGCTCTGCTTCCCCCGTGTCCTGGCACAGCTTGGCAGACCCCAGGGGGGTGTTTGTAAAAGGTGTTGCCCCCCTCTCTTTCGGAAAGGGCACTGGATTATGGTGGCTGCCCAGTGGATCCTTGACCCCAACAGTTTGGCAGAACCCCCCTTTCCTAAGAACACCCTCAGTGGAATGTGCTGGATGTGCAGTTGTTATGGTGCCTTTTCTGATGTGATCCAGGCCCTGGCAGGATCTGAGGACACTTTGCAAGGGCTGGAGTGTTGTCCCCCTGTAGTTACAGTGTTTTAGAATTTCCCTTTCTCTCTCATGGAGAATATAGATAAACTGTACTTTCTTAATCTCTGTGTTTAATGTTAGAGGCGTACAAGCCATAACCAATAGGTCTTTGGGGGTGGATTGTCTTTGGCCAATAGACAATTGTTTATTACTGGGTAGAAAAAGAAGTTCTTGTAAATAAAACCTTCTTCTTCGCCATCTTGGAGCCTGTCTGCCTGACCTCTCTACCTGCTTCCACAAATCCCACGAATAACAGAAAAGCAAACCATAGTCCCCCCACAGCTCTTCAGGGCACAGCTTCACATTGCTCAGTCCCTGGTGGGTGCTGGGGCAAGGTCCAAATGCCCATAGCCCTGGAATGAGCCCCTTCCTCCCCATCCCCTGCACCACGTGCAGTGCTTGCAGGGCCGTGGGATGAGTCAGCTCACTCTGGTGCTGAGGAAGTGTGGTTGGGCTGGGCTGTGTTTTGGTTCGCAGCAGACCAGCTGAGCTGACTCATTTCTGCTCCTTTCTCCTGGTGGTGCTGTGAGTTTCAAGTGTGACACAGGCCTGTCCCACAGCCAGTTCCCATCAGCCTGCACAGACACCTCCCTGGGGTTTCCTTTGCCTCTGTCAGCACAGCAGCATCCTTTGGGGGCAGCAGCAAGGTAAAGGTGGCAATAGAGGTGGGAGGAGCTGATGGTGCAGACAGTGCAGGATGCCAGGGTCTCACTCCTTCTCTGCAGTCTTTCTCCACAGCAGCAGAAACCTCGGTCCCACCCCACAGGGCTGCAGTGTTGGGTTTGAACCGTGTGTTCCTGGCATGAACATGATGTGAGCATGGAGGAGACTCCTGGAAGTGGCTGGGTTCCTCAGGGCTCCTAAGGAAAACGGGGGCTTTCCCAGGAGCCTGGAGTGCAGCTGCCCCCTGCACAGTTAACACCACCAACTTCCAGGGTCTGTGGATGTCCCTGAGGTGCCAGAGGTTAGGGAGCTGATGTGAGTGGCTGGAGCTCTGTCCCTGCTGCCTGCACGTGGGGATGTGAGCGGGGAGAGCAGTGCCTTGGGGCTGTATGTTCCTCTCAGGTGAGGAGTCTCACCATGCAACCTCTCACTTTGGTGGCATTGACCATCTGGGTAATTGTCTTTGTCCTGCCCAATGGGGCTGTAAATATTTTGCCTATATTGTGAAGGATCGGATGTGATCTGCTTTGTCATTTCTCTTATTTTCCTGAAATAAGTCAAAGTATTTGTTTTCCCTTGGGTGCTATTTGGGCTCTGTACCCTGGCAGTCCTGGAGGTTTTAATTTTACACAACTAGCATTTCAGAAGTTTTAGAGGTTTGTTTTGACTTTGTTTTAATTAAATTGCTATAACCTGGGGGAAATATTTTGCCTTAATTTAAATGGAAAGCGTTATTCCGAGTAAATCCAACATCCCTGTATAGCTGGTGATTGTGCTGTTCAGAGTTTTGACAGGAAAAGTTAAAATTTGACTCCAGGCTTGAAAGTTTGCAATCACTGACTGCAACAGGCAGGGCCAGCTCAGTGGCATAAGAGGATTACGTTAATCTATTGTTTGGGAAAGAAGTAAGATTTTAATATACTCTCTTTTGATGCAGAAATGGGATAATTACTGGTTGAGAGGTGAAAAAAAAAAGGTTGGGAGTGGAAATGGTGCCTGGTGTTGGATCCAAGGCTTGTTGAGGATGTCTGAGCCCTCTGGGCCAGTGCTCCCTGAGGGATGTGGTGCGTGTTTGGGGAGCAGGGAAGATGCAAATTCCCTTGGGGTCTGAGCATCGTCTTCTGCTGGAACATCCTCTCCACCACACAAATCCCGGCTGCCAGGCTGGGCCTGCTGCCAGTTCACAAAAGTCCAGGTGAGTTTGAGAGTTGTGAAGCCTTGGGAAGGGAAGGTGAAGGTGCCCAGGACTGTGCCTCCATGTCTGTGGGATCAGTTGGAGGACTTCATACAAATCCGAAGGAAGCTCGAGGTCATGGATGAGTAATTTCCCAGAGAGGCTGATGCATATTAGCAATAAATTCTTCTCTGTGGTGATGATGAGGCCCTGGCACAGGGTGCCCAGAGAAGTTGTGGCTGCCCCATCCCTTGAAGTGTCCAAGGCCAGGTTGGACAGGGCTTGGAGCACCCTGGGACAGTGGAAGGTGTCCCTGCCATGGCAGGGGGTGGAATGAGATGAGCTTTGAGGTCCCTTCCAACCCAAACCATTCTGTGATTCCGATTTTTCCGTAATTCCCTTCTGAGCAGGCTGTGCCAAGTGCTGAGCAGGAGCTGGTCAGATGCTCATCCTGCTCATTTGTTGGGTATCAGGTGATCCCCTATGCCTGGCTCTTAACTGAATTTTGATCCCTCTCCAGCCTGTGGCCACTGGAGTCACCTCCCCTCCCTGGTGGGCCCTGGGAGGGGACACAGCAGCCCTGGGCACTGCCCAGCAGCCACAAGTGGTTTAGGAAGCTGTGGGCACAGAGCTGGGCTGAAGGGAGCAGCAGGGGCTCACTGAGCAGCCCCCACGGTGTGTGCAGTAGCAGGAGGAGTGGGACAGTGCAACACCAAGGGACAATGGTGGCTAGGATGGCTTTGCCCCATGGGCTGGCAGCTGGGCACAACCCTCTGTCCCTTTTCTGCTCTTCTTTCCCTGGCCAGACCGCTGTGAGCCTGGCCTTTTTGGGAAGCCTTGGGGGTTGCGTGCTTGCTGAAGAAACCCTTGTAATGGTCCCCGTGGGTCTGACAGGGGTGGGGGGATGACAGATTTTCAGGAGCCGGCTGTGGGAGGGGGCTGCTCCTCCTTGGAGCTCCGCTGTCTGTGGGATGCCAGGAGCTGCATTGATTCTGTCCCGTGGCTCTCCCAGCCTGGAGACTGCTTGCTCCATATTGATTATCATTTTTTTTTCTGAAGACTGATGAAGTTTGCTGGGCTCTAATTGCATGAATTATTCTCCTTTCCATTTTCTGAAATCCTTGATCATGTTTTCCAGTTTTGGTTTGGGTTTTGCCAGGGCTGTTTTTTCAGGGAAAAAGAACAACAGGTGTGCAGTGAGCTGTGACTGTTTCCAGGCTGGTTGAGTATGTGGGGATTACACACGTCCCAGATGGTCCCAGTCAGGCAGGGTATGGGGATTTTGTCCCTTTTGATTTGAAAGGATCATAGTGTTATAAAATGTCCTGGCTTGGATGGCACCCACGAGGATCACTAGTTCAACTCCTGGCCCTTCACAGACACCCCAACAATCCCAGCCTGTGCCCAAGAGCATCGTGCAAGTGCTCCTGGAGCTCTGGCAGCTGTGGGGCCGAGACCATTCCCTGGGATCAAATGAATTTTGTGTGGGTCTCAAGCAGTGAGGGGGCAGAGCCAACGTGGCCACTTTTGGGAATGGTTCAGCAGAGGCAGAACCCCTTGCCCATAAGACAGCCCTGCCAGCTCCAAATGTCCTCAAGTTATCCTGCCTTTATTTCTCCTTTGGCTGTGTTTCCTCCCATCACCTCACTGTTGATGTTTTATACTTTCTTCTGTCCTTTTGAACTCAACAAACTATTTTTAGGAGGTATCAACCAATTTTCTCTTCCTTTTTTTTCACTTAGCAAGTATCTAAAAGCCAGTGTGACTCCTCCAGCTGCCTGTGCTGCTGGCTGCTTTTCCCTGCCCTTATCTCTCTCCTGCAAGCCTGAGCCAGGTTTTTTGTGCAGCCATCAGGGAGCAGCACCAGAGACAGCCCTGCTTTGGGAGGTAATGGTTCCTCTGTGCCCGTGATTTAACTACAGTGCTGTGAGTGGGGAGAACCTTTTGAAGGTATTTTGGGATGTAATAACCTGGCAATTTCCATCGATCTGGGGGGTTAAAAATGGAATTGGATTTCGGGAGCACGCACATCCCACGCTGCTCCAAAAAGGGACAGACACTGAGGGGTTGCTGCAGGGGGGTTACTGGATCAGCACCAGCACCTCCGTGCTGGGACCGGGGCTGCCTCTGTCCTGCCACGCTGGATTTGGTGGTGGTTCCACCTCTGCTTCCTGGGTGTTTCCCTGGGAAAGGTGACTTTTCATAGAATCATGGGAGGGACCCGTGAGGATCACAAGTCCAACTCCTGGCCCTGCACAGAAACCCAAACCATCCCACCCTGTGCATCCCTGCAAGCATTGTCCAAACACTCCTGGAGCTCTGGCAGCCTCAGGGCCGTGCCCATTCCCTGGGGAGCCTGGGCAGTGCCCAGCACCTCTGGGGGAAGAACCTTTCCCTGAGATCCAAGCTAACCCTCCCTGACACAGCTCCAGCCTCTCCCTGGGTCTTGTTGCTGTCACAGAGAGCAGAGACCGAGCGGCCCCTTGGGAGGAGCTGCAGCCCTGGTGAAGGAGATGAGCTCTGTGCTCCATCTCCTCTCCTCCAGCTGAACAAACCAAGTGCCCTCAGCCTCTTCTCCTATGGCTGCCCCTCCAAACCCTTCCCCATCCTCATAGTGCAAGGCTCTCCCTATGTGATTCTACGTTATTTCCAAGAATGAGGGTATTTTAATTTAATTTAAGGATGAGGGTATTTTACCCTAATTTGGGTAACGTATCTGGGTTTGCTGCTGGAATTAGAGTAGTTGTGCTAAGTGATACATTGGGTAAATCAGTAAATTGATGTGGTTGGCTTGTGGTAGGTACCGGCACGGAAATGTGTGTGTAATGCAATAGAGCTGGCAATTACAGCAAAGTGCCTGCTTAGACTGAAATTATAGAGGCTCTTGCACACTCTGTGCCTTATGACAGCTGTGTTGAGATGTAGCACTTCCCCGAGGGCTTCGCAGCTCTGCCAGCACGAGTGTGTCGCTCCCAGGGCTGTGCTGTTCCCAGGAGTCGGCTCCAGGACTCTCCAGACGTGTTCCTTCAGGGCTCTGGGCACCAGAGAGGACCCACAGCATTGTGCCACAGTGAGCTCGTGTTTGCACAGAGCATGGCACATTTAGAGTTAAGATGAAATGCTTTGACAAATTCTGGATGGAATCATTTAGGTTGCGAAAGTCTTCCAAGATCATCAAGTCCGACTGTTCACCCAGGACTGCCAAGCCCACTCTTGTACCCTTACAGAGAAGAATTTCTTTCCAATATCCCATCTAATCCTGCCCTCAGTCAATGGGAAGCCATTCCCCTTGTTCTGTCACTCCAAAGTCCCTCTCCAGCTCTCCTGGAGCCCCTTTAGGCACTGGAAGAGGCTCTGAGGTTTCTCTGGATCCTTCTCCTCTCCAGGTGAGCCCCCCCAGCTCTCCTAGCCTGGCTCCAGAGCAGAGGGGCTCCAGCTCTTGGAGCATCTCTATGGCCTCCTCTAGATTTGTTCTGATGTCTCTTGTGCATCTGTTTCTTCAGTCAGTTCATACTTGCATTTAACATGTTTCTTTACATGCACATGGTGATAATTGCTTTTCAACATCCTGTGAAATAATGTATTCCAATTTTATTTTTATAACTAGCTCAAAACATTTGATGGTTCTGTGGTGCACTGGGTTAACTGGCAGTGAAAAATATGGCCTGTCACTGTGGGTGTATTTAAAACAGAGTGGAAGAAATTTATTTCCTAAACCCCAAGAATTAGTGCTCAGAATTAAAAAAAAATACAGTGATTATCCAAATTCTTCAGTATTGGCTGAAACATTTGACAGGGAGCTGATGTATGACATCAGTGGCCAATTTTCCCCAGTTTGGAAAATTTGTGCCCCAAAGTCCTTTGAAATCCCCACGGTGCTTTCAGGTGACTTCCCAGGTAACTTGGAGAAGCCGGTCCATCCCTAGCTGGCACTAGGGGAAGGCTCATGAGAAATTCCCTTCCACCTGACCTGAGGACACAGATTTTCCTGGGGGATTAGGAAGCCTTCTTTCACTCAGTTTTGGGGATCTCAGCAGGTATTTCTCCATCTCAGAGAGAGAGAGAGAGACTGATGTCAACAGATGGGAGCTGGGTTGTTTTCCTTTGTCCACGGCCATCCTGGGCTGAGCAGGCAGCAGTGCCTCCTGCTCCAGGCTCTGCTCCTGATGAGCTGCTCAGGCTCCAGCTCGTCCTTTGGCCCATCTGGCTGCTTTTCTAGACTGTTCTGCTGTTGTCACTGCTTCATGTCACACCTCTGGTCTAGGACTCCACTTGTGCTTCCTGCTGGGCTCTGTCCTCCGCATTGCTGGAATTCTGCTTTCCAGGTACCAGCCAGCCTGGGAAAGGAACAAAGGGAAGGGAGCCTTAAACCAGCCAAGGTTTTCCTTGGTAGACATGGTGTGGCTGCTCCCAGTATGGCTTAACCCTGTCTTAACTGCTTCCCCCAAACACTGGGAGTTCGTGTCCTGGTGAGCATCCCCCGTGCTGTCCTGGGGGAGGGATGAGCTGCTGGAAGTACGGCTGATGGAGGAGCAGGATGGGCTCTTCATCAGCTGCTGAGTGGCTTTTAGGGATGCAGCTCCCCAGAAGAGCTGGGGCTGGAGAGTAGTGTGTGTGAGAGTAACTGGTGCTGAATGGTCTGGGTGTGGAGTGAAACTGGAACCCTGGAGAAACACAGTTAGGGTCCTCTGGCACTGTAGGAGTGGATGGAGGAGCTATCAGCTCAGACAAACCCTCTTTTCCCCCTTCCCTGCTTCTGCCTATCCATATTGAAGAAGTGTAATTGGAGCAAAAGCTGCTTGGGAAAGCCACAAAGATGTAACCAGATCTGGCTTGCTCCCACTGGGCTGGGGAGCACAGGGGCTGGGGACTGGGATGGTGCAAGGGCCACCTTCCAGGGCTGTCTGGCTTGTCCCACTGTGCTGGCCAGGCACAGGACCAGGCAGAGAAGCTTCCCAGTTCACACTGAGGGTGTCTGAGCTGCTGGGAGGTAGCTGTGATGACTTCTGCCTGAAAAAGCATCATGGTTGTTTGCAAGCTGGGACCAGTGTTGCTTCCCATGCTGCCATGGCTTTGCTGTGTTTGGAGGGTTCTGAAATGGGGAATGTTGGTCTCTAGGGCCCAAAGCAGTGTATGTGCAGGAATGTGTGAGATGACCCAGCCAGCCAGGCTGTGTTTGACTTGTGGGTATTTTTCCCCTCCCAAATGCTGCAGCCAGCCGTGTGAGATGCCTGTGCCAGGGCTGGGTGATGGCTGTGCAGCCGTGCTCAGCATCCCCCAAGTCCCAGCGCTGTGCGGGTTCTGATTCCTGCTTTAACATCTCCTCCATGGCTTCTCTTAAAAATCAGTTTATGTCTCTGCAAATTAAACCACTGTTTCGCTTATGAAGTGTTTCATTCCACTGATAAGTGGAAGTGGGAAGCTGTCGCATCGCTGAGTGCATGGCTGCAAACCCCAGCACAGCAGATTGTTAATGTGAAATTAGAGAGTTCAGCAATATCTTGGCAGATTGCCTCTGCTGCCTAATAGGAGGCACCGAGCTCCTCTGGGAGCCAGCCGGTGTGACAGTCCTGTCTGAAGGGCTGACCACTCATTCCTTGAGCAAGGAAGGGCCTGAGGGCTGTTCCATGTCCCTGGGGCAAAGGAGACAGCCCTTCCCTTGCCCCAAGCCACCAGCAGAAAAGCAGAGGCTAAATCTCAGAGGAGAGATGTGGGAGCTTGTGCTGCCTCTGCCCCAGCGCTGGTTGTGCTTTCAGCCAGATGGGTCCCAGTCAGCCCGGTCCAGGGGACTGGGATACACTGTGGGGGCTGTAATCCCTGCTGGAGTATTGCTTTTTGGGCATAGATGGAGGTATTTATGGACTCATCTGAGCATTCAGGCCTTGGTACCGTCAATGCCACTGACCCCAGCTTACCCATATGTGGGGTTTCATGAAGGCCATGCTTCCTCCTGTTTGTTTTCCAGGTGCTGGCGCTGGTGGGCTCGTGGACTGAGCTCTGCAGCCTTGTCAGAAGCCTGACTCCCTACCGAGAGCTGTGGCTCCTACCTGCCCCCCCCGAGGGTACTGCAGCAATGCGGGGTGTCCCTGGCTGTAGGGGTGTCCCCCATGCAGCTGGAATGCTGGGGAAATCTGGCTTGCTCCTTCGATTTTGGGTCCACAAGTCTGTCTAATCCTCCTGCTGTTTTTTCTACAGTCTTCCAAATCGCCCTTTTGTCCCCAAACAATTTTGCAAATGCCAAAGGAGGATCGGTGGGGCAGCATCGCTGCTCCTCTGCCCTCCCAAGAAGCGGTGGGAGGAAGGGGAGAAGAGAGGGATTCAAATTAACGCCACCCTTCCTCTCCACCCCTCTTGCTGCCCTGTCCAGCCCGTCTCCCGTTGCCTTGGCATAGCTCCGGAGCAGGTAACATCACCGCTGCCAGGTGACCCCGCTGTCCCCGCTGCAGGGTGGCTGTGTGCCTCAGCCCAGCCGCCGCCGGGAGAGCCGGTGCTGTGCCTTTTTCCATAGCAGGGAAACAAGAGTTTGTCCCCTTCTGCCTCCCCTCCTCTGATCTCCCCCTCGGCTGCCTCCTGCTGCCTCCTGCCAGCCCCCTCTGCTCTCCCCCGGCTCCTCCGCTCTCCGGCTCATCTGACCTCCTTTGACGTGTTGCATTTCACCGTGGTCGGTAACGGGGAGCCGATGGGTGATAAGAGGGGTGACAGTGTTACCGGCTCTCGCTGCGGCGCACAGAGCCAGCCGGCGGATGCTCTGCCCTCTCCACAAACCCATCGATTTGGGGAAGCGCCCCGGACCCCTCCCCGGCAGCGGCGGAGCCCATCGGAGGGAGCAGGTGGGAGCCGGGGGAGGGTGGCTGTGCGGAGCAGTGCGTGAGCAGCTTTATTTCCCCAGCTGCCGGAGGGGAACGGCCCCCGCTTTCCCCCGCCGTGCGTGCCCGGGAGGGAGGAGGTGCCCGGCGGACCGTGTGCCTGCCCGGTGCAGGTGCTGCTGGGGTCCCCGTGACCGCGGGCCCCCCGAGCATCGCCGGCCCCCCGAGCATCGCCGGCCCCCCGGGCATCGCCAGCCCCCGAGCATCGCCAGCCCCCCGAGCATCGCCAGCCCCCGAGCATCGCCGGCCCCCCGAGCATCGCCGGCCCCCCGAGCACCGCCAGCCCCCGCTTTGTGTGCGGGTCTGCGGCGGGCCGGCTCGCTTTTCCGGCTCCATGTNCCCCCCGAGCATCGCCAGCCCCCGCTTTGTGTGCGGGTCTGCGGCGGCTCGCTCCGTTTGCCGGGATGAATGTCAGCGCCCGGAGCGGGGAGCAGGGAGTGGAGATGGTGCAAACAAATGATCCCCCCCCCAAAAGGAGCGCGGGCGGTGACGGGGACGGTGACTGTGCCTGTCACAAGCGGCCGGCGGGGGCGGCCGCCCGGGTGTCCCTGGGCCGTGCTCCGCGGGGCGCACCCGGCTGCTCGGGCATTTAATTCCAAGGGGGAAGCTGAACCAGAGTCTAGAGGAAGAAAGGAAAATAGGGGAGGAGGGAAGTGGAGGTCAGGAAGGGTTTTGGCAGCGGATGGCTGTCCCTTGTGGTGAGGGGGCTGCTTGCAGGGGACGGCTCCAAGCAGGGACATAGCAATGAATGCAGGTTGTTTATTTTTTAACATGGCATCTACACCAGAAGGATAAAAGGGTGTTCAGGTAGCTTGGGTCTCTGCCAACTGAGTTGCCACCAGTTTTTCTTGCTGTTTCCTCTCTTGGCGTGGCTGGGAGTCGCCGTCAGACACCCCTTCCCCTGGATATGCCTCACTGACTTCATCTGGCTTTGCTCCGTGGGGCTGGAGCAAGGTTCGGGTGGTTTTTTTCTGAAGCCCTTGTTTTTTCTCCGCCCAGCTGGCGTCAGGCGCCGAGGATGCAGAGACAAGTGCTCCTGACTAGGGGAGGGCTGGCAGGAGGATTTCCCTTCGGGTTCGCAGCATCCCCGTGTCTGCTGTCTGCTGTGGAAAGGCTTTGTGCTGGAGCGTGGGGAGCAGAGCTCACAGGTGACCTCTACCTGGATCAGCCTCGCTTGCTTTAAATGCCTGTCCCTTTCCTTGGCTCAGGTGTTTGGTGACAGGCTGGAAAGTCATGGTAGGTAGGTGCTGCTGGCAGCTGAGGGTGTCTTCTGCTTTGGAAAACCGGGAGAGAGGAAAACTGGTGGACTCTGAATAGCCTTGGGAAGAGGATCCTCTCCACCTGGTCGCCACTCGCTGTAAGAACAGAGCCTTTGGAAATTCATCTGAGCAGCCGATTTCTTGGGGTCTCTCACCGCCTCTGAGATCAAACCCCATCCCCTTCCTCATCCGAGGGCCACCACAGACACGCTGGGCCACCTCCCCAGAGGGCAGCTCCTCCACCTGCCCGGTGCCACTCGCCGTGGGGGCTCGCAGACCTTTGCCAGCACTACCGAGGGACCCTTTCCAGCGAGCACTTTTAATTTTTCCTCTTCCTCCTCCACTCAGCTCTGCAGCATCACACAAAATACATGTGCAGCCGCCAGCTGCTCTGGGCTGTGACCTGCGCTTGGCTCAGGGAGACAGGACTTAGCACCCTCCCGATCTGAGGGCTCACTGTGGAGCACGCTGTGGACTGTCCAAGTAACTCCTGGCTGAACTCCTGCCGCCCCGCGCTGGGTCCCTCCCGGAGCCGTGCGCTGGCAGAGTGCGCGGGGCAGCAGGCACGGCTGGGGTGTAGCATGCACGAGTGTGCAGAGGGACACAGGGACGACAGTGGGAGCCATGGCTTCGTTTGGGAAGCTGACGGAGTATTTCAGCCTGAGGAAGTCGAGGCCAGAGCTGCGCTCCAGGCGCTGGGGCCGGCGGAGCGGGAGCTGTTGCTGTAGTGTCACGGAGTGCAGGTACGGGGTGGCAGCGACCCGACTGTCCTGGTGCCTCCATGTGTGCCCAGGGGCTGCGGGATGGGATGTGGAATCCTTGGTGCTTTGCTTTCCATTTACCTGTCCTGGGGCTGGGGCGGGGGCTGGGAGCAAGCCAAGGGCTCTGGAAGCATCACCCCATTCTGTCTGGGGCTCCCACATAGCTCATTGCTGTGGGGTGTCTCCAGCAGGCTCTGTGACCTGGCATCTGTCTCCCTGCCCAGGGCACGTCCCAGGTGTCGGTGGCACATCTCGGGTGTCTCTTGGGTGACCACGTGCAGCTGTACCTGCCTGCCTCTGCCTGGTGCTCTCCATGCTGTGCCACTGCACCTCTCCTCATCAGAGGAGCGAGGTCATTGCACCAAAATCGCCCTTCCCTGCCCCTGCCCCATGCAAAACCCTCTCTGCAGGGGCAACAAGAAGTGGCTTCTCAGGTGAAGTGGAACCTGTGTGTAGCAGGTGCTGATGGAGCCTCCTGGCACAAAGGAGGGGGTCTGGGCAATGGGGGTTCCTCTGGGCAGGCAGACACACGGTTCATCAGCAGCTTGTTTGGGGTATGGATTGATGAGGGGAATGCAGTGTGTGTGGGGAGGGGTGGCATTTGGGCTGACTAGAAATCCTCTGGGAGCGTGTGAGTGCTCAGAGTTGTGTTGGGGGGTTGCACACATCCTTGTTTTGCATGTAAACACAGTTACTGCAATTAAGAAAATTGCTCTGTGGCTGGGTGGCTTCTCCTTGGATGTCACGAGCAGTCTGTAGGACAGAGCTAGCACTCGGGGCTGCTCTGGGCTCTTCCCCCTCTGTGTGGGCTCAGTGTGACCCCAAATCTCCTGCTGACCTGCATGCTGTGGGGTCTGGGTCCGTGTAGGGGGAAAAATAGCACCGAGGTATTCACTCACCTTCTTCCCCGGCCGTCGAACACTTTGTAAAGGTTATTAAAATATCTACAGATTCAAATGAAGTTGGAGCCCCTCCTGCTGCTGCCCATGGTGCTGCTGAGACAGTGAGACGTGCACAGCCGCTGCTGTCTCCCCTCTTGCCTCGGTGGCTGAAGAGTTGCCGCTTCCCTGCTCACTCGTTTCTCCAGAAACATTCCCGGCAGGGCCAGGAGCTTCGTTCTGCTCCTTTGTGGCATTGTGGACAGAAAGCCTGGTCTCTGCCCTCAGGTTTTTGCTGGGCTGGTGTGGAGCTGGGTGTGAGGAAGGTCTGTGCTGCAGGTGCTGCCAAGCACAGCACGTCCCTGGGGCTGGCTGTGTGCAGCCAAGCGTGTGCCAGTGCCCGGTCCGAGGGACAGGAGGAGGTGCTCCCCCATGCAAAGGCTGCTGCGGTTCTGGACGTGGGGTTTGGGGTGACAGGGGTGGTTTCCTCTCATGGGAGATGTCATGGTGCCTTCCTAGCTCTGGGACATGACCCACAAAAGTGGCATTGCTGGCATGTAGCTCATGTGACAAATTTTTTTGGGGAATGCTGGCCATGGATGTGGGACTCCGAGCAACCTGGTCTGGTGGAAGGCATCCCTGCTCATGGCAGGGAGTCGAACGGGCCGAGCTTTAAGGTCCCTTCCAGCCCAAACCGCTCTGTGTCTGAGTTTTCCCATCATGTAGGACCGTGGCTCACCGTGTGTCAGACGTGGCCCCCGGGGCTGCTGCCTGGCAGGGCTCAGCTCCCTGCGGGCTGACGGACACCCTTCCCCAGCAGGGATTCTGTGTGTGCCCCCGTGCTCCCCGTGGCCTAACTCGGCTTGCAGAGAGCTCTGCTTTCCCTGTTTTGCCCCCTGGGCCATGCAGCTGCTGCAGGGCAGCTCCTGTGGGCTGGATCCGAGGGTGTGGACAGATTTCCTGGTGTCCCTGACCCCTGCGGTGACAGGGCTCGAGTGCACCTGTGGATACCAAGTCCATTCCCTTGATTGCTGCAGTTGATTATGGAAGCAAAACCAAGTGTTGATTGAAGTGTGGGATGCTCTGAAATCAGTGTCACTTCTAACCCCAGCTATTTGAGTTTCTGCCTCTCTTCCACCTCCTCCCCGATGTCTGTACCTTGAGAAGCCTCAGGAAATCTCCACAGCTGAGATCCAAAATCCAGCACAATGCAGCTGCTGCAAATGTCTGGCCCTGTGCTTGCTCTAGATGGTGCTTCTTCCAGCTCTGTTGAGCAACTTTCTTCACTCTAATGTGAGCAATTTAAGCATGAAAGTAAGATCCTCCCACATTTCCATGCTAGTGGAAGTACCAGAGGTCCTGCACCCCAGGTTCAGCAGGCTGATGTGTAACAGCCCCCGCCACAGCCCTGAGCACAGCCCTCCCCTGGTCTTGCTCAGGGCAGCCAGGCTCCCACCAGGCTTCCCAAGGCTGCATAATCCCCTGGGACCACAGGGAACAGACGTAGGCAGGTACTCAGTCGAGAGCATGCACTGACTGGAGTTATTAAATTCTATATATAGTGGTCCCACGCATTCTCATAGGGCCTAACAGAAATTAGCAGGTGTACAGTTATGGTTTTAAATAATATTCCTGCATTTTTAAACTACGCCTTCAGATAAAGCAACATGGGTGAGCTGGGATGAGTAAGTGTGCTGGGCTTGAGAATTTATGGGTTCATACTCGTGTGCAGGAGTGGAGCCCAGCAGGAGATCATCTCACTCGAGGTGCTTTGGGGCAAAGGTGCTGCTGGCAGGAGCTCTTCAGCCTCTGCCCTCCTGCTCTGCTCCCACCTATGGCCCTGAGTGTGTCCTGATTTGAACCTCTGTGTTGTGGCAGCTGGAGGCTCCTCCAGGAGCCCTGCACTGCAGGAGGGGCTGTGGCCCAGCTGCCTCCTGCTGCTGTTAAATCAATCACCTGCACAGTTGTCCCCGGGGCTGGAAGGCCCCAGGTGTGGCAGGGTGGGGAGCAGGGTGTCCCCTGTGCAGCTGCAGTGGGACAGGGACTGGCAGTGTGAGTAAACACCCCCACCACGCCCAGCCCAGGGGAGCAGGTGATTTATCTGCAGCAACTTTTCCCCATCTAGCAGGAGCAATGATGGATGAATCAAAATCTCCAGTTGATGGGCTCCGGAGCGGGACTGCTTCGTGAGTGATGGAGGCCTGGAGCATCACAGGGACAGGAGGGTTTGTCTGCAGCACTGGGTGCAGGTGCCTGTGGGTGCTTGCTGAGGTCTGTGGGGTCGTTCTTTGTGTTATCTCATGGTGCTCGTGCCCAGCTCTGCATGTTGGCTGGAAAGACAGAGAGGATCTGCTCTGGGAGGAGGAGAAATGGAAGGAAAAGGCAAGTTATACTAAATAAATCTTCTCCTAGTGAGCTATTTATAAACTGAAAGGTCTGGACAACTGGTTTTGGATTCCTGCAGCTTTTGCAAAGTGGATCAGAGCATCACTGTTGTGTGGGGGCTGTTGTGCTCTACCTGGGCTGAGAGAATGGTCCTGCTCCACTGTGAGTGAACTCTCAGGGGCAGGATGGCACTTCCCAGGCTGCTGTCTTTTAGCAGTGAGCCAACCTGGCAGAGCCCTGGGCTGGAATCCTGGGAGCCTGCGGTGGTTCTGCGAAAAGGGGGATCCCATGTCAGAGTTAATGGGTTTGGGAGAATTTCTCGAGGACACTCTTGGAGCTGTCCTCAGCCTGGGTGCAATGGGGGAAAGCAGAACTGCCAGAGAATACTGGTCCTGTCACCAGGGTGGTGACCTGCAACAGTAACTAATTCATTAAAAAAATCATTAAAAATTCCAATTGGAAGTCATTAAAAATCCCAAGTCCTGTCCAGGGGTGGCTTTTGAGAGAAATTTTCTCCTCTAGGCAGGAACTTGTGGGCTGATTCAGTGGCTTTCTCTGTTGGTCCTGGACTGTTCTCACGTGGCCTCAGGAGGCTGATGTCTGTTCTGTCTTTGGCAGCTGCACCTCTTCCCTTCTCTGTGGTCCTCAGTGCCCCATAGGGTTCCCACAGAGGGGCTTTGATGAGCTCCTCAGGAGATCACTGTCTAGTTATGGAAAAGAAGATATTCAGGGTGGGGGAACAGAGGTGAAGATTTGGGCCTGGGTTTGGATCTTGCATCCTTCTCCTGGGGGAGACCTTCAGCCCTGGAGGCAGCAGAGCTGACAACCCCTAAAATCCTGGGGGGTGAACATCCTGCATCCTCAGCAGGCTCCAGGAGAGGAGCTTTTCCTTGGCCTGGGCTGAGCAGTGGTGAAACTCAGGGAAGCTCGGCATGAGCAACAGGGAGGAGAGGAGTTTGGCTGTGCTGGGCGGGCAGGCTGTCAGCTTCAGGGTGCCGCTATCTTTTTTTCTCTCAAAACCCGAGTTGGAAGTTGGTGTTAATTAACAATGAATTAGATTATGTAAGAATTAAATAACATAAAAATTCTGGCTTGTCTGGCCTGTTTTTGCCTGTGCCATTAGATAATCTCCAGCTGAAGAAAGTGTGCTCGGGGTGATGCTCCATCTTTGCACTCCCGTGGGGTAGAGGTGGGTCTGGGTGTCCCTGTTGCTTCCAGGGTCAGAGCCTGTCCCCAGCCTTGTGGGAAGCTGGACCAAGGAGCTGCTCTTTGCCATGGGCAGCTGTTACCTCCACTCCTTTGGGGATCTTTTCCCCACTGATATCCTGATCCATGTCCTCGCTGTGCAGTTTGATGGGCTTTGAGGTGGGGAGGGGTAGTGGGGAATGTTTTCCTGGCAGGATTGTGCTTAGTTGTTTTCGGGTGCTTAAAAATATCTCCTCAGCTCTGACAGCACATCTGTGTTCAAGCACATGATCGTGGTGGGGGACAGGAGGAACTGGCAAGTTTTGGGGCTGGAAAACCGCACTGAACTCCTGTGTTAGCAGCACACAGCATGAGACAGGTAAAGATGGCATGTAAAGGTATCCAAAGGTATCCCTTATAGCCCCCTGAGGGGCTCTCCTACGTGGTTGAGAGTTTGACTGACTTTTCCAACTTGATTTTTGACATGTTTTGAACAAAACCTTTCTGGTTCTGAATGACACATCCATATGGAAGGATATCTGCATTGTAAAGGAGAAAACTAGCAAGGAACTTGGAAGTGTTTTGGGTTAAGTGGGAAGTTTCCACCTGAAATTAGTCAATAATGTGTTTGTGCCACTTGTACTCCAAACTTCCCAGCGCTCACACCTTCCTTGCCTGCTGAGATGCCAGCAGGAAAACGTGTGTGGCTGCATGGATTCACGTTTTTTGCTGCAACAGATCGTTTGAACCTATTAAGAAATCAATGTCCATTGCTACTGCATGGAAGTGGTCGGTGCTGGTGCTGGAAATAGAGTCCTAAATCCAGTGTTAGTGACTGAGCTTCGTAGAGGTGCTGAGCATCCATTAATCCTCTTAACTGGAACAGGCAGCTGAGCCTCAGCACCTTTGCAGCTTGGCTGGGCAAGAATGAGGGAAAGAGCTTCAGGAGCTGGAGCTGGAGGCTTCAGCCTCAATCAGCTGGAGGTTGAGACTGTGGTGATGGGTTTTGGGGTGGGGGGCTGTGCTCAATGGCAGCTTGTGTGCTCCTGGGTGAGGCGTGCTTGGAAGGATGCTCCAAATCTGGAGCCCCTCTGCCACGGAGACAGGCTGAGAGCTGGAGAAGAGAAGGCTCTAAGGAGACCTTCAAGCTCCTTCCAGTGCCTAAAGGGGGATTATAAAAAGGAGGGGAGCAACTTTTAACACAGGCAGACAGTGACAGGACCAGGGGGAATGGTTTTAAACTAGAAAAGGGGAGATTTAGATTGGATATTGGGAAGAAATTCTTCCCTATGAGGGTGGGCAGGCCCTGGCCCAGGGTGCCCAGAGCAGCTGGGGCTGCCCCTGGATCCCTGGCAGTGTCCAAGGCCAGGCTGGATGGGGCTTGGAGCCATCCGGGCTAGTGGAAGGTGTCCCTGCCATGGCAGGGATGGAATGGGATGAGCTTTAAGGTCCCTTCCAACCCAAACCGTCCTGGGATTCTGTGGTGCCACCTGCCCTGTGTGGCCGCTCCTGTCAGGGTCACTGGTGCCCTTCAGCTCTCACAGGTGCCCCACGTCCCTCCATGCTCGTGGTCCATGATGAGCTGCAGGACTGAGCCTTCCTCCCCTCTTCTCTGTGCCAGCCTTTGCCCCAGCTTTGTCCCCGGTGTCTCATGACGATGACAAGCTGTCAGACGTGAATGATTGTGAGCAGAGTGGCAGTGCCACGGGAGCAAATGACATTTAGCTTTTGTTGCTTCATTGAGCTGCCTGGGTTTTGTACATTAAACCTAAAGAGGGTTTTTGGCTTTGTTCTCCCCACTGTTTGCAGCGCCGTGCCTGGGATCTGTCAGGAAGGGGCTTGGGGAGCAGCACAGAGAAGAAATCTGTGTCCCCATGAAACCTGTCCTTGCAAATGGCTTCTCCATCAAACCTTGTCTCACCCTGGTTCTCTGTGGTTTCTGTGCACTGGGGGACATCTGGGTGCATTTCCAGTTCCAGCCCCCAGTGATGTGGTCTCAGTTCCACAGAGCTCCTGGTCTCCCTGTGGGCTGTGGTTCTGTCCCCTCCCACGCTGCCAGGGGGCAGGGGGAGGGCATGTGGACAGAGACAGGGATGCTCTGAGCCTTTGCCTCTTCCTGCTCCTCAAACCCCTGCTCCCACGGCTGTGGGCAGAGGGATGTTTAATATCTGTCCCATAAAAGTGCATGTATGTGTGGCCTGGGAGCTGGTTGGGAAAGCTTCCTGGATCTGACAAGACTAGAAAAGCACATGGGAGCTCTCAGTGTCATCTTTTTGTGGTTTGGAGCCATGCTTTATCTAAAGACAAGGTTTGCACCCGGTGTTCTCCCTTTCCTCCTGGCTTCCAGTCTCCTTTGAAAGCTAGACTTTGGGATGGGAGATGAGCTGGGGAGCTGCCTGATTTCTGCACAAGCTGAAGCTCACCTTTGCCTGGATTAGGCAGAAAAAGATGAATGGGCACCCTTTATTTTGGGGTGGTAGTTGGATGGAGTAGTGGGAGGAAGGAATGATACTGGTATTAAGGGGAATTACAGGCAGAGCGTGACTGCAGGAGCCGGCTCCTTCAGCAGAAAGCCTTGGCCTGTGAGTCACGCTTTGCTCGAAAGGCTGTTGGATTCCTAATTCCCACTGTTTTGGCACTGAGTCACAGCTGGGTGGGGGCGCAGGTAGGAAACAGAAGCACCAGCAATCCACACCGGGATTTGCGCACGGAGAGGGGGAAGGAAGCGATGCCAGACAGCGGGTGGGAATGTTAACAGCTTCTAATAGCAGTGGTGGCTGGCACGGGGAAGATTCTGAATGGGGCTGTCCCTGGGTGCCCTTCCCTGCCTGTTCCTGCCGGTGCAGGGTTGTGAGGACACTGGGCAGCCCCCGGGAAAGTGGGGGGGACACCAGACAGTCCCTGGGGTGTGTGCGGACACTGGGCAGCCCCTGGGATGTGTGGGGACACTGGGCAGTCTCTGGCATGTGTGGGGACCCCAGGCAGTCCCCAGGATGTGTGGGGACACTGGGCAGTCTCTGGCATGTGTGGGGACACTGGGCAGTCCCCAGGATGTGTGGGGACACCTGTGAGGCCCCAGGATGTGTGGGGACACCTGTGAGGCCCCAGGGTGCATGGGGACGCTGGGCAGCCCCGCTGCTGGCTTGGGTGACAGGGGTGGCTTTGTGACAAATGCTGTGCTCCAGGTGGGAGGGGGAGCTGGGGGAGCCCTGCCCCATAACACCTGGCAATGTCCAGCTGCATCAGCATCACCTGGGGTGACGGGAAGAGCCTTGGTGGCCCTGTGTCACGGTGAGCTGAATGGCAGTGGGGACAGTGGAAGGATGGAAGTGTCGCAGCTGTGAGTGCCTGTGCAGAGCCCCAGCAGCAGCGAGGAGATGGCACTGGGGTTTGCAGGCACCGGGCACAGTGTCCTCTCTCCACCCCCTCGGTGCAGGAGCCTGGCACCCTCCTGCGGGGAGGTTTGGGTGGGTGATGTCCTTCGAACAGCCCCTGGGTGGGGGAAGAGCCCCCCTAGGAGGAGAGGGCTGCTCCAGGGACAGCGTCCAGGTGATGCTGGCCTGCCAGAGTGGGCTGAGCCAGCTCTGGGAGAGGGGATATGCCAACAAAAGAGATTTTCTCTGGACCCAGGAAGAAGCATTTCAAAGAGGAAAGGAAAAAAGGACACTACTGTTGGGAATATTTCAAATGGGAAAACCAGAATACTTCCTTTAATAATTAAAACATTTTTTTTCCCGCAAAAATTCTGTGTTTTTTCCTGTAGGAATAGTTGGCAATTATACAAATTAATGCAAGATATTTTTAGTTTGTATTTTTGGATTTTTTGATGAGAGAATGCAGATGGGAATAAGCAGCTCCTCCTGGTTCCCTGGCTGTAGCAGCCACTTGGGCGTGGGGGGAGTGGAGCAGAGCCCCCACCTGTCGTCTTGGTTTCACACTGTGCTCTGTTTTTCACTTGGGTTTCATAAACAATATTCATTGTTTGGCNAGTGGAGCAGAGCCCTCACCCTCATCCCCCACCTGAGGCAGCCCCTGGGTGTGGGTGCTGCTGCCTGGAGCATCCGTGTGCTTCCACAGGTGTTTGGATGCCACTGGAGCTGGCATTTGTTCCTGTTGGCTGCTTGGATGCTCTGGGCCTTCTGCTGCCTGTCCTGCGTGCAGGATTTGTGTGACTGCCTCTGGTACATCTATTTTTTGGCTGCAAATCCGTGTTTGTAGAAAAACTGGAAAGCTCCAGTGCATTTTTATGTTGCTTTAAAGAACAAATAGATAAAATTTATCGCAGAATCCCAGAACGGTTTGTGTTGGAATGGAGCTTTCATCTCACCTTGTTCCAACCCCACGGGCAGGGACAGCTCCCACCATCCCAGGCTGCTCCGAGCCTTGTCCAGCCTGGCCTCGGACACTGCCAGGGATCCAGGGGCAGCCACAAGTTCTCCACTGGCAGAGTGCGAGCTTATTCTAACCTAGGATTTTAGGGGATGTTTTTCCTGCAGTAGGGATGTGTTTCCCCTGGCAGAGCCCGGCTCTGCTTTCCTCTGTGGGTGTTGAACTGCAGCTGCTCACGGAAGTGGCAGAGTCCCCATCCCTGGAACCATTGAAAAAATGTGTGGATGTGGCACTTGAGGACATGGAAAGTGTTGGTGGCGGTGCTGGGTTGGATTTTATAATCTTAGAGGTCTTTCCCAGCCATGAGGATTCTGTGACTCTCCAGCCAGCCTGCCAGCTGAGGCTGTGGCAGGGTTTTTGCCTGGAAACAGAAGATTTTAGGCTCTGCTTCCTTGCACCACAGCCCAGCCCATCCCACGGGTCAGCTCCTCGGCCTCAGTGCTGCTGTGCAGTGGGGCCCTGGGGCTGCCTGGGGCTCGGATCTGGTTCTGCCCTGGAGGAAACCCATCCCCGAGTGCTGCTGCCTGGGCTTCCTCTGCGCTGTTTTGGGCTGTTTGCTCCTGTTCTCCCCGCACAAAACAGATAAAATCCATTAGCCCGGCCACAAGCAGCTGCTGGGGGTGCTGCTTTGGCCAGAGCTCTGCTCCCAGCTCCTCTCAGCCCCCATTACTCCTGCACTGAAAAACATCTTTTTAAGGAATTTTGCTGTGATACATTGGGAGCGTAACAATTTTTTTCCGTTCAGTGGGCTTGTCTCTCTGACCATGGTGGTGACCTACCCCTTGTGCTTCAGAGGAAAATGAAAACCAGCCCAAGGCTCTGGTTGAAAGGTGGTGCCCAGGAAGGTTTAAAACAACATGCCTATGAATAATTATAAATCTGCTTTTTGACCAAAACATATATATAAATAATTATTTTTGCCAGGGGTTAATTGTCAGAGATGGATCAGCTCTGCCTCTGTTCACCTCCAGTGCTGGAAAACTTGGTCATGCTGCAGAAATTATAGGATTTGAAGCAAACCAAGCAGCTCCAGCTGATGTCTGGAGTGTCTTTCTGTGCTGGAGCATGTCAAGTTCAGGGCTGAAGCGTCTCCCCTGCGGCTGTCAGGAGCAGCAGTGTCCTTTCCAAGATGATCTCAGCGGCTTTTTGTCTTCTCTGTCGTGTGATTCGGATTTTGAAGCAACAGGGGAGACTAGACCTGTGTCATGAGACTGGGAACGGGACCAGGAGTTGGGGGGTTGTGGTGGTTTGCAGCGCCAGTCCTGCTCCAGGGGTTCTGTTGGGAATGCAGGATGGGTGGAAGGAGGGCAGGAGGTGGGTGCTGGAAGGGGCTGTGATGCTGGACCCCTTCACATCCTCCCTGAAAGCTGTTTGCAAATGCAGAGGAGGCAGTTACGTTATTGGTCTTGTAAATTAGCCAGCCTTTTAAAATCGGAGCCGGGACGTTTGTCATCCACGTTGCTTGTGCTTCATTAGCTTTTGTCTCCAAAACGTTTCAGGGGAGACAGGAGATGCATAAACACCACAGCAGAAAATCTGGGAGTCAGAGCACAGCGTCTGTGGCTGTGTCTGGTGAACCTGGGCAGTGGAAGCTGCTGCTCTGTCCTGGCCTGGCAGGTCACAAACGCCTCGACTCTGCTGTCCCCACTTTGCACAGAGTGTGGTTCCTGCCAGGGTGGCACTGGGGCTCTGTCATTCACAGCCAGGAGCTGTTCCTGCCTGCACTGCTCTGCCTGGGGCCACTTTCTCTGCCCATTGCTGCGTTCCCAACCACACTTTGCTGTCCCTCTCCTGCCTCAGGGCTGGCCACATTTGCCAGGCACTGCTGTGTCCCCGGGGCTCACATCCTGCTCAAGAGCTGACTTTCAGTGTGCAACATCTTTAGCTTGGAAGCTTCCTTGTGCATCTCAAACACCCTGCTTTGTAAGCCTCAGACCTCTTCCTTCTAGAGGGTGATCCCTGAGCCTCTCATGGAGCATCCCAGATGCCTTTGAGCCATCCTCTCTGCTCACCTGGATGGCAGAGCCTGGCTGCAAGCCCAGGGACAGTCCCCACAGTGCTCCCTGAGGATGCAGGTCACGCTCTGAAGCTGCCTGCAGGGAGGATGCTCGTCCGCTCCACTGCCGTGCTGGGATTCATTTCAGCTTCTGCCATCTCTCCCCATTTATCAGAGAGACCTCAGTGAGCAGGATAAATGTTCACACTCCATGAATGTTCCTGCTTCTTTCCCTGGCCCGGGGGAATTTTTGTCTTTGGACTTTTTGTGGTGCAGGTGCAGCTCCAGCAGGTCTGGGCTGGACTCTGCCAGAGCCTTCCCGAGTGCCTGGTCCATGCCCTGCCCCTGTTGATGGAGTGTGATCAGTGCAGCTGGTGGGCAGGGTGTGCACCGCGCTCCTCTCACCCCCAGGATGTGAAGGGGATGCTCTGGGGGCACCACAGGGACAGAGCACAGCAGAGAGGGCAGGGTGAGCACCAGCAAGGGCCCCGTGGGGTGCTCCTGGGCTGGGGAGTGGGGGGAGCACCCCCCCCCCCCCGCTGGGGATGTGGTTCACTGCCTGCAACAGAGCTGGAAAAAAAGGTTCTTTTAACAAAGAAACCAACATACTTTTGAATGAATGAATGGCAGTGTCTGGCTCCAATGTATTTCCTTATGCATTCAACAATTGGATTCCAGTGAATGGTGAAATGGAGGCGTTGCTACAAAACACAGCCACAGTGCACTGCTTGGGAGTGCTGACGTGAAAGGTTTGTGTTTTTTCACCTTGTTTCCCTGGGGATGGCTTTGCCCAGCCTGCAGTGCCGGGATGGTGTCGTGGTGCCAGGGGTGAGTAGCAGCAGCAAATCTTTAGTGCTGGGTAAATACCTGGTGGGAGAGAGGCTGTGGGCAGTGGCTGCTGTGACACTGCCTGTCACACACCTGAGCACTCGGGGCTTTTCAGGCAGCATCTGCCACTAAAAGAACTCCTGGCCCTTCTCAGGGCAATTTGGTACTTGGCTCCTGACCTGGGCTTCGAGCACAGGGGCTGGTCACAGGGGGAAATGGTGCTCAATCCTTCTCCAGGCAGCTCGGAAATATTTTCCTGAGGGCTGCCCTCAGCACCAGGGGTGTGTGACCTGTTGTCCTGCACATCCCACACCCCTCAAAATGAAAACACAGTTTGCAGGGACAGGAGCAATTATCCCCTGGATGCAGGCGGTGTTTTGTTCAGTGCTCAGGTGATGGCCCCACTGCAGAGATTCTCTGCAAGCCAGAGAAGTGGCAGGAGAAGAAGCTTTTGCAAACCAGCTGGTGGAAATTGTGGTATTTACCAGCTCACAGTTGAGCCTGGGAAGGTATTTTTATAGCTTCACATAGCTGTTTTTTTCCTTTTCTGAATTTGCACACTGAATGCTGTTTTGGGTTTTGTTTTTCTTTGAAACTGTCTCACAGTCAGATGAAAGATGCTCTGTTTCAGCTCTCATTTCCCACTCTTCACACACATACACTGGCCGGTGAGAAAGGAAGGTGGTTTTCTTTGGGTGTTTTTTGAATGCGAAGGGAAGATTTCTCAGTGATTTTCTCTGGCTTTGCAATCCACAGGGTCACTGGAAATGCTGCCAGTGACTCACGGGTTTGCTCACAGCTGATAAGATTTGCAGAGCAAACTGGTGATTTGAACAGGTGAGGATGCCCAGTGAAGGCTCTGCTATGCCAAAATCCTCGGGCTTTGGTTTCCAAGGCTACTCTGTGTGTTAGCTACCTGATTTCTTCTCTCATACTCCTTCCCTAGCATTCACCACTGCTGTGCGATCCCCTTAAACTTCACTCCCTGCCCTCTGTGGTGTCCGGCCACGTTGGATGTTGGACTGTACTGAGCCACATCCCAGAGGCTGCTGCCGTGTGCTTCTGTCCAGAAACAGCTTCTGAGGCACAACAGCCTCCTCTGCCTCCCCTCTCCTCCTGCTGCTGCCTTCTCCTGCAGAGCACCTCTGCAGAAACCAGCTGCAGTCAGATGTTGGCTTGTCTCCTGCTGCTGTCGGAGTGGGGATGGGGAAGATCCTCGTTCAGATCTCTTCTCAGCCCCGTGGCTCATGGCAGAGCTCATGCCTGGCAAGCACTGTGCCCTCCTGGGGTGTCAGAGGCACAGCTCTGCCTTGCCTCGGGCTCTGGGAGCTGGGCTGGCCTGGCTGCAGCCCAGCCTGGTGGTGTATCCGGCTGCTTCCTGCAGGAGCGAGCTCTGTGTCTCCCCTGGGCAGCCACAGAAAGTGGGGTGAGCTACCGTGGCAGGACAGGGTGAATTCTGTGCCGTGCAGCTGAGCACTGCGGGGACACCTCACAGAGTCCCAGAAGGGGTTGGGGTGGGGTGGGTTGGGTTGGAAGGGACCTCAAAGATCCTCTCATTCCACCCCTGCCATGGGCAGGGACACCTCCCACTGTCCCAGGCTGCTCCAAGCCCTGTCCAGCCTGGCCTTGGACACTGCCAGGGATCCAGGGGCAGCCACAGCTGCTCTGGGCACCCTGGGCCAGGGCCTTAACAACCCCCAGCCAAGAATTTCTTCCCAATATCCCATCTATCCCTGCCCTCTGGCAGTAGGAAGCCATTCCCCCTTGCTCTGTCCCTCCATGCCTTGTCCCCAGTCCCTCTCCATCTCTCCTGGAGCCCCTTCAGGCACTGGCAGGGGCTCTGAGCTCTCCCTGGAGCCTTCTCTTTCCCAGGCTGAACGCCTCCAGCTCTCCCAGGCTGGCTCCAGAGCAGAGGGGCTCCAGCCCTTTGAGCACCTTTAGGTTTCCTCTGCACTTGTTCCAGCAGCTCCATGTCTGTCTTCTGCTGAGGGCCCAGACCTGGATGCAGTTTTTAACACCCTTGTTTGCCTTTGGGACCTGTGTTCTCCCCCTGTACCTGTCACCTTGCACTCAGCTGCATCTCCACAAGCTGTTTCAGGAATGGATGTGGGCGTTTTGTTGGTTTGTTTCCATTTTGCAGCCATTATTTGAATTACCACGGGGCTCAGGCTGTGCAGGAGTTGCACCTCCCACTCCCCATGCCCCGCTTGGAGAGAGGGTTTGGTGGGTAATGGCTCCTCCTGGCTTGTAACATCTCTCATTTTCCTGAATCCAGCTGGAACCCTTGCCGAGTTTTTAAGGTCAGGTTGCTAAGTTACACCTCCTTGGAGGAGTGGGCTGAGCAATGAGTTACAGGCTGGAGCAGCTGAGGGCTGGGAAGATCTGGGAGTGGTGTCCCTCTGCAATAACCGGGCTCTCCTGACCCCTGTCCCTGCCATGCTCTCAGCCTGTACCACATTCAGCTGTTCTTCCCCAAACCTTCAGCTTTATCAACTTCCTTTGGTCGATTTATTGAATTAATTGACTGAGGGTGTAGAGGAACCCCCACAGTTACCTGTGGGATGCTGTGCAGTGCTGCAGGAGGAGGAGCAGCCCTTCGACTTCTCTGTCTATTTTTGGTTTGAATTTTGGAGCTGTGAGCTCTTTGGGACACGTGTTGTCCCCTCTGGAGCTTGGAAGTGGCCTCACGTGTTCCTCACAGGGCACATGGCTGTCACCAGGCCACAGCCCTGGAGCAGGTGGGCAAGGTCTGGAGTAGCTGCCCCCCTGCTCCTCTGCCCCACTCCCTCCTTAGTGTTCCTCCCCAGATTAACCTCCACTTCTCCTTTCTGTGTTCCACGAGCAGCCTGTCCCGGGAAGGGATTAGCACAGGGGGTGCTCGGGTTTGTGTCAGAGCTGCTGGGACTGGGTGCTGTGGCAGGATGAAGGCTTCCCTCTTTCCAGGAGTGAGACACCTCTGGAAGGTCACCATCCTTGGGCATTTCCAGGACACGGGCAGGTTTTCTTGCTCAGTTCCTGGGCAAATCATAAATCAGCGAGGCTTATTGGGGTTCTTTTTGGATTGTGAGAGCAGTGGGTTTAGGTTTATTTTCCTCTCCTGCTCCTCTCTCTGGTGCTGCTGGGGTTCTGCTGGGGCTGCTGTGGTGACTCCCCCATCCTGCCCTGGGAAACTGCCGACTCCACACTCCCTGGGTTGGGCTGAAGTGCCCTTTGGAGAGCAGTTTCTCCCACCGAGAAAGCCGGGAAGGCAGGCTGGAGGTGTGTGCAGTTTGTTCCCAGCTTGCAGGAGGGCTGCAGGAGCTGGCTTTTAACTTACATTAACCTTTTCTTTCTTCCTCCCTTCCCTTTATCCAGGCCCTTCCCCTCTCTTTCCTGGGGATGGAGAAGGACATCACCACGGGGAAGGTGCTGGACACAGCACAGCTTTGGAGATCAGTTCTGCTGCTTTTGTTGCCGTGTGTCAGGGGCTGTGGCCGGGATGGGGGAGCTGGAGCAGCCTGGCCCCCTGCCTGGAACAGCCACTCCTGCCCCATAGGTGGCCCCAGGGCTGGCAGCAGGGCCCTGGCCCTGCTGATGTTCCTGCATTTGCCCATCTGGCTGCAGACTGGGAGTGATGGAGCTGTCACTGGGCTCCTGCCTGAGCTTTCACACCCAGCCAGGAGGATTTTTCCACCCCTGTCATGACTCAATTACGTGCTCTCCTTCCTACCCAAGTGCCGAACGGCAGCTAAATATAGGCTGTAACAGCGTTGATTATGGCTTTTCTAATTGAGCTTTACACTCCATCAGGGATCTTTACTAATGGGATGTGGCACCCTTGATAGCACCCAGCTGGGGCGCCTGCTTGGGAAGCAGACGGAGATGCAATGTGACTTCCTGGTGCTGTCAGGTCCCGCCTGGCAGTGCCTACTGAGGCCTCTGGAGCTGCTCACACAGCTCTGGTTTGGGCTGGGATGGAGTTTATTTTCTTCCCAGTAGCTGGTCCAGGGCTGTGTTTTGGAGGATTTAGGATGACAACAATGTTGATAACACTGATTGTTTGGTTAATGCTGATTAGTGCTTTCCCTAAGTCAAGGACTTTTCCATTTCCCATGCTCTGCCAGCCAGGAGGTGACAAGGACTGGGAGGGGTCATGGCCAGGACAGCTGATCCGAACTGGCAGAAGGATATTCCAGACCATGGATACCCAGGATGGAAACTGGGGGGGTTGGCTGGGAGAGGTTGATCTCTGCTGAGGAACAGGCTGGGCTTTTTGGGTGGTGAGAGACTGTACTGGGCACCACTTGTCCCTCTGGGATTTGATTCCTCTCTCTCTTTTTCATATCTCCATTTTCATTACAATAATAACAATAACAACAGTAATAATAATAATAATAATAATAATAATAATAATAAACACCACCACCAACTGTATTTCAATTATTAAACTGTTCTTACCTCAGCTCATGGGTTTTACTGTTTCCCAATTCTCCTCCCCACCCCACTCAGGGGCTGGGATGAACGAGGGGCTGTGTGGCACTTATGTGCCAGCTGTGGCTCAACAATAACAAGTGGGATAGTAAATCACTGGAGCTGAATTGTGCTTGGGAATTTGAGTTCAGATTTCAGAGCTAAACAGGTTTCTAGCTGCTTTGCTTTTTCTGACAATATAAATAGCTGCCTGAAGATATACAGCTTGAAAATTGCTTCTCTAACAGAGCAAATTCTCCTGTTTTTCCCCCCATGTGACTCTTGAGAGTGGCCCTGTGAGCACAAAGGGACGGGAGCACTAAAATGCTAATGGGGTTCTGCAGGTGATGGAGCTGTACACAGGTATCCTGGGATTTACAGGCACAGGAAAAGGAATGTTTTGAACTCATTTATGCAGCACAGCGATGTGTTAATCTCTGTCCCTGTTGCCTTGTGCCAGTGAAATATGTTACAATGAGAGGTACAAATGTTCTGCTGGAATGGAAACTGCTTGGGATGCTAATTCTGGCTTTGTATCTCTTGGCACAGCTTGTTTTCCGTGCTGATCCCACTGAAGCGTGGGAGCTGGGGTGGTCAGGATGGTGCTGAGTGCCTGGCACGGCTGTGGCACTGCTGCTCCAGGCCTGGGGCAGTGCTGTCCTGTCCCACCCCCCGAGCGCTCTGTGACAGCTCCTGCAGCAGAGCAGCAGCACCTGGGAATTGCAAGTGAATGGGATTGATTCGTACCAATAAACTGCTGACCCTGATGTCACAGAGTGCTGCCCACCGAGGGAAGTGCCCGGTCCTGCCCTGTGCCCCAGCTGCTCCCTCCAGCTGTGTGCCCCGGGGCTTGGAGTGACCACCCCTGCGAGGAGGCTGCACAGCGCTTGGCTCTGCTCCGGCCGTGTCTGCTCTCCTGAGTGACAGCAGACTCTGGCATCACCTGGGGGCTGCTGCCACATTTGGAAGGGGAGTGACAAACATCGAGGTGACAGGCGGACACCAAGGGTCAGGAGCTTTGGCGTGATAGACTGTGCCCGTGGGACCCTGAGCACTGGACAGTGGAACAGGATAAAATGCAGCGGTGGAACGTGCAGGGTTCCACCTGCAGGGGGGTTGCCCTGCTGGCTGTGCCAGGAGCTCAGCTCTGCATGGTCACAGGGCTGCAGCCCCTCTGCTCTGGAGCCTGGCTGGGAGAGCTGGGGATGCTCACTTGGAGAAGGCTCCAAGAAGAGCTCAGAGCCCCTGGCAGGGCCTGAAGGGGCTCCAGGAGAGCTGGAGAGGGACTGGGGACAAGGATGGAGGGACAGGACACAGGGAATGGCTTCCCACTGCCAGAGGACAGGGATAGATGGGATAATGGGAAGAAATTCTTCCCTATGAGAGTGGGCAGGCCCTGGCCCAGGGTGCCCAGAGCAGCTGTGGCTGCCCCTGGATCCCTGGCAGTGCCCAAGGCCAGGTTGGATGGGGCTTGGAGGAACCTGGGCTAGTGGAAGGTGACCCTGCCCATGGCAGGGGTGGTATGGGATGGTCCTTACGGTCCCTTCCAACCCAAACCATCCTGGGATTCTGTGATGCTCCAGGACAGGGAGAAAATGCTGAGTCCAAGATAGAGGGAGGGCAGGGAGGGGTGTGCAAACATCCATGGGGAAATGAAAGCTAATTTTGTGAGAGGAGACTGGAAGAACTTGTGTTAATCAGCCTTGAAAAATGCGGGCAGAAAGGGGCTGGGACTTCATTATAATGGAAATTAATCATGGGAGCAAACACCATAGTGAGGGGATAATTATTTAAGCTAAAGGTTAATATTGGCACAAGAACAAATGAGCATAAGCAGTGAAGAATTGAATTTTAGATGGAAATTTGAAGGATCTGTACCATTCATTATGAGATTTGCCCATGGCAGGGGGTTGGAATATGATCTCTAAGGTCCCTTCCAACCCAAAGCATTCTGTGGTTCTGTGGCTTTGGAACAGCGCCTTGGGCTGTGCTGGGGAGCTTCTTTGGGCTCAGCTGTGGGTTCTGTGACAGCAGGGGACAAGGGACAGCCTTGGCGTGACCCTCAGCACAGGACACCCCACAACAGTGCTGGGCTCCACTTCTTTTCAAATCACATTTCTGGGATCCTTGGAGCATGGCCTGGGCCGGTGCCGTCCCCGAGGGGGGCACCTGAGGACCATGGTGGGCTCTGGGGTGGAGCAGGAGGAGGGGGACCTGCTCCCGTGCCCCCCTGCAGGCCTGGGCTGACTCAGGGCTCTGGGAAGAGGTGGCAGCAGGTGGCCATGCTGCCACATGGGTGTGTGTGCGGTCACCTCTGCAGATGTGGAGCCCCATCATCAAACCCAGTTGAGTTTTGACCTCACGGAGACCTGGAATTTGTGTTTCTACATGTTCCATGATACTCTGGGGACCTCTACAGTCCCTGCTGTGTGGGTCTGGCTTGCTGGAGTCTGGACCTTCCCTAGTACCTGTCCAGTGACCTGGTTTCTACCACAAATCCCTTTCTGGTGTCTTGGACAATGCTCAGTGGGGATTTCACTGTCTCAAAGGAAAATTCTGTCTCTTCAGTTGTGAACCCTCTGGTTTCTTTATTTGCTTAATTTAAATTATCTCTGAGTTTTGAGGTGGGCTGGGGGCTTGAATGCTCTGTGTGCTGTTCATGCTGGTTGTGCCTTACAGATCAAGAGGCAAATTCTAATTAGAGTCCATGGCCAAGGAAGAAGGCTTTGCTGGCACAGCAGCAGCTTTGCAAACAGAGGGTGCAGTGTGGTGCTGAGCCAGGTGTGCCCAGGTGGGCAAAAGGCCAGTGGTACCTGGCCTGTACCACCCATGGTGTGGCCACAGGGCCAGGGCAGTGACCGTGTCCTGTGCTGGGCACTGCTGAGGCACCTCCAGGCCTGGGGTCAGTTCTGGGGTCCTCATGAGAGAGGCACTGAAAGGCTGGAGCGTGTCCAGAGAAGGGAATGGAGCTGGGGAAGGGGCTGGAGCACCAGGAGCAGCTGAGGGAGCTGGGAAAGTGCTCAACCTGGAGAAAAGGGGGCTCAGGGGGACCTTGTGGCTCTGCACAGCTCCTGACAGGAGGGGACAGCCGGGGGGGTCGGGCTCTGCTCCCAGGGAACAGGGACAGGACAAGGAGAAACTGCCTCAAGTTGTGCCATTAGGGGAGGATTAGATTGGATCTTGGGGAAAATTTCTTAGTGGAAAAGATGTTTGGGTATTGGAACAGGCTGCCCAGGGCAGTGGTGGAGCCCCCATGCCTGGAAGTGTTCAAAAGTTGTGTGGATGTGGCCCCTGGGGACATGGTTTGGTGCTGGGGGGANGAGCCCCCATGCCTGGAAGTGTTCAAAAGTTGTGTGGATGTGGCCCCTGGGGACATGGTTTGGTGCTGGGGTGATAATGGTTGGACTCAATGATCCTTAGAGGGCTTTTGCAACCTGAACAATTCCATGATCCTGTGAAGGGCACGATGCTCAGCCAGGGGCTGCACGTGTGTCCCAGAAGGGTCCTGGCCTGAGGAACCCCTCCCTCCTCCTGAACAGCCCATGTCCTGTGTCCTGTGTCCTGTGTCCCGTGTCCTGGGTCCCGTGGCCTGTGTCCTGTCCCCC
>VZTX01014519.1:0-12786 GCA_013400915.1 Pardalotus punctatus | reverse complement strand
CTGTGTCCTGTGTCCTGTCCCACCTCCCAAACAGCCCATGTCCTGTGTCCTGTGTCCCGTGTCCTGTGTCCTGTGTCCTGTCCCACCTCCCAAACAGCCCATGTCCTGTGTCCTGTGTTCTGTGTCCCATGTCCTGTGTCCTGTGTCCTGTGTCCCATGTCCCGTGTCCTGTGTCCCATGTTCTGTGTCCCGTGTCCTGTGTCCGTGTCCCGTGTCCTGTCCCACCTCCCAGTCAGCCGTGTCCTGTGTTCTGTCCCTGCAGGTCTCTGGACAGAAAGCTGCAGCGGCCGCTCCTGGGCAAGTCGCGGACGCTGCCCAGCATCCCGCAGTCGCCGGTGCTGAGCCGGGTGCCCCTGCTGGAGCCCGCAGCCTACAGGGACGAGATGCCGGAGCAGAAGCCCTACAAGAAGCACTCGGCCCCTGAGCACCAGAAAGGCTGCACGGTCCCTTCTGCCGGTGAGTGCCGGGGTGAGCACCCAACCTCTCTGTGTCTGCAGGATCCCAGCAAAGCTTTCCTGCTTCTTCAGGGCCACAAATCCAACTCTGCCCTACGTGGGGTTTATTCTGCTCCAAAACCAGCCCTTCTTGGTGAACTTTTGTGGTTTTTGCCCCTGGTTTAGTCTTTCTTTGAGGTTGGTATTTAAACCTCCCATCCTTCATATTATGCTAGTGAAAAAGAAGAGTTGGTTGTTGGAAGCCACCCAAGGTGGGGAAGTGATGCTCAGAGCCTTCTGCCTGTGGGTGTTGGGGTGAGATACCGCCCTGGGGGCCTCTTGGCCAATGCAACAGGCTCAGGTTCCTCTTCTCTATGTCACAGAGTGGCTCATAGCAGGGCACTCATAGCTGGTCTCCACCAGGACCAGCGGCAGGAGCATCATTGCTGTGCTCTTCCCACAGCCCTGGCCTTGGAAATTTGTGAATGCTCCCAGTCTGGCATTGTGTATTGGCCTTTGGGTCAGCCCTGAGGGTTTTTATCATGTTCTTCTACTCTCATGCTGATCCTGATGAAATACTAATATGGCTGGGCCAGCTGCTCTGAGCAAGTTTATTGGCAAAGCTGCTGATGGCCAAAGCGTTCCACTGCTTTTGGTGCCAGCAGAATCACACTGGGACTATAAAAGTGATGGGAAGGGGGATTATTAACACCGAAACAAAGATAAGGCCTGAAAGCCAGGGCTGACAGTCCAGTGCTGAATAAAATCCTTATAAAACAGCTCTCTTCAAACTGCACCCTTGGATTGTTTTTATTTTTATGGTTTTTTTAAATTATCCCTCTCACAGTCAGATCCCAGCAGAGCAGCTGTCCAAACCCTGGATTAATTTTGATGCTTTGCAGGCTGCATTTAATTTCCTGATGCTACTAATTCTCCCAAAAGTTGTGCACAGAGCAGATCTTTGCACATCGCTGAGCCTGTCCTGCCCCTCTCACTGTGACAGAGCTCCTGGGTGTCCTGCAGCATCCAAGCCACCACTTCCCTGTGTGGAACCTGTGGGTTTTCCTTTAGCCCATCAGATTTTTAGAGTGGGTCTTGGAATGGGAGGAAACCTGCAGGAAGGCTGTGTAGCCTCCACCATGAAGGACATGGCACCCAGAGCTCTCTTGCACACCCACAGGTCCCTGGTTAGTCTCTTGGTGCTTCCAGGGAGCTGTGCTGGAGGGAGGGAGGCAGTGGGAGGCTGGTGGAAGAGCGTGGGGTGATGTCCTAGTGTGAGTCAGAGAGCCACTGCAAACACATCCTGCTGCAGACCCCTCCTGTCCTGGGAGCGCAGGCAGGCCTGTGCTCCGTGGAATTCCCGTCCTGGAGCAAACCCCATGCACAGCCCTCCCCGCTCAGGGGGAGTCAGGAAAAGCCCTGAGTGCACATAAGAAGTGTTTAAGGTCTTGCTTTATTCGTGGCTGGAAGGGGCCAATGATGCCAAGAGGAGGAGGAATAGAAAAACCCTTGGAGATCAGAAGGCTTCCTCCACAGCCAGGGTAGTTGATCAATGAGTGAGTAGTTTTCTGTCCAGATTCTCCCAGGTTCTTTTCCTGGCTCAGTTAGGAACTGCTAATTAGTTACTCCTGAAGATTCTCAGGATGCTATCCCAGAGGAGAAAAAGAAGGGATGGCGCTGCTGGCAGGGTGGGACATTTGGACAGCGTGATGGGAATGGAGCAGCACATGGCTCTGCAGGTTAACGAGCCCCACCGTGCTGATGAGGAATGCAGGATTCCCATAAGAATTTATATCCTGCTGGGCTGCAGGATATAAGGAGGGAGAGAAGTTGGAACAGGTTGCTCAGAGGCTGCCCCTGGATCCCTGGAAGTGTCCAAGGCCAGGTTGGACAAGGCTGGGAGCACCCTGGGATAGTGGAAGGTGTCCCTGCCCATGGCAGGGGGTGGAATGGGATGAGCTTTAAGGTCCCTTCCCACCCAAACCATTCCATCATTCTCTGATAAAGTCCTTTCCTTAAAGAAGTGCTGAATTTGCTTTGAGCAGGTGCCACCACTCCCCATTCAAGGTGGGGGGGCACATGAGCAAAACCAGCTCAGGAAGAGGCTCACACACAGGGAGAAGGTTTGGCAGGAGCAGGGCTGTCTGTGGGAGAGGTGATGAGCTCATCTTCAGGGAGAGTTCATGGCTCTCTGGGGAGCACCTGCACTCTGTCTCACTGCTGTTTTGGGGGCCATGAGCAGAGGAATCACCAAGCAAGATGGAAGAGTTGATCATCTTTGGTGTGGATGACACACTCATGGGAACATTGGGACATGTTCCTCAGCCTTTTCCTTTGTGTCCCCGGGTTCTGGTGCGGCAGCACTGGAGGAGGGGTGTGCCCTGGCACTTCATGGGAGCTCACAGGAGCTCCTGCTGTGGCACCACAGCTCCTCTGCAGATCCTTGTGAGGGCACCAAGGTGCCTGGTGGGGAGCTGGGTCCCTGAAGACGGGCAGAAGAGCAGAGCCTGTGGCTGCTGAGCCTGCCAGGCCCCTTCTTTCCCTTCAAATCAACCTTCCACCTCACTCCATGAGCTCAGGAGCTGGCTGGGCTGGTCAGCAGGTCTGCATTCCCTGCTGGTCTAGTTTTGTTTTTCCCCTGCAGGTTACCCATAATAATGGTGTGGTCAGCTGGGATGGGCTCTGAACTCTCCCTCTCCATCCCATGTCCTTCAACCCCTTGCCCAGAGCTCCTCAAGGATTAACCCCAAATCCTTATGGCCACAAGCCCAGAACGTAGAGTGGGGAAGACAAGCACAAATGGGACTTGGTTGAACAGCACCTGCCTTGTCCAAACCATTATCCCTTGGGTTTCACACTGCAGTGTGCTGGGAGGTCTCACACATGCTGGTGGCACAGAGAAATGAGCTGCCTTCCTCCGTTCTTACCTGTGAAATTGTAGGGGTGGAACCGAGAAACACTGTCCTTTGCTCTGTCTCCTCTTCCTTCTGCAGCAGGCAGGGGCTTCTTCTCAGCCTTTGACCGCCTGCAGCCCTCAGCTGCAGCCTGCACAGAAAGTGACTGCGTGGTTTATGTGCCTGGTCCCTTGCAGTTGCCTCCTCTTGCCCCTGGAAGGGACAGACCAGTCTGGAGCACTTCCCTGTCCCCCTCTCCCTTGTCTGTCAGGCACATGCAGAGCTCTGCAGGAGCTGGCCCCATGCCCCACTGTGGGGCTGGGAAGAAGCTAACTCGTAGCATGGTTGGTGTGAGCTTTTTGGGAATTCTGCCCATGGGAGGAAAAGAAAGAAGCCAAAAGGAAGCAGCTGGATTTGAGCTTAGTCCAGGACCCCGGAATTAATTTTTCTTCTCCTTGTAGAGGATGTACTGGAGAGGTTTGCTGTCCCCTCCATCCTATGATGTGTGTCCTCCCCAACACTTCAGATTGAGGAAGAAGGAAGGCTTTGCAGGAACTGTTAGTGTCAAGCCCAAGGAGATGGTCAGAGGATCTGCCAGCAGTGCTGATGATGAGGGCACAGCTCTGAGTGGCAGAGGGGTGAGCAGCTCCAAGGCACAAGAGCATGAGGATCACTGGCCTCCAGTCTGTGGGCTTGCTCCTGTCCCTGGCATTTCCTCTCCGTGTTGGATGGGACCCTGAGCAACCTGATCTAGTGAATGACATCCCTGCCTGTGTCAGGGGCTGGAGTGAGAAGTGCTTTTAGGCTCCTTCCAGCCCAAACCAGTCTGTGATTCTCTGACTTCTTGATCTCACCCTTCTGACTGTTCTGGGTTTGATCATCGATTTACTTGTTTGGTAGCAATCAGGAACAAGCTCCTTCAGTGGGTAGAAAAGCTTTTTGGAGTGGACAAGGTCCAGGCTCCCTCCTGTGGTAGCTCCCTGTGCCCAGGGAGGAAGGACAGCAGTCTGGCGAGGATCACCCCTCAGGCAGGCCAGGCAGCAGCAGGTGCCTCTGGTCCAGCTCCTGGCCTGCGCTGGAGGATGCAGTTCCTGTAGACCCTTGGAGAGAGAAGACACCAAGAACAGCAAAATCCTTTTTGGCTGAGATCTGGGAGACCACATGTCACCCAGCTGCTCTGTGGGATTTGAGCCCCAGCTCCTCATCCTTGGGTGAGGTGCCCTGCGCAGGGGGGTGGGTACAGCAGGTGCTCCTTTCCCTCGTTCAGCACATGGCCTTGGCCCTTCCTTGCTCACTGCAGCAGAGCAGTGGGGGCTGTGTCTGGGTGAGCTGTGGGGCTGGGAGGGGACAGTCTTGAAGACACAGGGTGGCACAGGCAGTGTCTGGGCCATCTCAGGTGAGCGTCAGGGCACTGGGGCGGGTTCCTCTTTCCATGTGCAATTTTCCTGTGTGTCCCCTGCATCTCCGGTGTCGGTGTTTCCTGCTGCACTCCCAGAGTGATGCTATCTCACACTGGCAGTCTGGATCTGCTTCCGATTGATGTGTTTGTGCATGGAATAATCACAGCTTTCAAACAGCAGTTCTTGTGTTGTGTGTGGTGACATTTGGAGAGGAGCAGCAGCAGCTTATTAAATTGAAAGTGGGGGAGGAAAAAACCTATGTGATGCTCGGAGTGCTGTGCTCTGGTTTGCCTCTTTCATGGGATGGTTTGGGTTGGAAGGAACTTACTTTCAAGATCATCTTGTTCCTCCCCCTGCCATGGGCAGGGACACCTTCCACTGTCCCAGGGTGCTCCAAGCCCCATCCAGCCTGGCCTTGGACACTGCCACAGCTGCTCTGTGCCAGGGCCTCACCACCCTCCCAGGAAACAGCTCCTTCCCAATATCCAGTCTCACTGCCCTCTGGCAGTGTGTGTAGGTTGTTCCTCCTCTGGTGACTTGTGGTCCAGCCTGTGTCTCATCATATTCCATGTAACCCCCACGGCCTTGCTGGGTAAACTGGACTGCGCTGCTGAATTGGGGCTCAGGGCCGTTATCCATTTTAGACCCTGGAAGTGTTTTGCTCCTCAGTCCTGTTGTAGTGGGATCGTGGTCGTTCATGCTAGAAGGTGCTGGGTTTTTCAGAAATGAGAGGTGAAGGATGTTGCCTTGGTAAGAGGTGGCAGGAGGGGGAGAGCCTTTGAAGGCAATCCTGTGAGATGCCCTTTTGGGCTAATAATGGATCATTTTCCCAATAATTGA
Organism: Pardalotus punctatus; assembly: GCA_013400915.1. Taxonomy (NCBI): domain Eukaryota; kingdom Metazoa; phylum Chordata; class Aves; order Passeriformes; family Pardalotidae; genus Pardalotus; species Pardalotus punctatus. The sequence goes on along the minus strand of VZTX01014519.1, from coordinate 7,218 downwards.
GAAGGGGATTTACTGATTGTTTGTCATGGCTTGAGCAGTGATTTTGGCTGACGAAAGGAGGCACGGCAAGCTCCAGATGTAAAGAGGAGATTGACAACAAAAAGCAGGCAGCATCTGAGCTGAAGGGAGAAGAGCAGAGCGGTTAAATTCTGGAAACATTTCCCGTTGTTTTGTTGTTTTTCCCTTTTGTTGCAATGAAATGTGGCCTGTCCTGTGCTGGGATCGCCAGCCCTGTGTGGTGCCAGCTCTCTGCCACTGCCATGGCTGTCACAGTGCCAGTGAGGCTTTTCCTCGTGGCTCTCAGCCCTGCACGGCTGCATCCTGTTGCTGCTGGTGACTGGTGGCTGGAGAGGGAGATCTGGCTTCTGTCCTTCATGGAGCTGTTGATTTGCTCCTGGCCGTACCATAAAGGGTTTTTTTTCTGCCAGAGGAGATGGCAGTAAATCCTTTGGTAATTTGTAACACTTGTGATGCCTCATTTTTCCCATTCACAAAGCAAGATTTCAAGGCCAGGTTGGACAGGGCTTGGAGCAATTTGATGAAGTGGAAGGTGTCCCTGCCCATGGCAGGAGGTTGGAGCGAGATGAGCTTTAAACTCCCCTCCAAGAAAAAGCATTCCATGTTTCTAACTGTATTTGGCTGATTCCTGCCAGGAAGATGTTGGGGACTGTGGGTACCCGGGGTGGGCAGTTTGGGAGCAGGGGCTGTTGCCTGGGGCAGGGGGTACGTGGGGATTTGTGGGAGGGATGGGCTCTCTGAGCCCTCCTGGGCACTGAGTTCCCATCATCTGTGCCCCATGGCTGTGGGATGGGCAGAGGGGTCCAGGATGCCCACTGAGCATCCCCAGGGCTGGGCTGGAAGGGTGTGAAGGGCATGACACGTCTGGGTCATGCTCTGATGGGGAGGCATCTCCTTCTCCTCCGCAGGGGAGGCGTGGCGGCTGGAGGACGACTGCTCGGACCCCCCCAGGGCCCCCCAGCTGGGCACGGCCGTAGAGGATGCCCCGTTCAGCTACTTCCGCACCCGCTCCTTCTACATGAGGAAGAGCCTGTCCGTGGACAACCACCTGGGCTCCCTGAGCTACGCCGTGCACCCGGCTGAGAGCAAGGCCGAGCGCGTCAGGACCAAGCTGCGGCGGCAGTTCGTGAGTATCGGGCTCTGCCCCCGCCCTGTGCACACACATGCAGCTTCCCAAAAACACCGACATCTTGCAGAGCTATTTTTGTGCCCAGCATTAGCAAAACAACAGAGAGAGAGGCTGCTCCAGCGTGGTGGAGCAGATGGTGGCAGCAGCTCAAGTTTGCCCGGCCCGTGGCAGATCCGCTCTCCTGGCAGGGTCCTGTACCCACCCTCCCCATGGCTCCCGGGGGCTCAGGGCAGCTGGTGCTCAGCCAGGTGATGTGTGGGACAAGGGTCTGGACGCTGGGCACTGTTGTCCAAAGCACAGAATGAGGCTGAAAGTAGGAAATGAGTTTTCCTGTCCTCAGCCTCTTGTCCATGAGGAGCTGCACCTTCCCAAAGGTTTGCCCTGGGCCAGGAGTGAGGGGCTGGGGCAGCTCAGATCTTCCCGGCCCTTGGGATCTCCCGGTGGCAGGACAGCAGGGACATGCCAGGGCTGCGCTGAAGCTGCGGGAGCCTCTGATCAATGTTTAATGGGCTCTGCCTCTTCCCGTTCCCAGAGACACCCAATCCTGCGGGTCGGATATCCTTCCCCCGCCTCGTTACCCGCTCAGCGTTGTAATGAGGGCTCCGGTGTCTCGGTGATGAGAAGCACTCGGTGTTGATTGGCAATGGGTGAGAGAGTCAGTACAATGGGAAAGGGGCAGGGAATGGGCTGAGGGCAGCAGAGCTCACCCTGCCCCAGGCTTTGCACAGACACATCTGCTGGGACCCTGGCATCCCTGACTTCCTCTGCCCCGGAGGAGGAGCTGGTCCCCCCAGGGTCACACTCACTGGGGGTTTCTCCTGGTGTGCCTGGGCCATGTCACAGCTGAAAATTGTGGCTCTGGAGGCTCACCCTCCCTGCTCGTGCCTGCACTGTTGGATGTAGCCGTCGCTTTTGCCCTCGGGAGGACGGTTCTGCAGTGTGTTGGGGACAGCAGTGGGTGCTGTGGGGGAGTCCGTGGGAAGTGGTCACAATCCCAGCATTGCCAGTGAACAATCTCTGTGGGAGCTGCTGCCTCGGGCTCAGGAAGCCCTTGAAAGCTCAGGGATGGAGATGAGCACCAGCAGGATGGGGCACCTGATGAGCGGCTGAAAGATGTTGGAGGTATTTAAGACGAGGCGGCCCTGCTGCGGGGTAAGGAATTGTCTGCTTTTTCTGTCTGCATGGATCTGTGGCTCCAAGTTGTACCCAGGAGAGCAGGAAGGACAGGAGGGCACTGAGCTTTTGGGGACCGTTGTCTTTCAGGCATGTTTGTCCAGTATCTTTGTGGGACCTGTTCCCCAGAGCCTCCCTGCTGCAGTGGAGATGGGCACAAAAGGTGTGGAAGCACTGGGGCTCTCAGCACAGCGTCTGGTGCCTGCAGAGAACTGGGCTCTGCCCTTCCTGTGGGGCAGCCCCCTCTCAGCCCACCTCTCTGTGCTGTCTGTGGCCAGTTTGATTTGGCCTTTGACTTCCTCAGATTTAGGGACCATTAGCTTTCCTTGACTGTCTGTCAAGCAACAGAATAGGATTTTTGTAGGGTGTGGGGTTTTTCTCTTGCTACATCAATTCAGGTTCGTTCCAGCAGGCAAAAGTTGCTGCAGACTCAGCCATGGGCTCTGACCTTGTGAGATGTGCTGAGAAAAGCAGACTCATCCTACTTGGAAAGGGCTTCCAGAGGGCCCTTCAGCAGAGGCAGAAAGTGTGGAGGAAGGTGAACTGGCAGCCCTTGGCTGAGGCTTGGGCCAGTACAGGACCAGCATTCCCAACACAGCTCCAGAGTCTTGTTTGTAAGTTCAAAGTACAGATCCTGCCAAGCTGGGGAAATTATTTCCAAGAACAGTTCTGGGCTCTGTGTCTTCCAAAGGCTGGGTAGTTATTTCCATTTCCATGCTGGAGGTGTTGCAGTTTCCCCTAGGCTCGTGTTGTGCCCTGGCCCTGCGTGACACCAGCTTTGCTCAGCCCTGTCTGGGGAAGGAATCACTGCCAGGTGGGGTCTGCTCTCATGCACAGCAGAGCATGTACTGGAGAGAGCATGATTTGCCTTTTCCCAGTGGCTCACCTTTTAGGAAAGTCTGTGTTTAAAGCTGGATTCACTTTTGTGGGCTGTTGCACTTCCCCAGCCTGTAGTGTTCGATTCCTGGCTTTGCTCTTTCCATTCTGACAGTCTGAGCCACCTTTGCCGTGTGGTGCAGCTGCTTGGCTTGGTTTTAAATTTCTCCAAAACAGAGCATTTGGGAATTGCTGAGTGAGGGGACAGGCTCCCATGGCGTTGAGTGGGACCCTGCCCTGGCAGGGTGGATGGAGATGGGGCAGAGCCGTTGCCCACATATATCCAGTGCCATGTGGGCACCTCACTTCCATGTGATCAGGTGCTACCTAACGAAGGCTTTGTGCTGCTCATGGCCACCTGAGCTTGTCCAAGGGAAAATTTGCTATATTTTATGTAAAACCACTGGAGTCTGGCCTCCCTGCTCCCCTGGCTGTGGCATGCTGGATGCTGCCAGGGCTGCTGAGGCATCTTCCAGTGCAGAGGGAGCACCTGCAAATCCTGCCTGGCCCTGCTCTCCCAGAACAGCCACTCTTCCCATGCCTGCCAGAGGCCAGCACCCCTGCCTTCCTCCCAGAGCACTGGGGAGGGTGGAATTTCTCCAGCCATGTCGCTGGTGGCATGTGTCTGCGGTCCCACTCTGCTGTGTGATGGATCCGCACATACAGATTACTGGAATTTGCATAATTTGAATTTAAAATGAATTCCAATTTTTGTGATTGTCAGAACGAGTTTTCTTTCTAATAAGCCTTTCCTTTTAACTCCTGCAAGGCCTGTAGCGCTGTCAGCATTCCTGCCTCGGAGACAGGGGAGCGGCTGATTGCTTTTGACATCTGTCTCTCACTCAGATCCCCTGCCTTGTCCCAGTCACTGCAGCTGTGACAGAGGCAACGGCTGTGGCCAGGCTGGGACTGTGCTCTGAGACCTTGGGTGTGTTGTTTGGGGTCACTCAGGGATGGCCAAGGGCCTGTTTGGGTTTTGTGCCCAGCTGGCTCCTGAGATGGGCAGCAGGAGCAGGGATGGGACTTTCTGCAGTGTCTCTTGCTGGGGGGGGAAGGAGGGGAGAGACATGGCTGAGTTACAGGCTGTGCTGATCTCCTCATCTTCACAGGGATACTGGTCATTAAAGGCAGAATTAACCCTGTTAAACTCAGCATTAACCTCACAGGACATTAAAGGAGGCCACCAGGCTGAGTCACTGCCTGTGGTGGCTGCTGGGACAGCCAGTGCAGATTGCAGCAGGGCTCTGAGGGAATTGTGCTCTTCCCTTTTCCCCACGGGAATTTGAAGTTCTCTGTATCTAGGCCAGTCCTTCTGACATTGCCCACTCATTTTGTGGTGTTATGGCACAGATCCTGCTGCCTCTGGAAGAGGAGGAGCCAGCTGTGCCCAGGGTCCCACATGCTGACCCAGCCTGGTGTGAGGTCTCTACTGCTCCTCTGCTGCTCTGAAATGATGTGCTGCTCTCCACAGCTCAGAGGCATCACCCAGTTTGTGCAGTGGAGGTAGAGGAGAGCAGCCCTTGGCATTGTCATGGCATCCCTGGTGCTGCCCTAACTGCCCTGACAATTCTGCTCACCGTAGTTCCTGCAGGTTTCAAGTAGGTGACTCAAGGTTGTGTTGCTTTCCTGCCTCTGCACTAATTAATTTTACTATGTACTCTCATGCACTAATTTATTCTTTAATTATTATTATTTGTGTATGGTATTTTTCCAGGCAGTGATTCTGATATGAAATGTCTGTGCCCTGCAGGAAGCACTTAGACTCTGTTTGTCTTGGGAGTTCTACAGATGAGTTGAGCAGAGGAAATCCCTGTCTGACAAAGCACTGATGACAGAGAAAAGGTGAATTGGGATAGCAGAGCCTGGGAAGGGAGGCAGTGAGGGGAGGAAGTCACTGTGGCAGAGACGTGGTCACACCTGGTTCTCGCTGAAGTCACTGACAGCACCTGGGCTGGCTCCAGCTGACAGGTACCTGTCCAGGTTTTCCTGTTCCCATCAATAATGATCAGCCCAGAAACGCCTCCTGTCCCTGGTGGTCACTGCAGTGATGTTGGGCAGTGCAGAAACTGTCTCACCCCAGAGCAGCACCAGTCCATGGGGTGGGATTATTTGCAGTTTCGGGAGCCAGGTGAGCTGGAGACTAAGGTAGGACCTTAGCAGAACCCATCTGGGCATTAACCCAGTGGTTTGGTCTCGTTCCTAAGTGTGCAGGGACCTCCCAAATGTGCTGGGTGCAGCCCCTTGTCTCCTGTGTGCAGCCAGTGCTGGAGGCTCTGCTGTGATGCTTATGGTGACAGCGAGGTCTTGCTCACCCTGCCTTGGTCCCCCTGGTGCCAGTGAAATCCCACTTCCTCCTTGCTGGTGGTACCTCCATCCTTGCTGTGTTATCCTGGGTTCTGTTCTGACACTGCTACAAACCATGCACTCTTATACTTGATTTCAGAAAGAGTCAGCAAACAGAGAGAAGATTCCTGGCTGTGCCTTTAGTTCAGTATGACAAAAATAAATAAATAAATAAAAATAGAATCACAGAATCACAGAACGGTTTGTTTTGGAAGGAGCCTTAACTCATTCCACCCCTGCCATGGGCAGGGACACCTTTCACTAGCCCAGGGTGCTCCAAGCCCTGTCCAACCTGGCCTTGGACGCTTCCAGGGATCCAGGAGCAGCCGCAGCCGCTCTGGGTTGAATAAATGACCATGTGAGAGGCAGGTCAGCTGTGCTTGGTGAGGAGGTGGAGCAGAGTGGTGAGAGTCATCCTGGACCTCCACCCACGCTGCCTCCGCTCCCAGAGCTGAGGGAGGTAAAAGCGAAGGCAGGTGATGTTTGAGCTCTGTGTATCACTCCTGTGCCCAGCCCCTCCTCACATTGCTCACTTGCCGACTGTTGTTCACTGAGTATTTAACAGAAAAACCCAAACCTGATAAATAATGTGTTGCTGGAGCCAGAGAGCGACTCATTCCCTGGAGAGCAGTCCATGGGAGCCGGGAAGAGGCTCCCTGTGAATCACCCCACTCTGCAAATTAGTGTGGGAGTGAACCTGCACAGCAAAGCCCGAAACCAAAATGTACCCGGCTCATTTCTCTGGTGAACATGGTTTTATTTACAACAGCAGCTTGTGACGTCCCAGCCGGTGCTTTGTGGTGGCTGTAGTAAAACAGGGATGGCTCGGGAGGGGTGCAGTGTGCTGTGGCACCGCTCCCAGCACTCCCACACAAAGGGAGATGTCTCCTTTGGGAGCAGTTGGGAAGCAGAGAAGCGGATTGTGGGGAACGCTGCAGGCCAGGCAGGTAGAGAGGTGATTCTGGTGGGGTTTGGGACAGCGTGGAACATCCCAATTTGTCAAAGCCAGGCTGGGACCGGGTGTCTGTGACAAATGGCGTGAACCGGGGGAGCTGCGGTGGGTGAGGCCTCTCCTGCTCACTGCGAGTGAGGTGGGCCCAGTGCTGGGAAGGCTGAGGGCACGGGGATCTCAGATTAACACACAGGAAATGTGGGACCCTGAACTTGAAACGGGAAGGTTTTATTGCTGAGGACCAGACTCTGGTTTGATCTCAGTATGGCCATTGCAGGGTGGGCACTAGTGAGGCCTACATATCATTTGCCAAGAAAATACGCAGGCTGGCTTTGCTCCTGAGCTGGGCCTTACCAAATAACTCATGCAAACTCCCATGAAATAACCTCTAAATCAAAATATAACAGCCACAATGGAAACGCAGCGGGCTGTCCATGTAAACCCTCAGTGTTTGCTCCCTCTGCTGGCTGTGCTCTGGGGAGGAGAGCCCGGACCCGGCTGCCCGGGCTGGGAGCATCCCACGGGCTGGCAGAAGGAAAAGCACCGGATTCAACAAGCCCCAGTGCCAGGTCCTGCACCTGGGTCAGGGCAAGCACAAGTACAGGCTGGGCAGAGAGGGGATGAAGAGAAGCCCTGAGCAGTGGCGGTGTTGGTGGATGAGAACTGGACGTGCCCTGGCCGTGAGCACCCAGAAACCTCCCAAGGCTGGGCTGAGCCCCCAGCAGGG
>VZTX01014516.1:782955-852013 GCA_013400915.1 Pardalotus punctatus | reverse complement strand
AGTGTGTTTGTGTTAGTTTGATTCCTCTCCTCTGCACAGCTGCAGCAGGAGAGAGCATAGAGAGCAGACATCGTAGGTCCCTGGCATTTGGCCAGGGTCAAACCTCGAACTAATTTTAAACTCTTTCTCTGAGGAGCATGGACAGTAATTCTACTGGTATTTTGTTGCAGTAGATTTTGTCATCCACATGGAGCCAATGGCTGGCACAGTCATGCTCTCTCTTTATGCCAGAAATTTAGGGGGGATTTACTATTCAGAATTTATAATATTTTTGTAGATATAATAAAAAAGTGTACCCTTTCAGATACACCAGCCCATGATCTGCTCAGTCAGGAAAGAAATTCATATAAAGTTGCATAAAAGGCAGAAACTCTTCCCCCTGCACAAAGATGTGACAGGACTCACATCTTCAGTCTTTTATTGACATTCCACAGCCCTGTGGATTTTCATTTCATTTCATTTCAGCCCTACTTTTTAGTTTATAGCGGTTGTTCTCCTCTCAGCATCTCTAGATCAGCTGAAGAGGACTTGTGAAGATGGAATAATCCACCCATACCCTGAGCCATTCAGAAAACTGAAAATTTTGCTCAAGTATCCCCAAAATTAAGTTCAAACAAAGAGTTCAGCATGTCTATACCTAAAAGTAAATCTATACTATCAGCTCTAGTTATTGGAATGTATGTGCAACTAGAAGCATGGATTATTCAAAAAAAATCTTATTTTTTTGCAGGTTCACAAAATGAAAGCACAAGCTGCAAATCATCCTCATCTGCTGTCCTTAACATGTATGTCATGTCTTTGTTGGTGGTCTTTGCTAAGAGACAAAGACTGACCTAGTCCCAGGCTACTCACTTATCCTATTTATCAGCATTTTAATGACCATTCCAAGTGGCTTTTGAGCAGAAGTCTAAGATCCACTGTCTAAGCACCCTTCCATTTTCTGGAGAAGCTGTTCCTTCCTAAAAATGGCTTTGTATTACCCTCTGCCTTTCTACTTCATTCTGCTCACCCCTGCAATGACCTGCTAGTGAGCTGGAGGCACAAGAGTCTCCTTAGCTTTCATTCCTTGGAGCTGGCTTGCTAGGGTGCCTTCACAGAGCACTGCATGCCTATAGCGGTTTCACCTTAATCTGCACTAAATCCAAAATTTCAGCCAAGTTTTAAAACCCCATAGCCTGTATCTCCCCTCTGACAATACTAGTAGATTTTGTTTCTTCGAGTTTTTCTATTAGAAAATAGCATGGTGCATCTCCTTGCAAGAACATGGAGTAATTGTATAACCACTGGAGCTTTTTAAAATTTATAATATAAGCTTCATTATAGGAAAAAAATTAAATATGCATAAAATGTGGCTTTTTAAATAGCTGAAATGCCTGTAATGTAACCACAGGGACAAACCAGATACCCAGAGGGGAAAGACCACAGAAGAGTTAATAGAACCACCCCTTAAAAAGGTAACTGTTTTATCTACACACCACCATTTTCACAGGTAGGTTTAGCAAATTGCAAGCCAGCAGGTTCCAAGAACAACTACATAGGGAATTTCCAAGGCAAAAGTTTAAGTCACAGTTACACAGGTCTTGTCTTTCCTTGTGCTTGGGCAAAATTGCCATTAATATTAATGGCAGACAGGCATGCATGTAAAGGAGAGAAACCCCTAATTAGTGTCGTAGCACATGCAACATTCCTAACAGGGAAACCATTTTGTATGCCCTAATTGCACAAAATTGGCAACAAGTTACCGTATGCATCTGTATCAAAGGCTACAGAAGCTCATGAATTCTCCAGTGGTAGGAAAACGTGCCCATACTGCAGAGTCTGGGTGACAAAAGCAGTCTGCCTGTGTGTTATTCTTACAACCTCTGCTACCTAGCAAAGGTAGCCCTCCAGGGGTTCCTGCTTCATGTCTCAGAGGGTAAGCACAAGTACCTGTGTTTTCCACCAAGGTAAAGATATTTTTCAGCCTTTTTTACTTAAACAGATCTGACTGATGAATCTGTGCTGATATGCAGATATTGCAAAACTGCACGAAAATCACAGCGTAGCCTTACAAAAATATCAGAATTACCCTGATCATGTCAAAGAGTAGGGCCTTCTCCCTCTCATTTACAGGAAATTTCTTCATATAATGCATTGCTACAAATCACAAGAAAGTCCATTTGGCTGCAGAAAGATGTTCCAAGTGCCAGTCATGCACACTATGATTCCCACTAAATACAAAGCATTACAATTTCTGCAAAAATATTTCAGAACTCTTCTCACTTTTAAGTCAAAGTTAATATTTTTTTTCTATGTAAAACAATAAACCAATTTTATCTGCAAGAAGAGGTAAGTGGTTAAGTAGAATTCTATGAGCAGCAATTGTGATAGCATGTTTTTACAGAGAAAGCCTCTACATTCTTACAGTATCTACCTTTTTAGATTTTTAAATCTTTAAGTATACATTTCTTAAGCATCTATGTTTTCCCCTCCTAAAAACATCACCACAAGCAATTCCTCAACTAACTCAGTTGACTTCTCACTGATGCAACAGACTACGTTTTTGCTCCAGAGATTCAGAGACAGAAAAACATCTTATTCAACATTTTTTAATTTTTAAACTCGAGAAAGGAAATACTGTGCAAAACATTTTCACCTAAATACTTAATTTGAAGTCAACATAAATAGAAGACTGGCATCAACCTACTTAACGAGAAACATGACTGGCTCACTTGATATTTTCTTCACTTAACTTAGAAGTTTCTTTCAAAAAACAAATTCTTTTTTGTTTGCTGCTTTCCCCCCCCCCCTTTTTTTCCTTTTAAGCAGAAATCTTCATTCTTCTAAAACCAAAATCTGGAAGTGACCAAAGCAAAGTCTAAGAATGCAAACATTTAACCATCTAGGAGCTCAGGTAGCAACAGCATATCCACTCCACCAATTACAGTAATACAAATCTGCCCATGTTGTATTTCTGGATAGATTGTTTGGCTCTCACTGCTCAGCTTGGATGAGTTTAATGTTTCCCTGGCTGGTCCACTGTCATACCCATCTGTCAGAGTGGCATACAGCCCATTCACAAGGTAGAATGCCAGTTTCAACCAGAGTATGGATACTAACCAAAGACCAGTTTAGGAGGAAAGCCTATTGGATGCAGCTAATGACACCTTATTTACAGAGATCCTCCTGGTGTCAAGCAGCGCCAAATTAAGAACACATGCTACATTACAAGGATCACATCTGTTAACAAATATTGGCACTTTGTCACTGGCATCTGCCTCTTTTGTTAATCCTCTTCAGTGGTGAAAAGGCTGCCTCAGAAGAAGAGGTGTTCAGGCCTCGTCATACCAGTATAATCACAGATTTTACTCATCAAGCATTTCCCAGTAACAGGCCAAAGTTTGTCAGCATTACCTCTGCATACATCTCTTCCCAGCAGTTGATGATGCCCTGTAAAAAGCTGTGAAATGATAGAATTATAATACTGATTCAAATGAGCTTTTTCTGTGTCTTTGAGGGTTTATTAAACCTATTGTCATCTTGTCAGCAACAAGAACATGACTGCAAAATAAGAGTGACAAGTAATTAAAAAGTAGAGAAATGACTGTTGCATATTCTTGATACAGCTGAGTTTGCAATCTAAGTAAAAGATTGAATTAAATACCTCAGCCCAAAAGAAAAAACAAAACAAAACCAGAGAGTACCAAACATGATGTTCAATTTGATGGTTTTTGGGACTCCTTTGCTCTCGTATTTAGGGGTTTGGTTTTGTTTTGTTGGGTTTTTTTGTTTGGTTGGTTTGTGTTTTAAACTGAACAGTATGTTGTGTTAAGGCAGTACTAAACAATCTGTGCTGAAGGCATGCAACTACAGCAATCTCCATTTTAAGATTATTTCCTGTTTCCACCATAAAAACAGTGAGCAGTTAGCCATGAGTCATGCTACAGATACTAAGTCCAGAAGCTGCCAGTCCTTGCCAGCAGTCTCAGCAGTGCTCTGCGTGGGAGGGGAGGTAGGCTGGCTCTCCATCCAAACAAGTGGGAATATCAGCAGTAGGGACTCCTCCCTTTTGAGAGCTGCTGCAAATATCCTGTTTTGCTGGATGGAACTCAAAGGGATCGGCACTCCTAGCGAGCATCTCACTTCCCCTTAGTCCAGGAGACAGAAAGAAAGGCATAAGGGATACCACATGAGGTAGAAACTGAGGGAATGCAACAGGTTCCTGCCTTCTAGGGTAGAGAGGCAACCAGTTACAGGGATCCCCACTACTGAAGGCCAGCGTAAAGAATCATATATAGCAGAAGCAGGACATTTGTACTAACCTGCTTTCAGCTACCTCACCTTGGTGAAGAGACCAGGATTTTATTCTCTTTGCTTTCTTGAGATATAATTGCCTGGCTGACCACACTACAGCACTGTGCACCACCATGGGTAATTTCCAATAGGATGGGAAGCTCTTGGACTGAACTAATTGATAACAAGCTACTTTCACTAAAGCTACCTTAAAGGACCAGCTGAATTTTCTTGAACAGGCAAGAGGAACATCAGTCCGGAAGAATCTCTTTCATGTTGACTCTAGAAAGAAGAAACTGCATTTAGACCCTACTAGGACACCAAAGGTCTGGGAACAGGATGATGCTATTGGGAATAAAATAATGTGTTTTCACTCCTTAGTCAGATGCAGCTATTGCTCAATAGATCTCTGTACAAGAAGGACTACTAAGCATTACTTTTTAGTTCAATTTAGTTCACATGGTCCTTGGTACCAAGGGATCTGCCTCTAGCTCTTTTCTCTGTGAAGAGTTTCCTTTGGCCACCCTATTCTTTCAGTTACACCAACCAACCATAGCAGGCAGGATCAGTACTGTGAGCTGGTTGAATTATAGCACAGTTCAGAGAGTGAGCACAGTGCTCCTCAGGAAGCATTGATAATAAAGATGGCATAAAACTTCAGTCTTCCTGCACTATTACAACAGGTCTTCCCCATCCCTCATCAGTAAGCAACGACCTTCGTGGAGGTTCAACTGCAGGCTTCAGAGTGAGCCGGCAAGATGAACCATTTAAAATGAAATGAAGACACAGGGCTGTGTGCCTGTGCCTTTGGTGTATGTGGAGAAACTACTCTCTCCTAACATCATGAGACAGACATTTCTTGCACACCCCTTACAGCGACTAAAATGTAAAGCAAATGGTTTGTTTTCTTTCTGCTGTTGGATGAAGACCACTCAAGCACTGAGCTGACTGTGCTCTTCAGTGGCACCACAGTGTTTCACTCATCAGGCAGCAACAGTTTAACCAGTCAGGATATACAAAAATAGACTGAAGATTTTGTTGAATGGTCCCAGAAGTTACAGTTATCAGGGCTGGTACAGATGGTTCCTTTCTCTTCCTTTATTGTGGCACGTCTTGAGTAGAGACAATACTTAACCAGATAGAAACATGCAATTAGGGCAGAAGAAAATATCTTACATTGTGCATAAATAAGGTAAGTTCTCCAAACATCTCCAAACCATTTGTCAGCTCACATACATGCAAAGCATCAAGACAAACAGGCAAACACTGAGAGGTATTTAACAACAGTTACAAAAAAAAAAAATTAAACAAAAAAATCTACCACCAAGAACAAAAAAAAAAACAGATTTGTCTTGAAGACCTGAATAAAGTCTATCTTGTGACAATCTATTCCAGCAAAAAATAACACATATATGATGATACAAACCTCACTTGGCTGGTGATTTATTTTGCTCAAATAGTCTCGAAGCACCAAATGACATTTGTGATAATGTCATAGGGGGAAAATGTTTAACTGCCTCCTGGATTTACCTGGTATGTGAAAGATGTAATTCTAAAGACAACGATAATGATATTCCATTTATACATCTCATGTCATCCAAATTAATTCTTCTGGTTTTCTAACTACACAGGAATATCTGTAATCATAAAGCTACAGTCAGTACTGGAGACTAACAGCTTAAAATAGGAAATCAGAATTTTACCCACTTGGCAGCCAGCATCTGAACCACAAGTGGTGCAATGTGATTAACCACAGCTCAGCTTCTGAGCTGGGACAGTCCTTGGCATGTTTGTTGCAGGGTGAGTACACATATCCTCAGGATCAGGCTTTCACCTCGCCGGCGCAGACAGCAATCCCAGCAAAGATGTCATTTACAAAGAGTTCACCTAAGTCAACGCCACTTAACCTGGTAAGAAAGAGAAGTCTATTAAAACACCAGAGCTTTTCCTAGCACACATAATGGTTCCAGTACAAACCCTGGTAATATCTGCTTCTTGTTCACCAGGGAAATGCATTGGCATCACTGTTAAAAGCGACATATGTGGCTGCGGAGTCCAGGTTACACCACTTCATTTTAGACACATACAAATTAGATGTCTTATCACTCAAATGCTTTCTCTAGAGGATGCACATCTCCAGAAGGCATTTCAAATCTTAGGTCAGTTAAACTGCCCTTTTTAACAATCTCTCCCTCCCCCACAACTAGAAAGCCAAGGGTGATGTAGTTTCCTCAAATAGATCCCTAATGCTTGGTGGCAGAAGTCACTTCTCATTTGATGCCCCTAGTTCAGAGAAGCAAAATGGCATTTCTTGGCTAGTGATGAATCAGAAAATACCTGTTTATCTAACCTGAAATGCCAAATCACACCTCTTCAAGGGATCCTGTTTGATAGGCAGTCCAGGTAGGCTGCCTCCTGGCCATCTGCATCCCTGGCCCTGTGGAGGCTGCATGGAGCTGTTGGCCTGTTCAAGATGGCTGGAAGCCCTGGCAAAGCTTTGCAAACTGGATACAATTGAGAACCAACAACAGCACAAGAGGAGGTTTTGCCTCTAGTACCATGACAGGACTCCACAGGTGCCCAACCATACAGGTCTACTGAGACTGCAGCAACAAGAGATTTTTGCCAAGTAAAATAATGATGCTGAGAGGACTGCTTGAAAATCAGTAGTAATAAAAAAAAAAAAAAAAAAAAAAAAAAAAGGAAAGGGGAAAAAAAAAAAAGAAAAAAAAAAGGGAAGGGCTAATAGACAAGTGAACCTATTCATGTTTTATTCTTTTGCAATAATATAAAATTTAAAATATTAATTTATGTACATTTAAAAGGCTAAGGATAGAAGACAGAGGCTGCAGGGTGCAGTTTCTACAAACCTGAAATAATATATCCATCTCAAACCAAATCATATTTATTATGGAATAAATCCTTAAATTTCTTTCAAAAATTCTCATCAATGCAAACATTGTCCCAGGTTCCAGCCCAACAAACATATCTGAAAACTTATGCCAAAGAACACTGTTAAAAGTGTTATTAAAGTGATCTGCATGTATTTTCCTCACTTCTTTGGAAAAAGCCTGCTTTTAAACATTTTATCAAATGCTGCCCTCTAGTGAACATCTGGCTTCCAGATGAACATACAGATTGAAATAGCTGGATGGTCTAAATGAGAAACTTAATTAAAATAACCAAAGTGCACACCAGTCAAGACAAAGGAGACAAAAGAGATGTCTTATTCATTAGTAGAAATTCTTACATTTTTCTATTATTGCTGGTGATTTTTTTCCCATTACTATTTTGTAAGCATCTGAATTCAGTGCATTTAGCCATTACAATGTATTCTGTACCCTCCACATCTCCAGCATCTTGCCGTCAGACATTTGGATTTCATATGCTCAATTTTAAAGATATGTTCCACCATTCTTGAGACTCTTCAACATCATAAAGGTAGCCTGTTTGGAATTAAATTCTGAACATTAAATTAGCCTGCAAGACAGCAGAGGTCAATGGCATTACATAAAAACAAGTGTGTAAGGGAACAAAAATAACAGTGAAAAATGTCTAGCACCATGTTTGATTCATATTATTCTTTCTCCTTTTCCGTTGGAAAGGATATCTCCCATGCTTCACCTGCTTACACAAAATTTAAGCTCCTGCTTCTTACCCATTGATGAGAAGAACTGCACTGACAGACTCAGAAAAAAAGAATGGAATTCTCATAAACCACAGGTATAATTAAAAAAACCCAAACAAACACAAACTAAACCGCTCCAGCTCCCACAATAATACACATTTAATAGATTCCAACCTGTTAACATTTACACTAGCTCAATATTTTAATAGTATTGGTTTTATTTCTCCATCATGTAGTAATATCACCCATTAAGGTAGAATTAGTTTCCTTATAGTTTATGAGTAGCATTTAAGTAGAGGGGTTTGTTTTTCATGGGATAATTTTCTTTTAAGTGCACACTGGTAATATGCTCCAACACTCAGCTTTCCTCCTTTTGCATATTGCATATGCAAAGTAAGTTCTTTCAGCAATAAAATAACAACCCACAACTTATCACTGCAGTCCAAAACACTGTGTGTAGCAGGGTCAAAAGGAAACATTTCTTTAAGGTTGTGCCTCTCAGTATTTTCCTGAAAAATAGAATACTTGTGTTTTATTAGAGGTACATGAAATCAAATATGTAACATTAAAAATTGCTTTTACAGTCATTGCTACCAAATAGATATTCTGCCCACTACAGTGGGTAGGCATTCATGTGAATTAGTTTGAAGCCTCATCCCCCAATCTATCCTAGAGACATATTGATTCATAAGGTGGGAGGTATAAGCATTCTATTAATGAGAAATAGCCAAATCTTGGCAGCTGCTTGATTTTTTTTTCTTCCACAATACCAACATGCTGGAGATTTTCACTGCAAAGAAAAAACAATGACAAAGAATGACAAGTCTTGAAGAACTGGCAAATCTAAGGGCATCCAGTTCCAGGTGGCTACCCTCATACAGCTTTGGGAGGGCTGCCTTTTAGAAGATTCTTAGCACTTGGCTCTTAAAAAACAGGCTCTTTTCAAACTTCTCAAATGAAATACTACCCAACAGAGATGCAGGGGTGCACAGCACATTTTTGAAACTGCTGGTGTGACAGCTTTGATTTTGGCTTTACATCTACATCTGAAAAAGCTAGGAATATTGAAAAAAAAAACCCAATAGCAAGAACAATAAACTGGGAGAAATAGCAAGAAAATTATACTTAAGAAAATGGAAAATTCAGGTTTTTGTTAAAATTATTTCATGCAGAATATAAATCACTATAATGTAAAATGATCTGTTAGGTGTGTCAAAATCCAGGCTTTCTATCATGCAAATATCTGTTACAGGTGATGCACAAAAACGCAGCACTGACAGTGACTGTTTATTCATAACCTCCATGGGCCACTCAGTCCTTAGACCTCTGACGTGACTCTGTTGAAGGGATTTTTCATGAAGGTATGCAGGAACACAGCTGCATGACTGGAATAAAAGCAGGAAACAAAAGCCAGAAGATAGACCAAAATACTATCCAAATACCTAAAGTTTCAATAATCTGTTTTATGCTTCTGTAAGACTGCAGAGCAAGTGCAGGAATCATTTTCAGTTTTGACAGAAGACTGCCTTTTCCTTTCTTTCATCCTGCCTTCTAGGCAACAAGAGAGTCCTCAGTAATACCCCTGCCTTGAAATGACAGTTTGCTCACTCTCCAGTGAATGTGTATATGACCAGGATTCAGGGACAAAGATGGCTGGATGGATCGTTAGCTTTGCTTGGTAAAGGCTTAGCACTGGCAGGGAGAGCAATGAAAAAACTGATCCATTGCTCCCCAAACACCTACTGAAAGGAATCCATAGACTGCACTGTAGACTTAAGCAGACTTAATTATGGCATATGGAGATTAATGAACTCCATAATTTGTGCAATGTGGAAAGTACTGGCATCCTGCACAATGAAGCAATTCTGAATAAACAGGACTTTGCCCTTGCAGAAAGATTCCCAGTGCTATGGGATGGAATGCAACAAGCCTTGGCTGCAACTTACCCACCTGTGTGGCTGGGTACAACTTGAGCAACATAATATGCAAGGCAACTAATCCCTAGTGCCAGTTCTTGTGATTTTATTCCAAATTACATCAGTTTTAGATAATTTCTTGCCTGTGGTTCTCTGTCAGCACAGAGGGGTCTTAAGGAGACTGAATCAGTGCTGAAATGAGGGCTATGCTGGAAATCATTCTGCCCAGTTGGTGCAGTAGCTCGTTAAAATCTGCCTCCAGCGAGCTACAGCCCCCTACCACTGCTCCTTCTGATACCCAAGCTGTGTCACTTGCACATAACTTCTGCTATTCCCCCCTGCCCAGTCAGGCATGGATCTGCCACTGCCCATGAAACTTAGTGTCATTGGTTTGATGGGGGGCCCTGGGCAGAACCATGTCCCCAACTCCAGCGCTCACCCTCCTCCGAGAGCATGGGGAGCTGCAGAAAGAGCTGGAGAGCTCTGCTTTTTCTATGCACTGTTTCCACTCCGACCAGCACAGAAGTTAACAATCCACTTTGTGCTGGGCTTCTGTGCTGGCTGAACACCTGCTAATTCCATAACCTCCCTCTCCACGGAAACTTCACTGCAATTAGAGTTTTCCTTCCTGAATGTCACCAATTGCAAGTTACATCACTGCTCACAAAACACTAATTAGAGTTCTTATCCCACAACCAAGCATTGAGATGCTTTGCATGCTTCAAAGCAGCACATCACAACAGCACTGGAGGCAGTTTAACCAACCTGGATAAATTCACACCAGCAGCCATAAAATAGATTAATTTTTCTAAATACTTCCTTGAGAAGAGTGTTAAAAGGAACATTTCTCTACCTGTACAAAGACAACTTCCATCCTGAGAGCTCTGCAGCACTACCCAAATGAGACTGAAAGAACTGTCTTCCTCCAAGGTCTACCGTGTACCGAAATTGCACATCCTAGGCCTTTTAAGTTTCACATTTACTCAAGACTCCTTATCTAGTTTGTATCCCTGTAAACACTGGAGGAGATAGAACTTCCTAATCCACACAAATATTAGAAGAGAGAAGCCAAATCAGGGGTTAAATTTTATCTCCTGAATATATGGGTCAGAGATCCAAAGTACATCAAAAATTACTTTCTGTACACCATTTCCAAAGTTTGTTTGTAAAAGTCTCCAACATAAGTAATTATGCCATTAGCTAGTCAAAAAACTTCACTGCCCCTCCTCATTTAAGGTGAATTTTCAGTAATGGCACATGCAGTCAAGCATCTTATACAATTCATTGCTGATCCTATGCTTCCACATCTGCTCAGCTGCTGTCTGCTGCCTGCTGTTCACAGTGAAAATTCATGATCCACCTTGCAACTGGCAGCATTCTGGCAGGCATCATACACACTTGGCAGAGTCAGGAGCAGCACTCCTTCCACGAGTTAGGGTCATATGCTTTTCTTCCCCTTAATTTACACAAGTAGATGGTTTAACTCTATTCGGGCTTTAGGTTGCAAAGTTGAATCATATTTGTACATATGGATGCACACGCATGTTTATAAAACACAGCTATTGAGGTCATATAAATATTCTCCATAATGTTTTTTTCTCCTGCAAAATGATATTTAAGTAATATTCATGCAAATATCTATTTAGGTAAATACCAAGACAGTAAAATCATCACTATCAAATAGCTACTAAATAGAGTACTGTATCCTACTTCCCCTTCAAAGAGTGACAAAAATCCCTTGGTTGCAGTGAAGGAAACTCTGACATCTAAACAGCCACTACCTGCCAAATATGTTGTCCTGTTAGTATTTTGCAATTAAAAATAATTAAAATAATGCAAAAAGAGCAATTAAATCTTATTACAGGCTCTTTTTTGCTTTGCTTATTAGTCTCCATTGTTTTCTGAGACCTGTTATGAAAACGACATACATGATGACTGTTGTCCCACTTTTACCAAAGAAAAATACTGAATTGTTTGAAAATTTACTTAAGAAAATACTCCCAGGTTAAGACCTTGTATGCCAAGTTTCAGCCCAGAGTGAATTTTTATGACCGAGTTATAAACCTTTGAAAATAAGAAACTAATACTGCACGGATTTAAAATAATAGAAAATGTTTCACATAATATAAATCTATAAGCAGAGTATTATATTTAAGTCTTAATATCTACATAGTTGGATTATCTTATATCTTGACAATCATACTAAGTAATCTTGCCTCCTTTCCCCTTCTTCTGATTCAGTGTTTCATTCTTATGCATTAACAATGCTCTGGGCCATAAAATACTGTATTAATATTAGTTTGTCACAGTAGACTAAATTTAGAACAACTCATTAATATGGGAGAGTAAAAGGCATTCTGCCAGGAGTGTGAGTGACTCTACAAGCTCTTAAGGCTATAAGTTATGCAGATATGCCACTTGAACTAGAGAGCTAGCAATTCCTTTTGTTATTAATAAGAGATTCTATTAGTTGAAGCCATTTCTATTTCTAATTAAGAAATGTGGAAAAAGGCAGTTTTACCATTGGATGTATCTCTGATGTGTAGCCAGAATAAGCCACACGCCATCTTTCTCCGCTTTCTGGTCAGATAGGATTAGTGGCACATGCACAGAATGAATTTTCCCCTGCAGTACACAGGAAAAAACAAACCTACTACAGTATTTTCTTTGGTACAATCATAATCTGTGCATCAGGAAGAAAGTCCAGCAACAAGAGCTGTTTCAAAACAGATCTGATAATGTTTAGAACTGCCCCAGTGAAGAAAGTTTTCATTTTTCACAAATACAGTCTTTCATTCGTATAGTTTCATGCCAGTAATGCCTTCTCAAAGGTTGTCAAATATTAATTTTTTTAAATTTAGTCCCTTGCTAAGCTACAAATATTCATGTTTAACACCAAGTAGCAGTTCAGGGGCTGACAACAGTATGTACCTTTTGAATGATGCATAGAAAGCAGCAGTTAGCACAAAGACAAAGCCACCAGATTGGTCTCAGGGAAACCCAGTGTCTGAATTTTTCATGATTCCTCCAGCACTTAAAGAATAAGAAACTGGCTACTACTGTTGGGAGATCAGCGTTGTGAAGGTCAGAGCCCAAAAACATGCAAGTGAATCAGGTTTTGCCTGGGGAAAGTGAAAAGGGATTTAAGCTGCTTAAGAGAATTATAAAGATTTTTTAATGCATTTTACAAACACTGTAGTAGCTAAACAATAGCTATAAAAATGAGAATCATATCCACCTACCATTCTTTGCTTGTAAGTCACAAAAGACAGAGCAAAGACCTTTTCTTTATGTCTGAAAGCTTAAAACTTCCAGAGATGATTCTTTTACTTATAGACTTCCCATTACCTTTCTTTTGCCTTTTAAGAACTGCAACTACCTCAGAAAAAAAACTGATAAATAGGAATTGTAAAATAAATTCACTAATTTCTCTGTGCTTAAAAATGCAGTAAAGTGATGTCTTCATTACCCCACAGCCCAGTGTCTTGTGTATGTGTTTATTTTCCATAGCAGACAAACTTTGCTTGATCTCATAATTATTTCTAGAAAGTATAAATTGATTCCAGGGGGAAGAAAAAAAAGAAAAAAAAAAGAAACTGCTTAGAAAAACATTACAGTGTTTAAGCAACTGATGGCTTCACCTGTCATCATCTAGTTAAGCTCTTAATGAGTTATTTTCTATTCTTGGTCACATCTGATTTTTTTTTTTAATACAAGTCCCTTTGAACAGCTGGGAGTTACAGCATCCTTTGATCACAGTATTCTGAATTTTCAGTCAAAATGAGGACATTTTTGTCCTTACTTGGGCTATTTTTACAAGTCTATTTCCTCAAGTATGTTTTTGGACATTACTTTGCAGGCATACAAGGAAGCAGAACAATTAATGTATACATTTTTACATAAATGTTTATAAATTTAGTAAAGGGAAAGTGCTTTGCCACAAGAAACCTCAGCTCTTTTGAAGGCAGTTTTCTAATGATGACCCTTGGCATGCTAGCCCACATGGGATTCCTCTGAGAAGAGTCTGATGAAAATTAGTCTATTCTCATTTCAAACAGAATTTTGCTGAAGTCCTGATCAGAGCATCAGCATGGAGTCCAGGGAGACAACACATGCTACTTGATTCACTCCGCAGCCTCCCTCTCCTGGTAATTGTTGCAGGAACACATAGTGACAAGACTATAGGATGTGAGGGGTCTGGATGTACTCAGGCTGTTACTCTCTGTTTAAAGATTTAAACCATCAGGGTATGATAAGGCTTTTTGATGTTCATTGAACATGGAGCTTGGGTACAGAAGAAGGGGAAAGGGCTTCACCGGAAGGCAATCATCTTTCAGAGCCACAGTAAGACTGAGAGAGGTGGGAAAATCTCAGTCTCAGCATAGACATGGAACAAAGGGAGATGAAAGGGCTAGGGTGAAGAAGGGGCCAGATCTGGCTGTGAGGCAGAACTTGCACTAAAAGATAGTTCGATGCCTTAAAAAGCAGAAAAAACATTTAGTGTTCTTGCTCCATTAACATACACTTTTGGCTAAAATTTAACTATTCTGCACATTTTTTACAGTTTATGTTGACACTATGTTTAAACAATGCCTCTGGCTTATTTTGAAATTATTTAATGAATGTACTTTGTCAGATGAACATCATTTCCTAATTATACAGGAAAGTATTAATGATGAGCTATTTTAAAGCGTGGATACAATCTTTTCTTTCCTAAGGGACAAACCAAAGCCAGGCTGGTGCCATACATTGCTGTATAATGTGTATGATTGGGGAGGGGAGTGCAGAGACAGAAATTTTCCTTGCCTTGACAAAGCAAGGCATCTTAAGACAAACATGAAGAGGCATTACCATCACCAGGTAAGGCTGATAAAACACAATTTCATCATCCAGAAAAGAATGACTATTTCCAAGGATAATTAAGGGCCTAATCCTGCACCATGAATGGTGATGAGCACTTTTGATTCTCATTAGCTTTAAAGGGAGATGAGAGGAATCAGTGGGTCACAGAATCAGGCTCTAAAATGAAAGAGAGATTTGAAGGAGTCATCTACACAATTTCATAGACTAGGAGGAAGAGAAAGACAGTTTGATCTGAGCATCACTTGTATGCTTTGGGAGTTTCACAGCACCTCTGCTGTACAGCACTGTAATTTTGTAGGTCCAACAGGCATTTGCCAGCATTAGCTGCTCCGAAATAAGGGAGAAGGTAAAGGATTCACACAGAAAGCTGAGTGTTAAGCTGATCAAAGTTAGAGATACAGGGACTTATATGCACCTTTCTAGCTAAGAAACACTACCTGCTTTTTTATACTAATCTCAGTGGGCCAAATTTATCCTGATGTAACTCAAAGCATATCAGAAGAATTACTGCAGAGATAAAGCAGAGCCAGTCTCCCTGTGATGTTATTTATAATCTGTATGTTATGCTCTATAAGAGCACATACACTTAGAGGGTTGCCTAACTGCAGTCACTTACAAGGGTGCAAGAGTCTACTGACTTCAGCAAAGCTAATTCTGAGTTTGATGAAGGAGATTCACATCAAAGTAGTAACATGGCCTATTCCTAAAAATCATTCCTATATATTCACTGATGTTCTTAACTTGGCATTAAGAGCTGCATTAATACTTACATTAGGCTGTGCACTCCCCTTTAAATCTGAAGTCTGACATCCTTTCTCTAAGAGCTAAATGCCTTATATGCATCTGTTGTGAAACTTGGTCCCGCAGAGTGTATGTACTGTGACCAGTCTGCTTCTATGAAAACGCTTAGCACACATTTGGTTGGCATTCAAACCCAAGGCTGGCATTTTCAGAAGCATTTAAGAGACTCAGGCATGTAAGTCCTACTTAAAGTCAAT
Organism: Pardalotus punctatus; assembly: GCA_013400915.1. Taxonomy (NCBI): domain Eukaryota; kingdom Metazoa; phylum Chordata; class Aves; order Passeriformes; family Pardalotidae; genus Pardalotus; species Pardalotus punctatus. The sequence goes on along the minus strand of VZTX01014516.1, from coordinate 836,336 downwards.
GAGATGTCTTCTTAAATCGGTTAGGTTTTCTGAATGTTAGCTCCTATTGTGTTTCAGTGAGAGCTGGCTGCCTCCCAGCTAAGACTTTGAAAAATCTAGCCAACAAAAAACCACTGATATAAAATCAACACAAACAATAGATACAAGTTGTGTAAATTGAGTCTTTCCATGATCACTATACTTAGAAAACGGTAAGATATCTCAAAAACAATTACCCTCTATCCAGGACCCTCTGTAGATTTCATGAGGAAAGGGATGCCCTAGTTAATCCACAGATGCTCCATGTGACTGTCTAGACCAGGTCCCCTGTATTGGCCCCCATACTGGCCAACTTCCACTCAGGAAGAAATAAGACATTCTTCACTGCCATTAACCAAAGGGGCATATGTCCAAACTGGTCCAGCCTCTCCTATAAGGGACTTGGTAGGAAAATTTTGGTTCATTCTGAAAAAGAAAGGGTGTATGTTCACCTTCTGTCATTATTTTCAGCAGCGTGAAATGAACAGCAAACCTGAAAACCTCGCAGGAAGCTACACATAAAAAAAGAAGATGCTGCTGAGCCATTCAAGTCTCTGTAGGCATATTTGATGTGGTGTTTACATAATAGCAGTTGCAGGAAACAGAAGCTGAAGAACAGTTTTTTGGTACTGTTTTTTTTTTTAAAGGCAAATGTATTCCCTTGCTTTCATTTTCTTTAGTTGCTGCCATACAACATATTCATCTGCAGCCATCAAGAAATTATGCAGAGAGCAGTTGCTCACCCAACCCCCTGTGGCTTCAGCCAACACTTAAGCTGGGATTCAAAAATGCAGTCCTAGACCATGGATATCCTAGTTCTGCCATACAGCACTCCTTCCTGAGACAAGTTAAAAATGCAACTTTGTATGAAATGACAACCAACATCACTGAAAAGGGCCAAAGTTTGCATGATTCTTTGCAGTTACCACAGGTACAAAATTTATAGGAACACAAAAAAGCCACAGTGATTTTCACAACTTCAGTCTAAGGCTAAAGGAAGACAGTTCTGAAAATACAAATTTAACCTGATTTTTTGTGACACAGTCAATTGTTAAATAAATGGTGTAATAGACACCTACTGCAAGAAGAAAAATTACACCAGTTGCTTTTATGTTATCATACTTCTGTGTGCTCTCACAAAAACTTTCCCCAGAAAAATCAATAAAGCAGATTGTGCCCAGTAGTCCCCCATTACAGAATGAAATCCATATGCCAACACAAAACAATGAAGAAAACAAAACTAACAAGGTATCCATTTGGCTTTGTTTGACTTTGCCTGCCAGAGAATGAGAATGCAAGGCTGGGTGTAATTTAATGCAAACCTTGGCCTATCCTGGTCATGCATATGACTGACCCTCAGTGCAAGACCATCAATTTTCTATTAAAGATCAGAGAGTTGACATATCAAAGTCAACATCTAGCTGAATAACTGCAGTAACTTGATAATAATTCTTTTGTGGATTTCAGAGTGGCTTTTCGGTAAAGTATCAGAAAGGTAGCAGTTTTCAATCCTGACCCAACAAGATCTGAATATGAAATAAAGGATTTGAAGCTTGATCTCCCCATGATGTGAGGATGAATGTTCTGGTAAATGTTAACTTAGTGCTCTGAATAGCTCAGTAATAGATGGGTTTAGGCAGTAATAGGTTTAAAATGTCAACTTATTGAATAATAATTTCATGTTGTACAAATACTACGTGTAAGAAGGGATTTGTTTTGCAAATTTTGAAATAAATGAATGGATTTACAATGTCCTTCACTGTTCTGTTCAGAATGTTATACAGAACAAAAATTAGTTTTGCTTCAATAATATCCCTCATTGTTTCCCTGCATTATTCTGAGTATGTGTTGTAACTCACAAGTGTTGTTTACTCCTGTTTTTACCCTTAAGTAGCTTGATGTGTGTTTTGGCCCCCTGACAACAACCATAATCATTCATTCTGCAAATAAATAATAAGATAGAAAAACAAAACCTTAACAAATTTTCCTTAAAATTCTGCTATCCAAACTAAGGACAGTGTTAAAACATCTTCACATCACTTAGGTCCAAACAATTCCTACCGACTCTTACTGAAGGAAGTGCCAACACAACCATCAGATTCTGAAGCAGTGACAATCCAACGCTGTCTGACTGCTAACACATGGATGGAAGCATTCAAGCTGCTCCCTTTTTCATATCATGCTATTTCAGCCATTGCCTCCCATCCAGGCACTGATGTTAAGCAACCTGTAAAGTATTGCTGACACACTTGGGAAGATGATGCCAAGCAATTGACCATATGGCATTTTGGAACAGAATAGCATTCTTGGGGCCTTTTTATTTTTTAAATATGTTTTTCTTTACTTATTCTCAGCTTGCTTCCATCTATGTAGGCTTTCACACTTACGTAAGTGATTCTCATTTTAGCTTACGTAAGTTTTAATCCACTACACTTAAATTGATACCAAATTATCTGTGGTTGAGTCCTAGCAGTTGTATTTTTCTGACTGACCCTGAAACCCATTACTTCATATTTAACTTCTTAATCAAGAACCAAAGATACAAACTGTGCCAAAACTGTTCAGAAACTCACTCTTTATGAATCAGGAAGACATGGGATAATGAGAAGGGTTAGCCAAGCTTAGTTATTCCTTCTACTTTTGCTTGATGAGTGCCAATAGAAAGAACCCATGCAGCTCAAAGCCCAGTCTTCCAGACCTGCTGGAAGACTAGCAGTTGCACCTGCTGTACTCAATTATTCCATGGCCTATTTTGCACAAATAGCTTCATGAATTCAAATTTATTTAAATCTCCCAAATAAGCACAGGACTTTACATCACTGGGCAAATAACCCTGTCCCACTTTTAGACAGTGAACCTGGAGGCAGACAGTCAAGCAATCAGAGCACACCTCAGTTAAGAATGATGCTGTTCTTTTCTTCTTGATCCCAAACTGTTGAGTAGTGTGGCCACAAGGATAAATATGTTTTATGTTTTAGCCCAGAAGAAGCTGTGGCTTTGGGTAGTGATTCTATCCAAACTGTCCTAAGTTGAAAGGACCAACAGCATAAATTCCAGAGGAGACATGTCCCAACCACTCATTTGTGAAAGTGGTAGCTTAAAAGCTTAGACACTGCTGGGAGACATAAAACTTAGGAGCATCCAGATATTTCTATGGGACTGGCTGTGATACCATAAAACAAATGGTGACAATTCCGGTACAAGATCAGACATAAAGAGAGGGGAGGCTAAACTGTGAAAAGCAATTCCTCTCTCTCTCATACAAGTATCTTGAAGAACAATATAGGGATTACAGGAAATCATAAGCCAAGTAAACTGCTTTTTGGATAAGTATTTTCCGCTTACAAGGCCGCCCCAAGGCAAAAGTTGCTCTTTAAACAGAATTTGATTTTAAGGGCAAATTTACAATTATAATTAGCTGCAACAAGCAGACAAACCCAGAGGGAGGGCTGTGTTCAGGTCCTAAGTACAGCTCCTCATGGTCTGGCAGCATGATCAAGAGCCCCCGCTTTGTTGCCTGCCCCCAAGGAACGCCCTCCAGACAGTTTGCAGGCCATGCTGACACAGGGACTCTTGCCCTCCTGGAAGGAAAAGAGACTGGAGCTAGGGATACTGGTTAGAAACAAGCACATAAATAAATTAAGCCTTCCAAAGCTGGTGACAGTGGGAGATGTAAGCTCTCAAAGGAATGGCAGCACAGAGTTACTGGAAAAGTTACCAGGCTGAAACCCCAAATTATGCTTCAGCTTTGCCTGAAGTCCCTTTAGGTCAATGCATGTGTACAGCACTGGGGAAAAGGAGGCAGTGGAACACAGCCAAAACCCAAATAAAATACAATAAAACAGCCCCGAGAGACTCAGAGGGATCAATTCTGAGAAGACAACACAATTTTAGTCCAAGGTGTGACAAGCTATACCTTCAATTTTGATCTTGCAAAGGACATCAAATGGGAAGCCCATGGCACAGTTACACACACGCAACATCATACATCACACAGACAACATATTATATCTAGATTAGGAGACATTATACATTAATCCAGTCACTATAAGAGCCAAAACCTTTAACAGTGAATGGCAAACCGGAATGCAAGCCACATTCTCTGTGCTAGTGGTTCTGAAGAATACAGGAGCAAAAAGATTTCTTCTCAAAATCTATACCTCCCTAATTTGATTAAAAACTGGGATGGTTCCAACTTTCTTTGGAGTTTTCTGGAAATAAAGAAGCATCAACAAAATCTCTCCTAATAGCACCATCCATGAAACCTTCTCTCCAAACTCCCTGCCTGCTACAACAGAGCAGTTTGCCCCGGAAACAAAAACTGGCTTCCAGAAGCCATCACCATCCTTCATGTAAAAACATAACCTGTAGGAGAACACAGCTTCCCTCAGGCTTACAGGTAATGCTGTCCTGCCCACACGTTCAGATGAATGCTTCCTTCCCCACTCCACAAAAACCCCCAAAGGTTCAGATCTTCCACAGAAAGAGAGCTAAGCTGGTATTACTGGAGAAAATAAAGTAAAAGTTTCTCCTTCTTTCCTTAAACATAAGAAAGTCAAGCTTCTAGACAGAAATCACTGAATCAGGCTAGGGGAAATACTGTGCCACAAGAAGCTAAATAGCTGAACTTGGAGCAGCTGGTGGGCGAACCTTAGGGCAGGAGTGGTAAACAAACACGACAGTGATACTATCTGGAGTGGTCACATTAACCTCTGAAAAAGCCCTAACAGGTTTTGAATTTGGAAAGAACTCATGCTCTAGCCAGTGCTTTCTGAGAGTCCAAGCAAAGGGCTTAGAGTTAACTCAAGTACAAAGACTAAATGACCTGAAGCTTTCTCTTCAGGATTAAAGTAGGCATGAAGGAGGTATCTGGGTGCTACCAGTACCCGAGTGCTTTGCAGGAATATGCTCACTCAGGTCAAAGACTGATCTTGGAACACTAAAGTTTACACTGTCTACAGAAAAGGTGATCTTAAGGCATGATGTAATGCCATTACCCAAAAATCAATACTGCTCAAATAATTTTCAGCCAACCTTAGGAAAATCTATCCCCTCACTGACAAAAACATCTGGATAGTGGAATCTGCTTGAAATAGAATCTTTCATATGGCAGTTCGACTAGTGTACAAAAAAAAACACCCAAGAAGCAAGAAGAAAATTAAATCCACATCATCATTTTAGCCCCTCTACAGAGTACTTTTGTGTTTTTCCTAGGGTTCTGACTTTATTTTTTCATGTGAAAATGTGATTTTTCCTGTTAGCAAACACTTAATTTTCCAAAGACTATAAAGGACACCCATCACGATAGAAAATATTCAAAACAAAGCTTTTTTAAAAAGCAGAGAAAAAGCTGTGTATGTAAGATAGCAGCTCTGTGAGGCAGTCAACATTTTTGGAGAATGCAGAATTTGGACCCTGCAACCTTCCCTGGCCACATCCTATAACCTCCACAAACACATCTGGTCTGTAAGGGAGCAGCCTGCCACTTGAAGGTTAGTTAGTATCCAGAGGCCTCCCTGTATTGTTCATATTACACATGCAAGTCCCATCCTTTGGCAGAATCTAACCTTTTTTTTTTCCCACTCTTGAAAATAAAGTTTATGTCAAGGGGTCAAGGCCTGCAGAGTCATCTTCCTCCTCTCTGCCTACCATATGCAGAGCCTAGGGGAGCACGGGGAAGAGCCAAGGATTTGCCCTTACAATGGGAAGCACCGTAACAGCTCAAGGCTTGCCCCAAGGAAGCGCATGTGCTGTTAAAAGTGCAAATTTGGGTACATCTGCCTCAGCTCTAGCTCAGTGAAGCTACAAGGCTATAGCACTTAGCCTATTTCTTTAAACAATCCATAGACATTGAACAACTTCCTTGATGGTAAATGAAAAGCAGGTACCAAGTTATGCAGAATTTATAGAAGATGCCACACAGCTACCAAAAGAACACTCACGATACAGAGGAACATAAATCGCATAGCTGAAATCATCAAACCATATTTTTAGCTGCAAACTTGTTAAACCTACATTCATATGCCTCCACCAAAATATTTCATTCTCTTTGATTAACAAATCTTTCTTAAATGAGGTTCAGTCCTACACAAATGTAAAATGGATGTGTGTTTTTTAAAGCACTGAAACTGATTTGCATTTCAGCACATCGATGTATCTATAGAACAACTTTAATAAAAAGGCTCAGCTCTTTTGGATTATTTGGTCTATGTGTTTGTTTTTCTGGTGCATATAAAATTATCTTTTAAAATGTAGGCAAACCGGGGATCCATAGGTAATCTAAGAAGCACAACATTCATGCTTGTTTATATCTGTATTTTCAGCTAGTACATATCCATGATTTATTTGCAAACAAATTAATTAATGTTTCAGCAGCTGTTTGCAGCCAGTCTGTGATCTAGTTTAAACAGAGATGACACTTTTTTTTATTCCGCAGGGGCAATTTCAAGTACTCATAGATTATATTCTTACTATCAGTCCAAATGATAAAAGAGTAGTGAATCCTGAAACAGCATAGCTGACTTTATAAGATCACTGTGCTTCCACATACCCAGTTATTCCCTAATGCCATCTTTCCTGTGTTATCTTTTAATTAAGGCTGCATAATGCCAGTTTATAAACAAATCTCTAAGTAAGATCAAAAACTGACATATTTTAAATGTTTTTCATTCTCTAGTTTGTGGTCTCCTGGGGGTGTTATTCTAAAATGTACATCCCTGTATGAAATTACTTTTTTATCACATTGTGTATAATGAAAAGAAATGTTTGAATATTGTTCTGTAACCTGACAATGAAAAAACAAATGAAAGAACAAACGCTGGGTAGCGTAAAAGATAAGTATAGTATACAGTAGGCAGAAAACCGCAGAAAACATTACTATACTTTGTGATTTTATTTCTCTTGATAAAAAAAAAGAAAACTACAAGACAAAATCCCCAAAGCCTCGCTAGGCTAAATTTCCTCCTTCTTCTTTGAACAGACTACACAGATTTTGTTGACTAATTGAGATCAATCCCAGTTGTAAATCGCCTTGCTATCCTACAGCTTTAATTAAGCTACCAGAGGGAGTTGTTTATCAATTAACACTTGTTACAAATTATTAGTAATTATATGGACTTTGCGTATATACATCAGCCAGTAAAGACTAAGCCATACTTCCCTGTGATATAAATTAATTCAGATATAGTGTATAATATTTTTCTTACCTAAAAAACAAAAAAATCAGTACAAAAACATATGGAAATTAGACTGGCACAGGAAGACCTAAAGTAATCCACATATTACTTTTAACTAAATGCAACAAATTTTAACATCTCTTGTGCATAAATGTAGGCAACTACACTAAGTAAAGTTAGTCAAACTTTTTAAACAATGGTAGTGTTCTTTAATGCAATGCATGCATTCCCATTTTGAGTAACAAACATCTTAAATAAGGAACATTAGGTAAAAGTTGATAATGTATTCAAACATTAAAGCTACCTATTGCTCTGTGCACTACATTCTGTGATAATTTTAATTGGCTTAATTGAGATGCACAAGTCTGATTAATGTTTAATTCCTTTATATTAAAAAAGAGAGAGTCAAGTAGTTAGACATTTCTTCAATTATGTTAGATCTTTCTTGACTTCAAAGGAATGTTACAGTAGACAGCCAGATACTGGATGAGCTGATTAAAGAATAAAGACTGCTCATTATAATCTAAGAGTACAAAATTGGTTTGTGTAGCCTTTGAAAGTTGAAATTAAGAGCTCTTGAGTTAAAACTCAAGCTACAGTAATTAACCCAATTTATAGCCATCTTCACTTACCTGGTTGACTAAGATTAGTCATTTGAAATGATCCACTAGATTCACTGGTTCATTTATTATTCATTCCATGACCAATGAGATACAATTTCACCCTGATGAAACCTTCATTTATGAGACAAAGATTTAGGGCCTCTACTTAATTTGTTTTTAATTACTTAGCATAGAACCTTCCTCATTCACATTAATGAGTAACAACTTCTTCAAAATCGGCTGAGGTGATTTGGGGTTGGTTTTTTTTTTCATTTTCTGGCTACGTAAGAAGTAAAAGATTACAAAATCTTTTGCAGTAATACCAGTATTGTGTTATAAAGGTAAGCACATTACAGTAAATTTTATATCAGTACCACATTTGCACTTTGCTAATACAGTTTACTGTCTAGCAGAAAGGGATAGTCTGTTCCTGCAGGAGGTGTGCGGATAATACAAAACTACTGGACATGAAAGGCATAACTGAGCTTCTACTGTAATACCAGAAAAGGGGCCACTGAAATTTCTTTGAAACTAGCCTATGCTGGCAGGAGTTTTAGTTTGTCTCTACTGGTAATAAACACTGAATCAATTGATTTTAAAAAAATGTTTATGTTTTGACCAAAATAACAACTTGAAAAGCAACAGCACTGCACTTGAGTGAAGACAGATTCACATAGGTTGCAGTTAGTCACTATCTGCGACCTTTCATAAGGAGAAAGAGAAGAAAATAATCAAATTTCATAAAAACAAATGGACTTAGGAATAGAACTACACTGCTAAATTATTCACAGAAAGTAGAATATGAGCACAAAAAAAGAAGTACACAATCAAGTAGGTAGCCTGTTTTGCCAAATGAAATTAGCTGTGTTACGAGAGTGTATCTGATCATCATGATTATGATTTGATCATGACTGTTCTACAGCTGGGCTTACATGGCAGCCCTACACCCAGCAATGGGCACATGAACTACATGAAAATACTCTCCCTAACCAACCAACTTAAAGGTCTGCAAACCCAGAAGTGATAGTAGAGGAAAAGAAGCTTTTCAAATGGAAGCGATACAGTGGCCAAAGGCATGCCAGAAGGCAATGCCAGAAATCTCTGAATACAGTATTTTTTTTTTACAATATCTAGTAACTGTAACTGAACATGAAAAGACAGCAACATCTGATAATTTCTCATCTGATGAAAACTCTCAGAGTTCTCGGAACACTGTTGGGGAAAAGGTAATTTTCATATTCTTAGAAGATATGCCCAGCAGTTTGTAGTACCTTACTAGTACTTAGCCACATTAGAGGTTCAAATATAGAGAAATGTTGCCTTGTAATCTATTCACCACAGGCAAGAGGGGTTTTGCCTATTCCCCTTTTCCATACTAAAACTGCAGTTACTGCTCAGAGACTGAAGTGGCCTCTTTCTGTAATACATTACAGTCCCGTTCCCTGGACTATCAGATTTATAGTTGATTAAGGAAAAATAAAGACAAAAATTACAGCATCAAACCTGTAACCATCTACCCTGTCATTACAAATACTTAGATAATTTTTTACAGAACTGTAAAAGCCAGTTAATCTACCTGTACAAAAGAAGGCTCTTTATTTCCGAAGGAAAATTAATCGGTGCTGAAGCAGACTGACAGCCCCAAATCTCAACTATTGCAACAAAAATGCTACAGGACATGATTACTTAAACAAGATGATTTCTTCAAGAGAGCTAGAAGGAAGTACTTTTGACACACAAATTATTTCAGATAACTTTTCTCCAACCTCTGGTAACAATCAGATGGAAAATTCCAAGAACCTTGTCTGCATCAATCTGTGGCTGCACAGAACCAGGAAAACAGCACACTGATGAACTAGCTATTTTTGCTGGAACAATGCCCACCACAATTGCACACTGCTTCAGTCTTTATCTGCAAAGTCTCACAGCCACCCACTGAAGTTTCTTCTGCCTCTCACTACAATAACAGATACCACCTAAGATCCAATTCCACCATGCGATGTTATGATAGCATCCACTTTTTCTAATATCAGAGAAAATGTGCTCATTTTCTCCATATTTTGAGCTTTTCTCACAAGTTAGGATAACATGAGATTTCCTGTCCTCTTCAATAACACTGCTATTTCAGCCCCTCACTAGGGAGACTGTCCCCAGGCTCCCTGTATCGACTGATACTTTACAGATATAAAAGTAGTGGTCAGGTGGTAACCTGGAACCAAAAGACTTCCCTTAGACAGTCATGTTTTAACTCTGTACTGTGCAGTTCTGCAAATGGAAGCCAGGAAGACTCTGAAAACCCTTTTCTTTAATGCTCTTCCTACATACGCAATGAAAAGGTTTTTATATACATTCTAATGACATGTTCCTATGGCATTAATAGTATCTTATTAAATTACCCAACAGTGATAGGATTTATATTTTTCCATAATACTCTTCTTTCTTTGGATGAAAGACCATCACTCATCCTAGTGGCAGCTACATTTTATTGAGGGGTAATACCAACTACAGTAATTTTTAAAGCACAGGGTATCCCTTGGAAAGTAAGATACCATTTGATAAGTTCATCAGCATCTAGCTTTGTTTTGTCACTGCCTGATCTACCAAATTACATGTTGCAAGAACAAAAGGAGCAAACTTATAGCACCTTCCCACCTATCCTGTATGTTCAGCAGATAATGGGAAGCTCTTATAGCCTTAGGAATGCTCACCTGAATATATGGCAGAGAACAAGCAGCCTAGGTTACGAGTTCTGCTCTCATCCACCTGCGGCGGGGAGCTCTAGCAGATTTCACATCTAATTGTGAAGTTTCTTTATCTGCTCAAAAATGTTCCTAAACTACAGAGTACCTTTGAATTTTCATTGTTGGCTGAATATGACAAAACTCTTGGTATCGTATCTTACTCTCACTCATCTTGAGCAGATCTTGTTAGTGCAGATTAGATCTTGTTAAAGATTAATTCTTAAAGCATCCTCAAGCTTTCTTTTCCAACAAAGGAAACATCAATTATAGGCTCACACATAAACTTTGCCCCTATCTTGAATACTTGCTGCCCTTTATAAATCTTAGATTTCTTCCCCTTGTGTGTGTTCAAAGGAGAGATTTTATTGCCTCCAGGGGTTGTTAAACTGATTGCAATACCACGTATTTAGAGCAGTTCAGTGGGAATTAAGCTGGTTCAATGCTGTCAGACCTAGAATATAGCTGTCAAATAGCATTACAAGTAAAACACCCTTGATAAGAAATAATGACCAAATGTCAATCTGTTTTTTACCAGCAGCACTACAGACGTAGCCTTGCCAATGAAAAATGCAATATTTTGCACGTTATACTAGCTATGCTTTTGTGATGCTACATAGTAAAGGGTGTTTCAGTCTTTCAATGTAGCTTATTTTTAGATGATAGGATCTGATCACAAAAATGTGTGTCTTGGACCTATAGTGGATTCAAAGCAGCAGTGCCTAAAGTGTGGCTTTGCCCTCCTCGCATTTTTCTGCTATTAAAAAAAAAAACCACAAAACAAAACAAGAACAAAAAAAAAAATCACAAAACCAACACATGCATTAAAAATTCATTAATCATACTTCCTAAACGTTAGCCATGCAGAAATTAAAACAGCCAATTTGCTTAGAGCTGCTTTATGCTCTTACAGCATAAAGGTTCACGTTTCAGAAATCTGTAACTTCACACTACAATGCAACCCCATTAGCTAATGTTATTTTTCTGATTTATGAATTGTTTTTTAATTACTCTGTTGTGTACAAAATTACTACATCTCTTACAGTTTCTTTTGCAGATACAAATATTTGTCACCTATATGAAGAATTAACATGCTATAAATATTTTAATACTTAAACACACACTATTCCTAATACAATGCTTAAATAGTTCTTACTTCAATATAGTGTTTACAAATGTGCATTCATTTTTGATAATACATTTTTTACTTATACAAAATTGTTACCATAAATAAATAACAAGACTTTAAAAACTAAAATAAAACTATTGCCAGGACACAACTTAAGACTCATTTATCCAGATGTGATGGGGTTCAAAGCAATATGTCTGAAAATTTTGTTTAGATAGAGCAGGAAGTATTTCAAAGTATCTGCAATAATTTGGGGTCACAGTTTCAGCCAGAATAAGCACTTCATGATTTTGTCTGGGAGAAATGCAAGAGGAATGATATACAAAGGAAGGACAAGGAAAATCTAATATGATGTCCTTCAAAAAGACATTTTAAAACTAAGTACAGTATTAGTTCCCCAGGAATCACTGATGAATTAACAAACGAGAGAGAAAACAAAACATGATGCAAACTCTAAAGCACAGTAAGACTAAATTGTGCTTTCCACAGCATTCAAAGAGGGCACCTGTTGAAAGCAGTGAAAGTCCCAGCAGATGAGACAAAATTACTACAATATGTTTAAAAGAATTATACTACCTTGACAGAAGCCTCCCAAAAATAAAAAAAATTTGAGTGGCATTAATATTGTCTCACAGTTTAAACCTGCAAAATAATTTCCATCTCTCAAATATGCAGTAAAGTACAAACAGCATCTTTGTATTTACAACTTTCAAATTCAGACTTAATTTTTCCATTTTGCAAACTTCTTCCCTACATTTATTAATCCACTATGCACAAAAAAAAAAATCAAATTAATTGCTAACTTACACATGGCTGAAAGTACAGGTTTCAAGTAAGCATACAGAGAGCAAAGAGGACAGGACTGAGGAACTACCCCTAATCTGACAGCTTCAATCAGCCTGTACAAAATCTGAACCTTTCAGACCTGGTGAGCCACTGTAAGTCCTTGCAGAGCTGTGCAACTCCCTGGCTTCACAGAATCTACATGATAGGGAAGTTAACTCTGAAAATGAGCCAGAACATTTGAATAGAGGTTTGGGGTTTTCTTTAGGGGTTTTCTTCTGCAGATATATTTCAGACCAGGAAGTCACAGTAAAGCATGACTGTTGCCAGCTCCTGACCCTGATCTTCCCTGTCAATCCAGGGCTTTGAGCCCAAACTCAGTGCCTACTTGTACAGTAACAGGCAGTAACTAGTACTAGGCACCAGTACTGGGTAAACAGTACAACCACATAATCACTCTAAAAGATAATCTGTATGTTCCAATGCATTTAACAAGTAAACTCTACTTTCTGCATTAATGATCAACATTCATTATTAATAGCTAAAGTAATGCATGGGGTATTCCCTTTTGGGTGAATTCATGAGAATTAACTTCCACTTACACTTGCAGTTTTACTTTAATGCTTTTTCTGTTCCTCTTGTGAAATGTTTACAACTCACATGCTGATGCTGGAGGAGTAACCGATTTCAAACTCCATGCCATCGTTTCATAACTGCACTTAAGGACTCACAGGGGAATAGAGTGTCACTGCTGAGTAATATGAATAATTTCACGTTGTGAGATAAATGAGGCAAAGATAGGGCATTTATCCAAAAATCAATCCAGAACCGCATGCAAGATTCCCTTTCATTTTTTCTTTCTTAAGTGAAGTGGGAAATATCTGTGGGTGATGTCATTTGGTTTCCAATTATAAAATTCAGCATGCAGTCTGTAATTATAGATTTTGGCACAAACCAGCACAAGTTTCTCACTATGATGTCAAAAAGCCAGCCATTAATTGGTCTTGCAAATTTTTTTTTCCTATATTGTAGCTATTTCACAACCAGTTAAGACATACTGCAGGCAAGGCTCTTTTACATTTATTTGTATTTTATTAAATATCTTCAATTGAAATTTTTACATTAATTTTGAATCAGAAGACTACTAACCAGTTCATCAAACTGATATAATCATTATTTATCTTGATAAAAAACGCGTCAATAAAAAATGGCATGAACTTTACTAAAAAAAAAAACCAAAATAAATAGAACTTTGCTGCCCTCTACCTGTCAATTCCCAGATTGCGTGAGAAGACAAAAATCAGAAGTGGGTCCGAAGTCCCCGACTTCACAGAATTCTAAAGAGAGGTCAGAATTCACCTACAATTACACCATCTGTCTTGACCAAGCAGAAGATCAAAATCACAATTATTGTCCCCATTTATTGAGTTAAAATGAGGAAGTAGAATCATAGCATGTTCTGAGTTGGAAGGGACCTTGAAGATAGATGACAGAATCACAATCACCAAATGGATAAGGTTGGAAGGGACAGTGGGGTCATCTGGTCCAACCTCCCTGCTCAATCAGATTCTTCCTACAGCACATTCCACAGGATTACATCCAGACAATTCTTGAATATCTCCAGTGAGGGAGACTAAGATCATACAATTCCAACCCCAATGCCATGGGCAGGGACACCTTCCAATAGAACAGGTTGCTCAAAGACCTATCCAGGCTGGCCTGGAACACTTCCAGGGATGGGGCATCTATAGCTTCCCAGGACAACCTGTTACAGTGCCTCACCACCCACACAGTAAATAATTTCTTCCTAGTATCCAATCTAAACCTGCCCTCTTTCAGTTAAAAGCCATTTCTCCTTATCCTATCACTACTTTTCCTGGTAAAAAAATCCCTCTCCAGCTCTCTTGGAGCCTTTCAGGTACTGCAAGGGGCTCTAAGCTCTCCCCAGAGCCTTCTCTTCTCCAGGCTGAACAACTCAAATTCACTCAGCCTGTTTTCACAGGAGAGGTGCTCCAGCCCTCTGATGATCTTTGCTGCACTCAACTGGACTCACTTCAACAGGTCCATGTTCTTTTTTATGTTGGAGGCCCCAGAGGCGGCCACAGCACTCTATGTATTGTCTCACGAGAGCAGAGCAGAGGGGGGGAGTCACCTGCTGGCCACACTGCTTTGGATGAGCCCAGGATAGGGTTGGCTTTCTGGGCTGCAGGTGCACACTGCCGGCTCATGTTGAGCATCTTGTTAACCAAAAACTTCAAGTCCTCCTCCTCCTCAGGGCTGCTCTCAATCCATCTCTGCCTAGCCTATGTTAGTGTTTGGGACCTTGCACGTGGCCTATTTGAACTTCATGAGGCTCACACAGACCCACATCTCCAGCCTGTCAGTGTCCCTCTGGATGGCATCCCTTCCCTCCTGCACATCAGCCACACCACACAGCTCTGTGTCATTGTCAAACTGACTGAGGGTACTCTTGATCCCACTGTCCATGTCACAGACAAACATGCTAAGCAGAGCCAGTCCCTATACTGACCCCTGCAGAACACCACCAGAATTACTGGATTTCACTTGGACATCAAGCTGTTGACCACAACTCTCCGAGAGCGGCCATTCAGCCAATTCCCTACACAGCAGGTAGTCCAACCATCAAATCTATGTCTGCCCAGTTTAGAGACAAGGATGTCGTGTGGAGCACTGTCAAATACTTTGCACAAGCCCAGGTAGATGACATCAGTTGCTCTTCCTTCATCCACCAACACTAACTGTCTAGGTAGAAGGCTCAACATTTGTCAGGTATGATTTTCCCTTAGTAGAGCCATGTTGGCTGTCGCCAATCACCTAAATTTCCATGTGCCTTTGCACAAATTTTAGGAGGATCTGCTCCATGATCTTGCCAGGCACTGAGATGAGACTGACTGGCCTGTCATATGGCTATAAATGCTATATGAATTCTCCAAAACTATTTGGAAAATACAATGAAAAACCACCAACCAACTAGTTTATGATTAAACATGAGAAGTACCATTGGAGGAATGATTGCTAAAGTCTTTAAATTATATTCAGTTGTAAGACACTATCCCAAAATTACTCATTTAGTCATCCATTAGCAAGGCTACCAGCATGGCTTGCCTCAGGCCAAAGACACTCAATTTCAGTGCATAAAGGACAACAGCAATGTTTCTACCTCTGCTTTCTCTCACAGTCCCTTTCCTTTTACAAGCTATATTCCTCAGAAATTCCAGGTTTGTTTTGCTGTTAAAGGCAAGACCTGGATAAGAAAGCAGGAATCAGTTGGCTCTGCAGATTTTCTGTTGCACTAAAAAGTGCTGAACATCTATGACTGAAATCACTGAAATAGAAGAAAACGTCTCTTCATTACTCTCCTTCTTCCATGAGAAATTTAAGTTTCATTTGTGCTAAATAGTTCTGACCACAGAATCAATAAAATGATTACTACACTCACTGTTAATTTAGATGGCAACAGTTCTACTCCTCCTTTTTAAACCTGCAGTTTCTTAATTGTTTTCTCTTAATATCCACTTAATTAAAACACCAAAAGGAAAAAAACCTCCTCTTTGAATGCCGTTTCCTATCCATCCTGCCCTCTCATTGAAGAATGATAAGAGCTTCCAGTGAATTATTTCTCATGTCCCCAGTCAGTTCTATGAAATAAGGACACTGAGACAATGTCCTTAATATCAAGATGGCTAAAACCAAATAGGAATAAACCAAGTATTGCTTAAATGAAACTAAAAGCTAAGGAGACACCTTCCACCCCCATCACCTCGCCTTTTGTTAACTGAAGCCATCAGCCAAAAGCAGGTGTACATGGAGTATAATGGATGTCCACTGCATTTTACTGAAGTCCTAAATTAAGACAGATGACTCAGGCTGCTTGTATCGCACACTACAGCACACCAGGTCAAACATCCAGAGTATGTCATTAACCTTAAAACATAATGAAGAATTTGCATCTAGTGAGTATAAACAAACAGCCTTACATCCTCTTTTGTTAATTCTACTCTTTGAAAGCCAGTACAAAGTAAAACAAAGTGAGCACACCTTCTTTAGATACACTCTTGATTTACTCCAGAGAAAAGCCCTTCTTCACACAGAACAAGACCCCACTAATGGTTGCTCCAACATATTTTATTCCAGTAATATTAGCAACCTTTCAGATCTGACTCTTACTAAAATCCAAGAACCGGGATGGTGAGGTTACTTTTTGTTAGGGTTAATGGCAAAACTTCTGAGACAGCTCCTTCTCTGTAAATCTTGTAAAGATGTAAGAAGAGCATACACTATCCAGCGAGTGAGAGGGGCAAAAAGACTTTCTCAGTCATGGTCTAGGTTCCACTCCCTGACAAAGCTAACAAATCAACACTGATCATCTCAGGATTACACCAGGCTCTGCTGCCTACCACCGCAGAGGATAAAAAGCCTCCAAGTTCACTTGGGATCTCATTTTATTAACCACACTGCTGCACAGAAACTACACCAGTGGGCTCCATTATAAAGTCTAAAGACAGATAGCCAGACAGACTCAGCAATTCAGACTTTGTTGGGGTTTCTTTTTAATCCTGAGCTTGTTTTAAAGAACAACAACTCCTTTTTTGTGAACTTCCCAGAAAAGAAAAGAAAAAAAGAAAAAGGCAAAAAAAAAGAAAGCAAGTCTTTCAAGAGGACCTGAAAACCTGATGAGCTTCAAATGCAAAAAATAACAAGCTTTTGAATGGAAACCATGGAGAGCCACTTTGGAAATTCAAGGACTGAAACACTGAGCAAGCACATGAAAAAGGAATTAAATTTTGCTCATGAAAAAGGAATTAAATGAAAGCATCTTCTTCAAGAAAAGAGCACAGAAGTCCTGGGCTTATTAAGTCATGGTAGCAACAAAACATGTGATTCTGTGGTAGACACTCTCACTTGGAATCTCAAAACATTTTCAGCTGCTTTATTAACTTTTATAATTTCCTTATCCAAGTGAGAAGATTAACCAATACGAAATAAATTCCCCCAAGATATCAGAAGTCTTTGGAAGAGCTAAACACAAGCAGAGAATCCTTGCTTGACTCTTACTCAATTACTTCTAAAGCAATGATTCACTGTGATACCCCCACTCATTCAAGAATATTTTTGTGTTTTGTTTGGGGTTTTTTTGTCTGGTTTGGGTTTTTCTGGTAAATGTAGAGCTATCTTTGTAAAGGGGAGTGAAATACAAGTCAAACATGACTTGCATGGTTTGTCCTCTGTAAGTAAGCTATTCCTATGCCTTCTAGCAGATCAGTGGTGCATTACCTTTCTGGAGGAATTACAGAGACTACCAGTTCTTAAAAATATGCCCAAGAAACTAATGTGAAATTACAGATGAAAATAATAAAAGATTCCATCTCTTGTTTCCATATTAGCTTTCGCAGAGTATTTATGGAATTGTATTTCTATAGTATCCACAGAGCCACTAGTTTTGTAAGAGTAGTGCTGATGAGGGTTCCAACACTCAATCTTACTAAAGCAGGCTGGGTGCTGCCCTGCCTGTGTTGCTGCCATTGGCCTTGATGCACAGGGGCCTGTGGCACAGAGCACATTTCTATCAAAATGTGACTACTTTCCATATACTGAATATATTTTTCTGGCAAATAGCAAATCACTAAACTGAAGCAGTTTAATCTCCTTTAAAGCTGTTGCAGAAAATAAAATTAGTCTGACAATTTTGTCAGCATTAAAGCTGCTTGGATAAACCATGTGCAATCAAAGACTGATAGCATGTGCATAACACCTCACACTTAAAAATAGCCTTTTACACTTCATTAATCTCAATGTTTAAGCAGATGATGGAGGTTTATGAGTAAATGAGTACTAGCTTTCAAGCAGATATGGTCTAAATAATTTATAGTTAAAGTACATGTCAATGCTGCTACACAGACATGAAAGTTGCAAAAATCATACAGCTGAAGTGAATATGGCTAGAGATTACAAGGAGATTGCAACAGCTATAGGGCAGGGATCATCTTCTGTCTGTACTCTGAAATGCCTGCCAGGCTTTTAGGTGGTGTGAAAACAGAGTATAAAGTAACATTTTCATGAGGCGTGTGTAGCATAAAGGTCAATCAATCACATTTTTCAAACTATGTCTCTTTGTTACAACATAAATGTTGCTATTCCACAAGAGTATTTAAAAACAGCTGTTATTTGAAAAAGCCAGTGTTGTATTCTCATCAAATCAATAAAAAGCCAGGAAATCCCTGGAATTAGAAAACCTATACAGCTGTCCTCCTTACCTCTTATCCGTGTGACATAGAAATGCAGATTGTGACTGCATTGTGCAGATCTTAGCAGTGAATGCAGCTTTACAAGGTGCTTAGATTGAGTCTATTTCTTCTCACTTAAAGTTACATTATGCTAGACTTAAGGCATGCTTTATTTACATGCATTCAATCTCTAGTGGGAGTTTATATACTGTGCACTGGATAATTCTCTAAGTGAACAACAGTCCAGCATCAAGAAGAGTTTCATGCAGAATACAAATAGAAAGCATTAGACAACTACCTCCCAGGGACAGTGAGTTCCCTGGGCTTACGTTGGGGATGAGGATTGGTCGATCTGTTCACCCTCCGGGGCTGTCTGGAATTATAGATCAGGGACCTTATTGTCATACCCCAGCTGCTGCACAAAGCCACTAGAAGAAAGGAGATTTACGAGTATTTCAGCAGCACTGAACAAGGGATACAGAAGCTATACAACTGGGAGTACAGTGGCTCTAAATCTGTAGGCATTATGCAAAAAGAAAATGCAGAGTTCGGCATCAAGGGAGCTCTCCCAGAGCAATAGGACATCTTTGTAAATTCTCTAAAGAATAAATTTAACAGTTATTAAAGAACAACACCCTGTTATTGCAGTCACTGAACTTTACAACACAAGGAAAGATGCAAGGGATTTTCAGAAAGACATCTGTCATTTAACAGTGACAGTGACCTCAGCACAGACAAGGAATTCAAATCCCCAGTGATGGAAACAAATTAACCCCTTGGTACACAGTGGGTTGAGAACTCCAGCATTAGGACTGCTGTGCACTCTAACAGTAACAGCCTGCACAAGGTTTTACCTTCAGCCAAGCAATAGATGGGAATGAGGGATATTCTTTAAATTATAATTGCTGTACACCAAGACCACTTAATGACACTATATGAGGGATATTCTTTAAATTATAATTGCTGTACACCAAGACCACTTAATGACACTATTTAACATCATGCTACTGACAGTTGTAGAATCATAAAATCATTTAGGTTGGAAAAGACCTTTAAGATCATTGAGTCCAACTGTTAGCTAACACTGCCAAGTCCACCACTAAACCATGTCCCTAAGTGCCACATCTACATGTCTTTTAAATACCTCCAGGGATGGTAACTCAGCCACCTCCCCGGGCAGCCTGTTCCAAAGTTTGACAAACCCTTAACTGGTGAAATTTTCCCTAATATCCAATCTAAACTTTCCCTGATGCAATTTGAGACAGTTTCCTCTTGTCCTACTGCTTCTTACCTGGGAGAATGACCCCCTCTCATTACAACCTCCATTCAGATAGTTGATGATAAGGCTGCCCTCGAGCCTCCTTTACTGCAGACTAAACATCCCCAGCTCCCTCTGCAGCTCATAGGATTTGCGCTCCAGACCCATCACCAGCTCTGTTGATGTTCTCTGGACACGCTCCAGCCCATCAATGTCCTTTTTGTAGTGAGGGGCCCAGAACTGGACACAGTATTTAAGGTGCAGCTTCAACAGGGCTGAGTACAGGGAGACAACCACTGCCCCAGTTCTGCTGGCCACAATGTTGCTGATACAGGCCAGGATGCCATTGGGTACCTGGGCACACGCCAGTTCTTATTCAGTCACTGTCTACCAGCACTCTTAGCTCCTTTTCCTGCGGGCATCTTTCCAGCCTTCCACCCACACTTCCCCAAGCCTAGAGCACTGCATGAGGTCATGGTGACCCGAGGGGAGGATCTAGCACTTTGTATTGTTGAACCTCACATCACTGGCCTCAGCACATCAATCCAGCCTGTCAAGATTCCTCTGCAGCATCTTCCTACCCTCCAGCAGAACAATGCTCCTACTCAATTTGAATGGAAAGTCTACAAACTGACAGTGTACTCAATCCCCTGTCCAGAGCATTGACAACGATATTAAACAGAACTGGTCCCAATATGCCCTGGACTCCAATACAGGAGAACACGGCTTGTGACCAGATGCCGACTGGATTTAACTCCATTCACCACCACTTTCTGGGCCCAGCCATTCAGCCAGTTTTTACCCAGCAAGGAGTGAACCTGTCCAACTCATGAACTGTTAGTTTTTTCTCAAGGAAAATGTTGGGGGAAACAGTGTGAAAGGCCTTACTGAAGTTTAGACAGGTAACATGCACAGTCCTTCCCTAAGCATGTCACTTTGTCATTAGGACACCAGCTTGGCCAAGCAGGACCTGCACTTCTTTAACTCCTGCTGACTGGTCCAGATCCCCTGGTTGTCCTGCATGTGTTGTGTGATTGCACTCAAGATGATCTGCTCCATAACCTTCCCTGGCACTGAAGTCAGGCTGACAGGCCTGTAGTTCCTCAGATCCTCCTTCCTCCTGCTCTTGTAGATGGCAAATGTGACACCTAACTTCCAACCAGCTAGGACCCCCCTGGTCAGCCAGGGCTGCTGGTAAGTGATGGAAAGTCGTGATAAAGACTTCTGCCACCTCACTCAGGAGCCTTTGGTAGATCCCACTTAGCCTCATGGACTTGGGTGTGTCTAAGCAGTGTAGCAAGTTGCTGATCCTTTACTCACCATTCACCCTTGGATTATGGGGGTTTCATCCTTCTCCCTGTCCCTGTCCTCCAGCTCAGGAGGCTACCCAGAGAACAACTCATCTTACTATTAGACTGAGGTAAAGAAAGCATTAAGTACCTCTGCCTTCTCCTCACCATTTGTCATTGTTTCCTCGTGCATCCAATAAAAGATGGATATTCTCTTATCTCTCCTTCTGTTGCTAATGTATTTATGGAAACATTTATACAGAAATATATAGAAATCTTTATACTTCAAAAGGTGCGGATTTCAGTTGCAGAAATAAACCCTTCACTGAAAGACATTTATAATGCAGTATTTAGAGGCTGGACACAAAAGCAGGAAGGCACCATCCTTTGTATATACCCATTTCACATAGCACTTGTGTTTTCCCAAGAGGGTGTTCAGTCAGTCAGATTCAGGACTGGGATACCCTAGAGATTCTGCGTAGACTTTCTTTTAAGAAATGCTACAACACTGGCCTACAACCTGGCCTGACCCAAACGCCTACACATAGTTTTACCAGAAGTCAGGGAGAAATACAAAATCTGACCATATGTTCCAGACACTCAGCAGATGTCTGCAGGGCAGGAAGAGGGACAGGCCACAGACATTACTCCATCCCAAAGACCCTAGTAGTCCTCATATAACCTAAGGAGAGCAGGCCTGGATAAGAAGCTCTAAGGAGTAATACTGCAAGACATTCAGCACTTGACCCCAGCTCTGATGTTAAGGCAACTGTTAACCGTCCACTCCCATATCTGTAACAGCCAGTTAGCTGACCTTAGCTATGTTCTAAGAAATTCAAACAGGCTCCAATGTGTTTCCAGCGTGAAAAGAGGAACAAGATTTACGGGTACATTTGGGGGAACTTTAATGACTGATGGTTAATGATACAGCAACCTTACTGATAACAAAAGAAAAAAAAAGGATGTGGACAACCATGTTATTAGCTGGCATTGAATGACATCCATCTTACGACCTGTCTGAAGTGAGAAGACTGTAAAGGATTATACATTTAACAAAATGTTCTTTTTCAATTGGGGCACGTTAACACTTGTGGCTCTTTTCCTAAGTCCATACTGCTGTTCTGCTCTTCAAAATCTTTGACAAATATTCACTTAAATACACAGTAGGTTATGCTTATTTACAATATTCCATTGTTCCCGCCACCATGTTATCCATCCTTTTTTGGTGACCCACAAAAACTCCCAACATTCTTGGCTTACCTTCACAGCTTTGGGTATATAAAGAACTCTACAAACACAGCAACAGATTGGAACACACGTTCTAGATTCCACAAGGAAGATGTCCAGGGTAAATAGGAATGAAGATGGTAAGTCTCCATAAAAAGAACAGGCACATTTGTTGTAAATACTCAAATGTTTCACCTGCAGGGGACCAGAAAAGCAAGCAGGTTACTTATTCCTTGTTCTCCTGTGACACTTGGTAATCTTCAAATCATGAAAAAAATAACCCCAAACCCACAAAAAACCCCTCAACCACACTTCTGCCTACAGAAAGGACTTTGTTTTAAATCAGAATCACACGATAGTAAGGGGTTGTGGGGTCTTGTTAAGTCTTCTCCTTTGTTTTTGCCTCAGCAGATTTTGATGCTCCAATTTACCCCCTGGGTATTTATTCCTTTTCCTGCCGGCATTAGCTTTGAAGTACCGAAGGATGGGATGAGGAAAGCTTAGATTTGGAGAGTAAGATCAGAAGCTCTTTTGTATTAGATACTGGACTTCAGTTTATGCACCTTTTAATTTATACAGAAAGGCTTATTATTAATCAGCTAACTGTATTTTAAACCACGCAAATCTGTTTGAATTAGGCTGCAGGAGTTATTTTAAAAGGAAGTACACTATTGTTAAGTCTAAAAACTTGACACAATTTTAGAAATTAACTTAAAAAATTAAACAGGCGACACATTACTCATTTTTATACTTAGAACAAACGTCACTGCTAACAAATTGGGTGCAAAATTCTAATCCTCTCATGATTTGAAGGACTTCACTGCAGGCATTTGACTCAAGAGGATGTGGGGTTTAGCAAGGCTAGGAGAGATCCAACTCCCTGCTGGCTAGGGGCATTCCTTACAATAAAGTTTCTCCCTACAATCTTAAAAGCTGAGTGAATGAGGACTTCAGTTAGTAGAAGGATAACCAATTGAAGAAAGGCTCTGGATCCTCTGTTTTAGGGCTACTTAGAACAGATGACATTCTAGAAGCTGAAAAATGCATTTAAAGAAAAGCTTCATTGTTTTTGTAGAAGTCTGACAGCCAACAGCAAGAAAATGTAAAGTTATTGTTCAGCAAACTGAAAACTGATTTCATTCATTCTTGACTTGTAAGCAAAACAGGAAAAGCCAAAGCAAGAAAATCTACAGGCTTCTTTCAAGATTTCAGTCCTTCATACAGCATGAAAACAAGCCAAGTATTACACAAGTATGATACTAATCATTCTACAGATCTACACCATGTAGCAAAAAATTGTACATAAAAAGCCCGATTTGGGCTGCAATACACGTAAGAGTGCGCATATACAGCAGTTATTCCATGTGTAAATTACAAGGATTAGTGCCCATATTTCTTACTACTCTACTAGCCACCTTCCATGCTCAACCCTAAACCAAAAAACCAAACAAAACTCCACGCAGTATTTGTCAACATTTCTGAGAGCAAAAAGATTTAAATTCTAGCTCCAGAAAGAAGTAGTTAGAATGAGAGACAAGCTGTATGTATTCTACAGCACAACTAAAAGCCACAAACACCATTCAGTCGTAGAAGATTAAAAACACATCAGGATGTTTCCAGCAGAAATAAAAATAGCATTAGCACGTCAAAACCTTGCCACTCTTGCGCAATGAAAATCATCACCTGAAACACTGATGCCATTTTGACTACTCAGATAAGAGGCACCAAACCTTCTCTCTTGATTCCACTCAAGACACTAAAATGTTATACAGCTCATGCACTGAAAGAGGATCAGAGAGAGATCTCACCTATCATGTACAACAAACCTTTATTCCCAAGAGATGTTTTTGAACATCCTGAAACACTTTTCACCTAGTGTCACTTTACCATCTCCATTTTTTTTCAAATTTCTCAATATTGGTTTCAGGACAGGACCTATCTGCCTGAACTCCAACTGCTTTTCCTTAATCAACTGACTCTCCAAGAAACACCATTAGTGGCCAGTTATCATCTGGAGAGTGAAACAACTACATTTCAAGTCCAGTCTTTCACTGATCTTTCACTTTAGAGATGGGGGATACAAACATGCTTCCAAATTTTTTGCCTTTTTATAAACTGTATCTCTCACAATAGTCAACATTCCAAGAAGGTTCTTAGAAAATCATCTAGGGAAAGTCATACCCTACTGCAATCAAATATTTGTGAACAGTAGGCAATTGACAGCATATTGCTGGTGAATATAAAGGGATTTGTAAAAGTCTCTGAGTAGGGATGTGTAAATCAGGAGACATCTTTCTCCAGAACTGCCTAAAGCCATGGTCTTAGAGATTCTGAAGCAAACAAATGCAATCTCCACTCAGTTTGGAATGAATCTGTGTGTGTGTGTCTGTGTGTGTGTGTCTTACCAACGGTGTCACCTGGAATGGGCAGCCATCACTCCCTCTGAAGTTATTTCCATACTTCACTGATCTAGGAAAATTAATTTCACGAAACATTAGCTACAAAAGGGACCCAGGGACTCCATTTGAAGTTTGTCCTAAGCCTATGGAAGAGTAATTTTGTCCATTATAATCAGCAGTTGTCTCCCCGCTCCCCCAAATCTGTCATCTAAGCATATGGTATCACTTAACACACTTTATAGGTGAGAACTGTCAGTATAAAGTAGCAAATTATGTATTTTAGGTATCAGTCAAATAATGAATGCTTCAAATTCAAAGATCCTGAAGTCATCACAGATTAAATGTATGGCAATAGAAATAAAATATTGAGATCCTACGTGGAAGAGCTTATCTTTGCTGAGTAGAAGCAACTCAATTCTCTTCAACTAATAAAGGAGCCATAGACAAAGAGGAAAAAACTCACCACTTGCAGAAATTTGGGCAGCATCTCAATTCTCTTAACTACTGCAAGCAAATTCTCATGCTAAAGCTCTCGCCAGTTTCTACAACAGATACAATTCCTGTTAAATTGTGTGGGAAGAGATTACAAGATGCATCTTTCTCTTGTAAGGCAAGAGACCTACAAGTAGAACACAAATAGTTGAATGACCAGCTTGTAAGGCAGAATAGGAGACTATACCTTAAAAGTAATGCAAATATGAATCTTGATCCTAGCCTTAACATGGAGAACAGGAGAATGAATATTTAGAGATCTAGTTAAGCTTACATAGCTAAGAGACACTGTTCAAAGAGCAACAGGTTTAAAACATCTTTCAACCAACCCATGCTAACTTCTGGTTCCAAGCCGATACTTACAGGTACAACATTCTAATTTACATCATGCTGACTTTTTAAATACAAAATAAAAAAATTATAAAGCCATAAACAAGAGGTGAAGACACCAAACTCAGTTTCCTCTCTCTTTCCTCACCATGTTGTTGTATTTTCTACTCTCCAAGCTACACTAAAAGGCAACAGCTAAATTACTTCAATACACAGCATTTTTCAGAGTTGACTGCTACTAGAATTTCAGGTGGCCTAATCTCTGAATCAAGTATTTCTCCATAACGACTGTACACTTTCCCCAGTTCAAAAATAATCATTGAAAAAGCAAATTGATTTGCAGGCAAGGTTATAAGTATTTTAATACCACCTCTACACAGCAATGACTACAAATTAACACCAGCACTCCCCAACAGAAAGGTACAACACTACATTTATGATGAGATTTTGAAAAAAAAATTCCCTGGAGATTGTATGGTTACTTGTGTCAACTCACCTTCTTTAGGGAAAAATGGTACTATTTGCTTCCCTGCACTTAGAAACAGTCAAACCAGACATTTTCAGTTCTCATTAGTCAAAAGCTACATTAGCATGAACTGTAGAAAAAAAACACATGTGTACTTAGCTATAATTTTTAAGATACACAAGAGTACACCATGTGTAAATATCCAGAAAGCACGCTTCCCCCCTGGCTTGCTATGAAGGCTGAAATACTTATCTGTCCTAATAGGTGGAGTCTGAATACATCAAAACCCAGCGATAAATAACATAAGTCATCTAAGATGCAACTACAAATTTCAATGAGAGTGTCAATCAAGATTTAATTTGAAACCAATTTAGTAATCAGCATGGGGAAATTCTTGAAATACTTAACTACAGACACTTTAAACAGTAATAATTCTTAAGTATTTTATTGCTACAAACTGGTACATCTTATCACAAAAAAGCTACAAGGCGTATTATAAACACATACTCTATTATATAGAGTGCAATGCAGTCCCCCAAACAGCCACACTCAACAGCACAATTTTTGAAGTTACTCATTCTGTACAAGGTAAATATTTATAAGCTTACACCATAAAGCTTTTAAAATATTTACCCCACAGACGTGCCTTCCTTTTCAATTGATTAGACCAAAAGTTATTATTATATCCAACTTTCAATACACACACCAAAAAAATAGGATGCTTAAAAAAATATACAACACAATGTTTTGATCAGCTTTAACAGTCAGTTTTCTATAAAAAGCTCAACTAAAATAGTCTTAATTTCATTTTAAACAAAATCAGAAACACAGAGGAATTATATAAACAAGTTGTCCATGGAATGGAATGCATGCATATGGTGGGGAATCTTCAACTCCATTTAAGACTATTAAAAAGTCTCAGCCACTTTAGAGCAGAAATAAAAAGCTGGTTTTCCCCCACTAATGTTGTTTTGTTTTCTTGCACTTAGTTATCTTCAGTGTGGTCTAAAGTGAAGTCAGTTTGTTCTTCAGTTTCTTCCTCCTCTTCTTCCTCCTCTTCCTCACCCTCAGCTGGCTCATCAGCTTTGTCCTCTTCCTCCGCTTGCTGTTCCTGAGCCTGATCATTAACTTCAAAAGGATTTTCACCCTGAAGTAGAAGATTGAAAACAAACACTTTGATATTCATTTCAAATATAAAATAATACTCATAATTTCAGTGAATGAAAGGGGCAGCCACTAAGAAATGTTACATTATTTTATAAAGCTTTTTAATAGTTGGGGTTTTTTGCAAGAAAATCAAAACAAGTTTGATTTAGCAACACCACATTTTTATGCACATGGGAAATTGGGATCCAAATAAACTCTTTTAATGAAAGTAGAAATGGCATTGAGAAAAAGCCAAGTATGCTACACACAAATGTCACTTCAATATTCTGAAATTAAAATTACATGGTTAAGTTTCAACATGTTTTTATTAAGAACTACAGCTGCTTCCTTTTTCTCCCCAATTAAAACCAAACTGGAACAGAAGAGTTTTGTTCCGCTTTTCCTTATTTACCGTCTTTATTCATTCTGAATGATTCTGTGAAAAAAGGCAAACTCCTCAAAAAACGAAAAAGAAATCTAGAATTTATTACACTGACTAGCCTGAAATTCATTCCACTCTCTACCTAGAAAAAATATCAGTTTTCTCAGTACTTTAAACACACTGGCATTCTGAGTTCATATTTTCACCATTTCATACAGTAATTCAGTAAAAGACATACCCCAGCTTTCCCCTGTTCATATACATGAGTAAGATAGCATTTAAACTTCCCTATGATAATAAATCTAGCTTTTTAAGAGTTAGATTGTCCTAGGTATTGGTCAAGTACATAAAAAGCTATGTCAGATATTTTAACTTATCTGAGCCTTAAGGAAACATAAAAACCTCCACATCTCAGTTAAAGCTTAAGTCACTTCCAGAGGATCCACGCCTACTGGTAAGCACCCTGAGGGTGCCAAACACCATGGACTGTTTCAGTACTTCAGGTAACAGTGCCCAACATTGAAATACCAAAAATACTAGCTCAGTACATAGTTTCATGAGAAAAACCACGACAAAGAGAGAGCCCAAACAAATTTAATTCCAACATCGACTGGAAGCATTGTGAACACTGAGGATCCACACCTTAATTCTGTAAGGATTAGCGCAACTCTCCAGAATTGTATTCATCCTTTTTGGGCACAAGTGCAAAGCCTGCAGTGCCATTTTCCATATTTTTAAACAAATATTTTCATTCACAGTTAGGTACAGGAACAAGGATTTCCAAAGACAGAAACAAGCTAATTACTGGGTTAAGAATTACTAATCAGTAATAAGCTTATTACTCTACCTAGTTAGCTTCAAATGCATGCTCACCTACAGACACTAAAGAAGGAAAAAAAGTATATTAAGAATAACACATGTCCTACTAGAAAAGCATTGTTTCCTAGCAAAAGAAAAAAGGTGACCTTTCTCTGTAAATGACTTACAAAGATACTGGAAGATACCTTTAACAGGTCTGATACAAAAGAAAAGATCTCTAGAATATTTAAATTGCACAGAGAGCTTAAGACACTGAACTGGTATTTACAACCAAAGTTTCAGTATTGCAATGTCCCCAGAAACCAATCTATTAACAACAGGTCTCACAAACCTGATCCAAAAAGATACCAAAGTCTGCCTACCCAACTAGTAAACTTCAGAATGCCTTCATTAATACACACGATCAAACAGTCCTGAGATATAGTGCTAAAAAATGTCAAACTCTATGATAGTTCTCTTGCATAACATCCAAGCACCTCTTAATCATAGACATCACTCTGTCTAGGAAGTTCTAAATGGTCCAAAATTAGAGACAGTCATTACTTCATTAAGTGATAATTTTATGCCTTAGAAACAAGGTGGTCTTTTTTTCCCTCCTTGTTATAAGCAGTCTTACTACACATTTATGAGTTCTTAAGGTGATTGTTTCAGAGTGGCCAGCAGGTCATGGTGGACTTCCCCCCCTTTACCACATGGATGCAGAAGAATGGCAAGAAATTAAGACTTTTTTAAAAAAGCATACAAAGACTATTTTGGAAGCATGGAATACCACACAAGAACAGCACTGAGGAAAGAGGGTTCCAAAAGGATGTCCAAGGTAAGAAACAATTCTTTCAAGGTTCTTTGATTAAAATACCTATGATGAAAAGATCAAACAAGAGATTAAAAGGGAAGGCTCCTTGTAAGCAAAGGACAGGGTGCAAACAATATGCTCTTATTCTAAGCACTGAATTGGATTTTCCAATACAGTAATCAAAAAAAGTCATGTAATGAGACAGTGCAAAAGACAGACACCAGATCCAATAGGATCATAAAGATCATGCAAGTTTTGACTGCTGATAACCTCAGTTCTGGTACTGAATTTTCTGGTAACTGAATAGAGAAACTTCCAACAAGGCAGACACCAGCACCAAAGCAACAACATAGGGAACTGAAGTGCTAGAAGACACTAAACAAAAAATTATAGTCCTAGCAGTGGGATCCAGCAGAAGACTGAAAGAACAGTACACATGACAAGAGGTATTCCAACAATAATAGATACAAGGAAGCTGCATTAATAAATTAAGAAGCCTGGCTTTAAGTAACATTGTTCTCCACTACTAGGATTCTTGTAGCTCTCATCATTGGCTGTGGCACCAACAAACACTGTCAAGCCCTATCTGGAACTTTGTTTTTTGCTTTCTGTTCCTAACTCTAGTCACTGACCAGATGCATAACAAAGATCAGAGCCTTTATAAAGCAGGAACTCTTCTAAAACCGTATCATCTAATTCTCTGAAGATGTCTTCTGTGGAGCTGGGACATGAACTGCAAATGGCTTGAAACAAACAAAAAACCCACATACAACACAGGAGGGGTAAACTTATACAGATTCTTTCATTTCCAGCAGACACCACAAGAACCTTTACCATGTTAAAAAAAAAACTGAAAATGAAGAAATAAATTAACTCAGGAAAACTACCAGGCATAATTCAACCTTTACATCTTTGTTATAGCTGATGTGCCCAAGTTTATAAAGCTAGCTGAAAGATTCAAGTTCAAGTATGCATAGTTTTTAGCCTGCACAGGTAAATACTACAAAATTTGTATTTATTTCTTTAAAAGATGATGTTGTGGTGCAATCTGAAAATATAAAACTGACTTCACAATTAAATGATTAAAATGGTTAAATATGAAAATATCTGAAAATGTTTACAGCCAAAAAAAAATTTCTCTCTGCTTTCCTTCTCACAGTGCAAACTAGAAGCGTGTAGTTAAAAAAAATGGAAGTTCAGTGTTAGTAGAATAACATATTTGAAGCTGTAAGTCTGCTTAAAACAGCCGCATCAATTTGCTTTCTTTCCTTTTGTACAAGCAAAGAAGCTGTGAGGAAGACTCTAGTTGGAGAAAAAGATTAAATCAAAGGGCAAAAGGTTTTTCCCTTAAGCATTAGTAGAGGAGTAAAGCGCAGATACAATGGCATTTTACTCAAAAGAAGTGGTCAAGGTCATGTCCAGAATAAGAAAGCAGTTGGAGCTGTCAGTTGGCTTATTCCTGACCAAAAGTCATCATCCACCCCCTCATTTTCAAACATTAACCAGCGCCTTCAACCTTGAAGTCTTATACAACGCGACATGCAGCAAAATACTCTCAAAATTCATCACCTGCTGCCAGATGTCAGACAGCTAATCAACACAAATTACATTAAACTGTCATCCTCCAAGCAGTACCTCAGTAGCAACTTGGGGCAATCAAAACTACTTAAGCAGAATTTTTCACACAAAACCTCAATGGGGGAAAGTGGGTCTCAAATGCCAGTTGTGCAAAGAAATGGATGACTATTACTCTCAGCAGGTTGTGGTTCTAGAAGGTAGTACTAGACTCAAAAGAAAAGGGGCCTTCCCTAAGTAACTTTTTTCAGGATACAAAGCACTTCCACGCCACACATTAAAAGGACAAATTTCCCAATATGAACAGAGAAACCAAACTGCACAATAGAAAAAAAAATCTTATATTTTCTGCTTATATTAAAATGTATCAGTAGGGACACAAACAAGGAGTTGCTGACCTGCAATTTTGTTCTCCTTTTGTCAAAGGCATTTTTGATGCTGATGACCCACTTTTGCCACTTGGTACAAAACTATGCAGACTTGCAGATCTTTCCTGTTCTGAATTTCCTCCTTTCACAGTGCATATGCAGGTTAGACAACACTTGGCAAAAAAATGCTGAGTTTGGGGATTTTTATTTGTTTGCTTTGTTTGGGTTTTGAGCTTTTTTGGGTTGGAGGGTCAGGAGAAGTGTTTCCTCATGCCAGTCTGCTCTACATCTTAAAGCAAGCTATTTTCAGCCATAACAAAGATCTCCTATTCTCCTGGAACACTGCAGGCCCTGAATGCATGTGTGTTCTGCTCCATCACATGGCTCTGTAAGAAAACTGGACTACTTCAGTCTTCAGTTGATTATATATTTGGATAAGGATGAAGGGGATTTGTATAACCAGAAGCCAGATACATCTCACTGAGCAGCTCCTGGTGAAGTGTATTAAGTTCAGCCCACCCCAGAAAGTACCAGTGCTAGTCATTCTGAAAATATCAGTGGTCTCCTTGTGAAGACAATCTTGCAAGTTTTCCTTTCCTCAGTTTTTGAACTGGTGAATGGCAATTTTCCATTCTCTCTTTTACCAGTCTCCCGCTAGGGGGCTGTATTGGACAATACATAGCATTGGAACACTGAAAAGGTGTTTGGAAATATAGGCAGATATTCCAGGCTCTGGTATCTGGGCATTTGCAACCTTTCCTTAAAAGATACAGAACAGTTGTCTGAAACTGATTCACACACCCATCCATACATTTTTCAGGACACAACTAACTTGACATTTTAAATCACAATTAACTTGGGCACTGGCTTATACCTTGCTGTAATTTCACAAGACAGTATTGCTCTGTCTGAAAGAGTCTGTTGCTAGGGCACAGCCAAAATCATAAATCAATTAGAAGTAATACCAGAAATAGCTAATAAGAGTATTACAGAGTCACACAGCAAAGTAAGTGGCCCAGCAGAAAAACACCCTCCATTTTGCTGAAATGAATTCACCTGTTTCTTGGGCCACATACCTACAGCAGAGGCTGCCATGCCTTTTAAATCCTCTGATCTCATCAACTACTGTTGCAAGCTTTTGTTTCTGTCATGAACCCTAAAAACTCTACAGAATAAAGAGTAGCTGAGTAGTCTGCACACTATACTTCAGTACAAACCCACATGCTGGAGCTTTGACTTCTAAATGTAAAGATGGAGTCATTTGTAAAGCATGCTCTGCAGTTAATATTACATATACAGTTAATGACACTGCTGATGCTTTCCTAAAGTTCATTTTGTTTGGTTTTTTTTAAATAAGAGCATCCAATTAAAAACTGACTAGATATTAAGTAATAAATGACAACCAAAAGCTGGCAAATCTGAAGGTGACTATTTTTGCTGCAAATTGATTTATCCAAGATTTTTCACTGGCAAACTATCTTAAAAGCATATTCAAACTGTGACCTATCTAAAAGACAGAGCACTGAGGTTAAACTCTATCAACATGGAGAAAATGGTGGCACAGCAAATGTAACAAATTATTTTCTTTCCATTTGCATCTTACCTTCACATACAGCTCATACCGTGCCTTGACTATAGGATTATTCAAGATGCTGGTGGCAGTTAGAACACTCTCCCTTTTTATTTGTTCTCTGTAGGCCTAGGAAACAAATTTGACAGCGAATAATCATCATGTACATCTTAGAACTGTTACATAAACTTGAATTCATGGTCAGTTTCTATAAATTAAAAAAATGAACATAACACAGCATGAACTGCTTGTTCTTAGTACGTAAGTCCAAACCACGTAAGTTTAATTATGTTTAGCAGAGTTTATAGCTTGTTGCTTTAGCTTGATCAAAATATGTATCTTGTGTAATGAACTACAACCAGGTACCTGTTCTCATCTACAGACAACATGCAGGCTTTTCCATCACAGCCTGACATATTGCTGAAGATGATCCTGCTCACTTTCACAGTTCCTTTCAACCCAAAACATTCTACGATACTCCCCAATCACAGAAGCTCATATATAAACAAAACACTACTTGGGCAATCTTGTTTACTGTCATGCACACGCTAATCTTTCAACCCTTCTACCAGATTTAAAGTGCATCATTATAAATTGTAACAGGGACAAATACACACCACTGCCAATTCTAAACCACTCTCAGTTGTCTTCAAATTAAAAAGATAATAGCCAAGAAAAAAGAGACAACATGTTTATCTTGCTAGAAACACATGTGTTTTGTTTTTCCATCTGAGTAACAAAATTTTTCCAACACTTAAACTCAGTAAAACAAATTCTCATAAAATAAAAAAGGAATTCCTAGTAACTCCCTCATGACTTTCTACTGGCAACTATTAAGCACACTCACATTTCATTAGATGGGGGTGCTTAAGCGCTGGCTACTTCATGAGGTGTTAAACTTACAAAGTGCAATGAAGACATTACAGCTTTCCAGAGAACAAATCACATCAACAAGAGCTTAGAGTTCTTGGTGCAAGTAATTTCTAACACTTTTCACCTATTATTAGATTATGCTTGCCCTTTTTTTAAATAGTATGTCCAATCTTACTTGTTTTCCTTTTGTGTGATCAGGAGATTTTAAGTGCTGCTGAACAGAACTGTGCAATGCAGGAACATAGACACTGCAAGCACTGCAGTGAACGGTCTCAACTTTCATCATATGGTCATCAGCAGTAACCCCTGCCAAAGACGACACAACAAATCATTAACACAAACTGTGTTATTTTAGGCCACTGGAAAAGTAACTTGTTTGTTCTACACCTAAAAATAAAGAGCTCTCAGTTGTTAAACCTGTCAAACTGAATCACTGAGGAACATTCACCTAAATTCAGGCATCGAAATTAGGCTCTGAGAGGGCAATACTGAAAGTGGAAGTTTTTCACTTCAAAATCCACACTGCACCTCTCCATAGACTACACGAGACCCAGGCAATGTACAAAAATGGCATCTATTTCAAATCAACAATATGCAATATCCTTAAAATTTTTGATACAACAAACAAAGCTCGACCAAAGTATTGCACTTACTTTACCCCTTATAAAAACTAATTTATTTCCTTGCCCTCCCTCACCACCAGGAAGAAGTACATAAATCAAATTCCTCTTGCAATTTTAAATATAAGCTTGGTAACATAACATTCTCATCACAAAGGAAAAAAGGCTCTCCAGTACTTAAGGAAATGACAAAAGAAGAAGAATTTGTGAGATTAAGATGTTGCCTATATCCATTTTTAAGTAACCTTTCGTATTTAAGTTCAAATTAAGGTAATACTGAAATAGAGCTACTGCCTAAAATAAAGGTGCTCAAAGATGTCTCCTCTGGCTGTAGCCCATATTCTGAAATCCCTCAAGCAAAGAATGGGAGGCTTTGGCACAGCAAGGCAGGGACACATGAAATGCTCTAGAAAACTGCCTGTAGGGCAGCCAAGGGGAAAAATATTTCAGGCTGAGATGCATCTTTGGGTAACCAAGAAAGTGCTTGAGCTCCTCCTTTTGTCACTGTCCCTCCAAACCACGGCAACTATTTTATTTTCATTTTTTCAAATTCTTGCCATATAACCACTATCACCTTACTGCTTTATTACACTCTTTCAATCTACTGCATCCATCTGTTGTCACTCCTCATGCCTTATACTGAATGAGACTGTGGCAAAGCCCACATAACTGTTTGTCAAGTACCCAGCACAATGTTATCTCACCTTCTGACATGGCTACCTGGATAGCAAACATAAACAAGGTTTGCTATCTCCCACTGTGCCTACATTCCACCCTGTAGCAGAAATTAAGCAAGGAATGCCAACCAAGTACAGAAAAGATGTGAAAACTGTTTTAATCCATTTTATCAAATTCAAGGAAGAAGGAAAAGAAATAAAGACCAGGAGAGCTCCACATTACTCACCTTCCATTATGTCTTTTTCTGCAGCTTGGGAATTTTCCGTTTGATTACTTGTCTGCTGCTTACGCATCGCTGTCTTCTTGAATTTATTCACCATGCACTCCTACAGAGGAAAAAAAAAATTGGAAATACCTACGACACACAATTGTTTCTATTCAAATATTAACCCAGACTTTAAAAATACAATTTAGTTCTCTAATAAACAGCAAATAACTGCTGTTACTTCTCAAGGCACTACTTTCAACTGTAAAAGTAACAGTATTTTACAGACTTTGAATTTGCTTCAACTTTTAGTAGAATGTGCTGCACCCAAAGTCATCTGCAAAAGGAGTAACAGTAAGTTAAGCATATTTTGAAAATAAATGGAAAATTGTAACCATATTCTCATGTTAAAGTATTATACAGATTAAAACCAGCTGTCTTACATGAAGAAATTCCATCACCACTTTGTCAAACTTGGTTTGCTTCTGGATATGATCCAATGTCTCCTGGTGAGCTGCACTCTCCAGATGTGACTCAATTTCTTTTTCTTCAAACGTTCGAAACTTGCAAAAAGAGCAAGTAAATGCCATTCTGTCAAGAGAAATACATTAAATATTACTATTAAAACTCCTCAAAACTATGACACTTGACAAACTAAATCAAAAAAGGAACAGGAAAAGCATTCTTTAAAGAAGCCTAAGTGAAAAAGAAACGAAAAAAAAAAACCTCAAGTGTTTCCATTATAAAGGATAAGTGCTACATGAATCAAATATAAATCAGGCCAGTGTCAGAGTAATGAATTATCTATGCAGGAGACAAAAACTGCTGAAATCAGAAGCCAGGTATTTAAAAGCCACATTATTCTGTGAGTCCATCTATTGCAGCCCTCTACTTCCTGTCACTTTTTGTAGTACTTCTCGTAGGCACAGAATCATAGTCTAGACAGACCATGAATTCCTATTGTAAGTAATCAGAAAAATTCATTTAAAGCTCATTTTCCATACAAAAACTATATAATCTTTATAAGGAAATATAACCTCAGTACAATGAGGAAAAGTCACTAATGCTAGGATCATATACTGCACTACCGTGGAACAGTTTTATACAGTGTAGCCACTGGGCAAGACTAAGGAAGTTACAAACCAATGTACTTATTTTTGATACAAAACAGTTGATCACATATATATGTACACACACACATACATAAAGCCAGAATAAAATCAATTTCTAACAGCTTTTTAAGTCAACATGAACATGTACTTCAAAAGGAGTACCAGTCTAAGCTGCTTCTGAAGTGTGCACTGATGCACTCATGGGGGAGAAGGGATTAGTAAATCGTGCATTTTCTGATACAACAGTGCTCCGATGAAACACCCAGTCTTCTAAAGCCACTGAATTTGGAGGCCAAGTTTTGGCTTGACTTTTTTCTTCTCTATTTGGGTAACTTTTTGGGTTTGTTGGGGAGTGGGAGAAGTTGAGGGGTGTGGAAGGAGATGAGGTTTTTTTTCCTCATTTCTTTGTTGCATTTTATTTTCCTAAAATCAGTCCAAAGGGGCTTTCAGGAAAAAAGATGTGTTCTTAGAGAGGCATAAAGAGCAAGAAAAACACTGCACACAACACAGAAGTTACAGCACAAACCTGTATCCATCGCCATATTTTTCACTGTTTTTCTCCCTTCTACGCCTTTGCTTCTCTCTTCTGGCTTCAATCCTCCGCTTTTCTTCTTCCTCGCTTTTAGCTTCTCCTTTGCCATCTTAACATACAATTGACAGATTAAAAACCAAATCCAAAACAAGCACACAAACAACAGAAGTACCTGTCTTCTCTGTCTCCTCCACAAACACATCAAAATGCAGAGAAAGACCCTGTACGAACATGGTTCGATGGCCTTCTTAAATCTCCTGAAAGTTTTGCTTTGTTTTCCTCCCCTAAAGACAACCAATTTAAACACTACTTTCAACTTAGAAGCTAAAAGTTTATGCTCTAGTTTACAGTCATAAAAGAAAGTCAGAGTTAAAGCAAACCCTTCCCTGTTGTGCCTAGTTATTAAAGGCCTCTTCAAGTAAGTGACCAGAAAAGGGTAACTGGAAATGCATGGGGGAAAACACATTGTTTAAAACTCACCCATGTTTTTAGAGCACCATTGCTACAATACCCTTACATAAAAAGAAACTATCCAAAGGCCATCACTTCTACTGAGAAGGCAGCCCCCAAAACCAAAAGCAAAAGTTCTCAGAAGGGACACAAGATGGTATTGTTTCAAGGTATGGTACCCAAACTGAACTTCAATAAGTTTAGTATTTTTCCCCACTAAACTTCACCTGATTTCACAGAAAAGTATTCCAAAGATTTTCAGCCAAAGAAATAAAACAGTTAATGAGGCCAGGGCAGACAAGGACAGTTAAGATTCACCACACAACAAAAAAACCAAACCAAACCTTCAGAGAACTTGATTAAATTACCACCTGGCATATAAGTAAAAGTGTGAATGAATAAATGAAGAGAATTTAGTTCTACAACATTTAAGACTTCTGAGGACACTGACTTTTTGCATAAGTGCACTTATGTTTGTCTTTCCTATGTCTGCTTTAACAGTCTATGAACAAAGGGAAACAGAGT
Source organism: Pardalotus punctatus (assembly GCA_013400915.1). Taxonomy (NCBI): domain Eukaryota; kingdom Metazoa; phylum Chordata; class Aves; order Passeriformes; family Pardalotidae; genus Pardalotus; species Pardalotus punctatus. The sequence goes on along the minus strand of VZTX01014516.1, from coordinate 798,537 downwards.
ATTATTCAGTGAGTAGTTTTAGAGCACGAAAAAGAGGATCTCTTAGTTTTCTTTTGCAGTTCAACCTTAGAAGAGAGGTCAGCCTCCAGGAAATCCACCTCCATCCAAACAGCAACAGAAAGGAACATACAACAGTATCATGTACAAACACCAAAACTCACAAAACACTCTGTGACTCCAGAAGTGTTCACCAAGTACCAAAAACATCTCCACAACCAACAACTCCTGATTATCCCAAGGTTTATCATTTTGCAGCAAAGAGTTTCAAAATTTACTGTGATCCAGAGAGGAGAAGAACTCATGTCCACAAGACTATTTTTTTTTAAATCAAATTGAAAACAAAAAACCACCTACCTACCCACAGAGGCAATTCCCATACTGATTTCAGGATTTATATTTCATTTAGTGCATTACCACCAACCCTGGAAATATGCAAAGGATCACTTGTTTTACCACTGTAGAAATCATCTGGTATGATATTCTGTGGAGTGAAATGGCCTCTATTTTGACCCTCAAGCTCAAAAATTGAGGGGCTCATCCTGTTAGAAGCTGGGGAATGGAGACCTGAATCTATAGATAAACTAAAATCTCCCTCTTTCCTTCAGTGCACTTCTGCAAACTTTTAGAACAAAAAAGAACCCTGCACAACTCAAAATATTTACTATTATTTCAAGAAAATAAATACTCAGTTGGTTGCAAATTTCCAAACCTCCTTGCCATCAAATGAGACTATGTAATATGCAATAGGGCAGCACACAAGCAAAAGTGGACTAAAAATAGTTTCAGCCTTAACACTGGATTTCTTCGTCTGTGTGTCTGAAATCACTACAGTAACTATACACTTCAACTGATTTTATGTAAACTAATAATAAACCTTGTTCATTAAGACTGTACATGAAACAGACCCCACATTCCTCACAGCAGCTCTCTGAGACAACTAAATCCACTTTTGTAGAAGTGACTCACCTAGGGTTTATGGGTGAGGTTGATCAGCTAGTGGGATAAATAATAGGATATGGGTGAGGAACCAGTGGGATTAATAACATTCAAGCAATGGAATGGCAGTAAGGATAGAAGACCACAAAAATTTTTTCCACAAAAACTCAAAAAAAAGGCAAACAACAACAAACTGAAATGATCAGAGAACAGAGACACAGTAAGAATGAAGAAACGAATCAAGTGATGGATGGATGTTACAAACAACCATTTTTCCACAGCCTAAATTTTTAAACTCTTAAAAAAAAACAAAACAAACCAGTCATGCTACCAAATAACTACCAGAGATCATACATACAAGGTTTACTAAATCTATCCTCTCAAAATCTCACAAATAGAATACCTACAATACCTTACCTGACAAAGCAAACTCACTTACCTCCAAAAGTCTGATATCCAAGATCATAAGCATCTCTTGTAAAGTCTTCATATATAACAACTGCACCACTTGTATCAACTTCAATTTCCTAATAAAGTCAAATCCATATATTAAAATAAAAACAAAAAAAAGCCACTCTAAATCCAAAAAGGCAGCACATAATTTACGTAATTCCCAATAATCTGTTACTTGTTATTTTTATCAAATATGACAATGAAAGAAAGTGAATTGAGTATCTTGTTGAACTCAGTATACAAACACTTCTAGCTCTGCATTTCTCCTTAATGCCTTGAAGCCTTAGTGAATTATTTTCACCATCAAAATTGTTTTCTGTATACATATTCTGACTTCCAATCCAGACTTCTACTTCGATGAGAAGGCGTTAAGGCGGCCACTCAAAAAGAAGGGAAATGCCATTCCAGTCTGGCAACATTAAACCAGGATATATATACACACATGCTTATCTTACTAGTAACATTCTTACACAGTGTTGCAACTGATCTGTCTGAAGGAAGGGACTGATCTTCCTACCCTATCAGAGAACACCTTTTAACACGGGTTCTTTTTTTATTTACCCTCTCTCCTTGATGTGTCTTATGTCTTATCCATTCCTCCTCACTTCTGTTTAGTAATCTCCTTTGCACTTAATTTCTCAACCCACCCAAGTAGGTCACAGGTGCATGAGTTCAAGCTGTCTACCTGTGACAACACGAGAAGTGTTCATATGAGAGCTCTCTTGTGCATTACAAGAACAGGTAGAGTGTACAAACACACTTCAAAATTCATTTTCCAGGCTATTTACAAAAGCTACATCTTTCATTCAAAATCAACTGCCAGCAAAACAAGACAGTTCTAGATAAACTGAAAAAGAAAAACAAAGCAAAAAAAAACATGCTTAGAAAAACTTACATAGTTTAATGTTCAATTTTATAACTCTAGCTTAAGAATTATTTGTCTTAAGGTATACTATGTGAACTTCTCAAAGAATCAAAACATTTTCCAGTTCTGGGAATCTTTACCTCTATAGTAGAATCCTGGTAAGATGTCTTCATGTCTATTAACATAAAATGAGAAACAATGCAAAAATGCTGTCACTGAAAATTCATTTTAAGACAATAAGATAATTAGGAAAAAAAAAATCAGCTTGCTATGCAGGGAAGAGGGTTTACATTTACAATTTATCATAGTTTAGTAATACTACTAAATGTAAAATCAGGTATCCTTATAAACCAAACACTTTTAGAAGCAATCACCTATCTCTAACTCCAAAACAGGAATTTCAAGGTTGAAAGGACAATATAATTTTGAGATATATTTTCATACAGACAATATATACCAATTGCATCGAAGTGGTTGACAACTAACAGAAACTTTTTAGTTTTCAACTACATGATACTGCTTAAGTCTTTCAGTTCAAGTTTCAGAAACTGTTAAACTACTCAACATTTTCTTCCCCTTAATCTCAGTGCCACCAGCCAGGCTGCATTCTAATAGGCACTAACCCACTTCCTACAGTAACATCAGTTATTACATAGTCCACTGGTCTTTGGATTGTGGAAATCAGTGAGGGGGATCAGATAATAAATTGGAAGTGTTCTGTCTGAATGCAGTTTAGAAAGGTGAATGTACACAAGTACTGAAAGAACTGCGTTGTATGTTTTACAGACCGTTTTCATCACAACAAAGCTGGGGAGACCAATAAACTTCCCCACACAAAAGGCAGAGGAGTGTGTTCTATACACCCCGTTCCTGGAATCTGTACAGTACTCTTCTGTTACAGTTAAGGGAACAGTTGTGTAACACACACTAATGTAACCACAATAACAAAATCAAAAATGATATTTATGTGTCCAAGTTTCTGTCAGGTCTATGCATTTACCTTGTAAGCTGCTAGCTACAGCAACTTTAAACAATTTTCAGGTGCAATTTGAAACCAAACTACATAAAACACTGCAGATCAAAATTACTAGGAAATTACAAGCATAAAAAAACCTAAAATCTGACTTCTGTACACACACGTTCATAATACATAATACTTGAGTTTACATTCCTTCAAAGGGAGTAATTTATTCAAACCTCACTAGCGACTTTTTTCTCAGCAATATTTTCGACAGCAATATAAAAATTATTAGTTGTACAGCATTTTTATGGAAGCTTAAGAAACCAAGCATCACTAATACAATTTGCAGTTTGTATTTATAGTTTATCTATCACATTTACAGTTCCTCTTGTCATTACAGCATTCCATTTACAAGTGGGAGCAATCTCTTTCTGCCTCTCAAATTATTCTGTAACAGCTTTTGCCATTTTTGCAGTTTGCCTCCTCTTCCCCCTCCTCTTCACCCACGCCTTTTATCTTCATTTTAACTGCATTGCAGCTGATGCACTACTTTTTATATCCAAAAACTGTGGACAGCAGGGCACAGGCTAATGCAAGAGCACATTTTAGTATTTGTCAAGCATTGTCACTTCAGAAAACCTGAGCTCTGACATTATTTTTAGTAGAGAGAACTCGTCTCCAGGAAGTAACATCATAAAGTCTCAGTGAGATAGTCTTCCATGGTACATAGCTGAAGACATCAAAATATTCAATGTCATTTAGCGAATTATCTTTGCAGTAGAAAAGTTAGATGCATAAATTCATAAAATCCATTGTGAACTACTTCAAATGTGGCAAATGAAGAATTACAGAACAGCACATACAGCCCTCTTTCTGAATATTAAAACTAAGTAATTTCTAATGAATAAAAAAATCAGTAACTTAAAAATTTTGACAGTTGCTACTTACTGGGTGATTTTTTCTGGCTCAGCTTCAAAATAGGTTTTGTCATTTTGGGTTTCTTGATAAATGTCCCACCAGGTTTGTTATATGGCTGCGGTATCATTTTTCTTTTTATTCCTCTTGCAGCAACTGCTGCAGGACTGGGTTTGTTATGATAGTCAACGACAATTCCAGGTCTGTGCATTCCGGCAAAGTCTCCCATATGCTGCAAATTTGTGAAATCAAGAGGAAGGTATTAGTATATGAAATCAATGCGAACAAAACAACTACTTGGTACAATACAACTGTGAACTTAACTAAAATCTGTGCTCTAGAGCAAAATGCAGGAGAAACTTAAGCTCCTGGTCTGACCTTCTGTTGTGCAATGGCTTTGCGGGTGTTTGTCGAGTAGAACAAATACTTAGATATAAACTGTTTTTCTGCTTATTCAGAACCATTGTCCAGGTAGTGAACATATCTATCATGTCTCAGCCTAACATCTTGGCTCCTCTCTTCAGATTCTCTAGATGACGAATGCCACCTCCCTCTGGGAAAAAAACAGAGCTAAACAACTCCGTTTTTAAAACAAAACAAAAAAAAACAAAAAAGAAGCTTCCTTGCTTTGCATCTTACGCAAAATGATATAGTAGTGATTTGAAAACTGAGTAAAGAAGGTTGCCTAGTGCGGAACAGTGATTAATTGAAGGAAGCTCATTCTTTCTTTTACTTATCTTTCCACTGAATTCAATAAAATCAGAATTTTTAAGCTGGGCCTGGAGAGAGTGACAAAAAAACAATGCAGCAATAGGAATGAAAAATACATTGAAAGACTAAGCCTTTCCACTATTTCTCAAATTATGTACAGCCATTTGTGGATACTTGTATATGAAAGTTACCTCTCTGAAGAAATGAGTAATCTGAAGAGGGAAATTTAGGTAGCTGCAGTATTTGCAGTATATTTTATGCAGAGTGCTAACATAGTTCTTATTAACTTAATTACGTGATTAATAAAGGGCAGAAGAGAGCCCACAGACTGGATGAGTGACTTGGATAAGCAGAAATATATGTACTTCCATGAGAAGAGAATTAATATTACACTGTCAAAATTAAAAGAACATAAAAATAACATTAAAATACTTGTGAAAAGTATTACTTTTTTAAAGCAGATTTTAAATTACAGACAGAATGTACCAAAATAGGCACTTTCCATAATCAGAAGTCCATGCACAAGATCTCCATGTTAATTTATTTAGTTGAGATAGCTACAAACTGCCTAGCATGTACATTTACATCAGACACATATAAATTTGACATGAAGTACACACTTTAATAATTTCAAGTTTGTTTTTTTTTAAACAGACAATCTACCTATTAAAGGTGCAATGCATTTTACATATGGTAAGTAGTCTAGCCTTTACATTCTCCTTTATTACATAAAAAACTTAAGAGGATAAATTTCAAAAGCAAAGTAAAAAAGAACTCAGCTGTAACTCTACACAAAGCTTTCAGATCTAAACGAGTGCTGAAAGGATGGCATAAAGGCTTAAGAATGTAACATTTTCAGCTTCGCAAGCAGAAAAATGAAGATTAGAATCCTTTTCTCATACCATGCTACATGCTAGATAACAGCCATGTGCAAATCTGAGCTAAACGTTGAATATGGCAACTACAATACTCAAGAACGCTGCAAAGTAGACTTTTTGGAACAAAACCACCACGCAAATTAAGCATATAAAAGATCTAGTAAAAATAATCTTCCTCTACACTTCAAGCTACAACAAGCTGTACAGTTTAAAATTAAAGAATCACTTCCCAAAGAAATTCAGCACGCTTAGGAGTTTTAAAATATATGTTACACCTAGAGGCACAGGCAGAAGGGTGTTCACTGAACTCTTTGTGCTCAAAAAAATAAAATCAAAACTGTGATTATAAAAACAAGACAAAGGAACACCATCAACTTAAAGTTACCACTTCTGTCAGGTTTGGGGGTTTTTTATTCTCTTCTGCTGTATTTTTTTTCCCCTAGCTCACTTAAAATGAAGCATTACTTCCTCAAACTGCAATCCACTATTTTGCATACAGTTAATCATGCTGTTTTTACATCCTATACTGGAAAAGAATCCACTGAAAAGCACTTAGAACTTAGGTCTTCAAAATAAATGAATACAAGTAACAGGACTAGGCACACTATGTGGAAATTAACTTCAATTCCGTGAAAGGATCTGATTTCAAGCTGATGATGCCCCTTTAACCATGCTTTAATTCTGAGAAAGAATCACTGTAACTGCTAACCACTCACCTTTGCCACTTCCTCCCCATCACCGTTCCAGTAAACAAGTCAGAGTCAGAATTAAGTTTAAAAGAAGACTCCATGTTTGATAAAACATGTATTCAACATATTAAAGAACTAGCTAAACTTTTCCCTTTACAGGAAACAAAAACTACTCTAGCGTTCAGAACCTGGGTTTTATTTTTTGCTTATACATTGCACCTTTAACCTACTCAAAACTTCAAAAGACTTTGAATTCAACTTTTACAATATTCAAAAATTTCCCCACCAGCAGCAGAGATGCTAGTGTTTACAAGGAAAAATGAAAGTCCTTTTAATCCCTTTTAGACCAAACCTACTACTTTATCTTCACCTTTCAAACAAAAGGAGAGATTTAACAACCTTATCAACTAGTCTATTACTCATTACTTTCAGCAGAAAGAGGGACTGGGTTCTACTTGAAGACAGCTTCAAGGGGATAAACAACATTGTCAACCATGATAGTTTGCCTGGACAAAACCCCCACACTGTACTGAACAGTGCATTCATTTTAAAGCAGTGGTCTTGAAAGGGTTTAAAAGAGTGTCTAGTGAAAAGAATCTGAAAAGATTCTGTACTTACTCCTCGGCCTCGGCCTCTGCCTGTTGATGGTCCTCCAAAAGCATCATAGTTTCTGCTTCCAAATCCACTTTCAGGATAAGCAGGCGTTCCTCTCCCCCGAGAGCCTACAGGTGCAGGCTTCATATGGGGTGAAGAAAAACTGCTGTAGGAAGAGTAACTCTCTCTTCCTCTGTCCTCCATAAACCCAGGCCTCAATTTTGAACGGGAGTAAGGTGCTTCCCAGCTAGACCCGCCCTGGTTTCTACCTCCGAAAGAGTCAAGGCTATTCCGGTAGGAGTTGTCAAATCGACCACCATAACTACCTCCGAAGCGGCTTTGTTCGGGTTCATTATAACCATAGCCAGATCTGTACAGATCTCGCCCACCCAGAGAAGACCCGGAGTCGTAAGACTCATAAGGTCCAAACCTGGAAAAGTTGCACAGTGAGGAGAAAAAAAAGTAAGCTTACTAATGTTATACATTTCAAAAGACAAGTTATCAGTTGACATTTATCAACTAAAATCAATTTATTACCATACTGGTCTGTACAGTTGTGTTATTGTTTAACCTTGATTAGGGCTGGGCAATTCACACTATGACCAGATAGAAAGCTATCTGAGCCATTTTTGCTACAAACAATTCTAAAGTCCAGTATACCTGAACTTTGTTTACTTAAAATTTTCAGAAACATTTATTTACTAAAACATTATCAGAGCCCAGCCCTAGTCTCACAAAAATAATCACCTGCAGACATTCAAAGCCTAGTCAAACTCCGCTTTCTTCAAAATCATACCCTCACAGTCTAACAGTCAAACAGCATTTAAGAGACGGCTTAGTTCTGAATTGAGCAAAAAAAAAGAAAAAAACTTTCTTTTTTTTAATGGTACAGCTGTGAGTTTTAAGTACCCCACAGATTTCATTTTAAAGGAAAAAGACACACGCTCTTCCATTCACATTTGTACTTTCTGGAAATTTTCTTCCCTGTAAAATTCAGTCTCACAATGAAAAGACTTCATGGTCTTCAGTGTATCCAGGTTTCACTTGCAGACCATTAGGTCTAGCAACTCAAGATTTTGGAATTCTCCCCAGTGCATGCACAGTGGACACAAAAACAGTCCTTGGAATATCAGAGTAAAGTAACAAAGGGCTAAAATCTTTAGCTATTTATCAAGAGTTTGCTTTGCCTGGGGTGGGGGCAGTGTCAGGCTAGAAATTAGTATTTTTAACTACTCAGAAGGGAAACACATTAGTGTCCCTGCAGGGTTATAATACAGTGATTGTGAAGCTGGGAAAGATAATCCCTTAACTGATACAACATAACCTAGAAGAGACTCAACTTACTAACTGTATCTACAGTAAACTGAATGCCTTCATTTTAAAATATGTTCATCTTGGAAGACTCAAGGATACACAGAAAATGACACTAGAAAAAGCCCATGCATAATATTAATGTTACATAGCAAGAGACATTTTGGTGTTCAAGTAGTCATTCAACCCCCATCATATGCAGATTACTATATGGTAGGTACAGCTCATTCCTGAATCTGTGCTCAGACTTTTAAATCAATATGAATGTTCATTATTAAACAAGTTATACTTAACTAAATGCTTAACAGAACCGAGCAGCAAGACACAACACTTCTCCAGCCTCCCTGTTTATACTGTCCTTCCCCAGTGGCACCACAGTGACTACAGACAGGAACCATACAGTAATCTGGCTACAGCCAGGCAAAAATTCCAGGGCGCACACAAGAAAACCATCAGATTATCCAAGTTTTCTTCACATTTTATCTCCTCAAAGATAGAATCACTACTCTGAAAAGCATGCTTCTTTGAATACAATATTAAGACCTAAATCAAATCAGCTGCTCCCTATTGTTTTTATCTGAAAGACCAAAGTAATAGTATCCTCACATTAAATACCCAACTTTAAGACCACTGCATCAGAATTTGTACTTTTAGACTAATCCATCTTACAAAGCAGCCCAGAACATGCACACAGTTTCAAGCGAAATCAGTACCTTTCAATGAAATAATCTGGACATGACTTTCAGATTCAATACCAAGTTCATTTGAGCACTGCACATTCAAACCAAAGAACACATACCCTAAATGTTCCTTGAAAAGGGGATGTTGATAGATTCAGTCTAAGACACTAAACCAGTTAGGTCAGAAATGGTATGTCAGGCCAATCAGCTACAAATTGCTAGACATTACTGAAAAACAAAACTTTTGCTGTTTTCATTCAGACGCACTGTTTCACGGTCAAACTTTTCCACAAAAATGCTGATTATTACAAGAATCAAGCACTTACAGTTTAGTATTTGCCAGTATTTATCAAACATGAAGACTCAGAACGAAAATGTTCATACAAAATCATAACAACATGCCTCAGGAACACTTAAGTTAGAAGAATGATTTAAACTTAAATTGGATTTCATCAATGCTTGGGACAACTGAAGGATTATTTTACCTGTTACCACCACCACCACCTCCTCCGCCTCCACCTCCATGACTCTCCATCCCATAGGATTGGTTAAGGTAAGAGTCCATGGATCGTGGGCCACCATAGCCTCCATGCCCATAATCACGGTCCATGTCTAAAAAAAGAGCAGAAAAATGTTTATAAAGAAAGAAAATGAGAAGTCTTATTAAGTAATCTAGTTTAAATTCTTAAGTAAAAGGTTTACTCTTTGCCACGGTGCTTACAAACAAAATACAAAATTGACAGCTGAAAACCAATTTTGACACTGTGCTTAGAGAAGCCATGTGTCTTTGTCATCATCTGAGCACCTCTTGACTGGAATCAAGTTCATAATTTTTTCCAGTAGTAGGTAACTCAGGATTGTTGTTCCATCAGCTGGAACCAACATAAGTTAAACTAAGAGAATTAAATGGAGACGCCTGATGTAGAATATGTCAGAAGTTTATAGAGAATTAAGACCACTTCCAATCCTTTAATAACCCAAAGAGCTCACAGGCATCTGCTCTCTCTATCCAATGCCCCAGGAAACCTTCACTCACATTGAAACCCTGGGTCAAGGTTACAAGCTGTCAGGCTGCAGTGCAGGCTCTGTATATAGGCTACAGTCAAACCAAGAATTTTCTGCCACCTAGCACAAACAAAAATCCACCCAAATCAGCACTGAGCTGCAGCTCATTAACTGTGCTAAGATACCAATATTTCAGAGCTGAACTGATGTCACTTCATGACATCCCAGTATCATGTAATGAAGTCGGGCCAAAGAACCAAATTCCTCCTCAGCACTGGAGGGTCTACGTAAAAACTCTGGGTAAATAATCACTCAAATTCAAAGCACTAAAACAATGCTGCAGATCTGCATAATGAGATCTGCATAATGTCTTCCTGTAATGTACACAATCTGCACTTCACTGGCATTCTGGAGACCAAAACTGCTTCCCAGTACCAACCAACACTAACTTTTGGGTAATACAAAGAAAACTTGACAAGTCAAGACTCACAGAACAAGTAACACAGAGAAGGAATACACAATGAACACAGGAAGGATAAAAATAAAACCAAGTACTTGTTTACTCTGACAAGACACTGAAATGCACAAAATACTGTCTCCACATGTAAACCACTGACTTTTCCAGGACAATCAGCTCTCTTGAAGTCACAAGAAAGTGTCCTATTTAAAGAAACACAGTAACTCTGTGCATATCATTTAATGAAAATAACTGCAGTGCCGAAAATATGTATATAAACCATATCCTGTTTGCACCTGGTTCTTGTTAGCACCAAGTCACTGTAATTTACTTTCTTGTATCTGTCAACAAGAATTCTGCAAATGATATTAAGATGACTGTATCACTCTTACACAGATATTCTTAGCATGCCTGAATAGAGACTCCAACAAATAAAGATCTACTGCTGGGTTTTTTTTCATTCTAATTATCACAGGTACTTTCTAAAAAATTAAAGATGATACTTCTTGGGGGCAAAAAAAACCTTTGAACATAGAAGTCACCCTGTACCTTTTCATACTCTAAACATACAATAGAGATTCAAAAATCAAAGCACAAAAAATACTTTCCAAAATACTAATCATCTAGCACCCATCAGGAATTTAAACTGCAGAGTTACTGTAAAAAGAAATAGCTAAGGCTTCCAATAAAAGCAACTAATATTCCTCTCTGGTGCTTCTGAATGATCTGCCACCTAATCCAGAATAACGCCCTCAAGACTGTATACATATAAAGATGCAGACCAGCAAAAAGAGTAGTCAAAAAAAACTTGGTTTCACAGAAATTAAGATTGACCATGGGATCATTTAATCTCAGATTCAGTTTGTCAGGTTTTTAATACAGTATAACTAGAGAGTGACATACCTAACCTAAAAGCGCCCAATAATTTACCTTAGTTTCACCTGCTCCCTAAGATGGCACAAAACCAAATAGGTTAAGAGTTGAGAAGTGAATCAAATCATCCAACAAGGAAGAACACAACATACTGTCAAGATCCCTGCCTCTGCAATGCAATTCGACCACAGCAGAGTAAGTAGGGATCACTGTTGTCCATATGCCAGAAGTTCAGTATTGCAAAAACACAAAAACATTACGTGCGAAGAACTCTTCCAGAAAATGGTTTGAAGCATAATTTTGAAAAAGTCTTTAGTCTAAAATTTTTAACATGAAAGCAAACACCAAAATACAATTTACAATCACAGGATAACTTCTGACATCCACACTTGCTCAACACTCCTTACTCGGTTCACGTTATGTAACATCAGCAGTCTTTCTGTAGAGCTATGTCACTCCCTAAATCCTCAAATCCCTGCCTCTAGGCCATCACCACCATCTCCTCCCTAACAGTGAACAACTTACTCATCCCTTTCCAGACTCACTGCCCTGAATTTACCTACATTATAATACACTCACATTTGAAAATGGTTAACAGGGGATTCAAATGACGCCAAGACATGAAGAGGGATGATCACTTGAATGATTTACTTCAAGCAACTGGAGGCAGCAAATTAAATTTACAAATAACAAGCTGAAGAAGGATCCAATTTACTTTTCACAAAACAGATATACAAGTCCTGGAACTGAGTTACAAGTAGTAAGTTACTAAAAATTTACATGGATTTAAGACAGAAATTGGATAAATCAACTGACAAGAAATACAAGATACGTCAAATACAGACTATGTCTCTGGGTGGGAAAGTCTTAAGCTGCAAACCAGTGAAGGCATATAAATATACCAAAGGAGTACTTGTACTACTTGCTCCATGCCTCCAAACAGACAGTGACATACAGGATATTGGTGAAGTGGGACAGACACATCTTTGACCTGATCCTAGTGAAGGTGACCTTATGATCTCCTTCCGACTATCTCATGAACTGTTCCACACTGCTGAGCAGTTAACCCACCATTCCAGCCACTGCCTTCCTGGTCCAGTCATCAGCTGCAAACTTTACCAAAGATTTCTACATTTTATACTGCATGTCCAGAACTTGACAAAGATATTGCATTCAAATTAACAAGTACAGTATTTCTCTGGGTATTAATTTTTCTTTACTCTGAAAGTACATTCTCCAGACAGGCTTTATCCTAATAAGGGGGGAAAGATACAAGATGACAGTAAATTTCATTTATTTAAACCAATAGAAAAAGGACTTTGGTGTAGTAACTGAATAATAATCGCTGTCACCACCAGTAGAGATATGCAGAAGTTGCTTGTCTGTGCAGACTAAATAGGAAATTGTTTCACGTGCTAAGAGAATGTGCTTAAGCACTAGAGAAAAAACACCAGGAATTGTATTCCGGTCTCTCAAACCGAAAATATAAAAGAGTAATAGTTAATTTAAGTTTAAATAGTAATTGCTTATCAAAGAAACCTCTGCAAAAATATTATATCTGTGTATCTATGAAAACTACACAATAAAAAAATTAAACAACAGTGGTCCATATTTGCTCTTAAAGCTTAAAATGAAAGAGTGAGGCATTATCAAAGTATCTGAAACAAAGAATTTATTAAAGGAATAACTCAGGTTTTGGTATCTGCAGCTTCTTGCATAAATACCTTGTGGATGAATAAGCCATTGAACTAAAGTACCGAAAGAGAAGAAGAAGAAAAGAACTACGTGTTTTTTTATTTCTAGATCATACTCGCCTACTGGTATAGACAAGAGGGGAGAAGAACCATGTCAAAGGTGAAAAAAAGATATTACATCTAAAATAAAAAAGAATGGGATACTAGAATACAAGTTTAATTTACAAATTAAAATTTAATGTATATGTATTTTGTCAGATTAATGTAAAAAAAAACCCACCACATATTTGGTGGAGAGCTCATTTAAAATAGCTGCAAAATAAAGCTCAATAGCCAGTTAAGAAAAATCAAATTTTCTGAAGGAAAAGAACTACAAAGTTAAACAAGTAGTAGATAAAGACTCAGAATCTCTTGGTAAAAAGAAGTCTATTTAAAAGAAAAAGTTTCAGATCAGAGAACACTGAAAACATGCACAGCATAAAGACAAGAAATAATTTTCAACAGTGTGCTCCATGTCAAGCATATGAAAAGGCTAAGAAAATAAAAAATGAGAAAGATCTTGCAGTAATAAATGAAAAACTAAAAAAGCTAAATTTTTATTACAAGAAGCTTACGGATCCATTGTGCAATAGGAAGCAATATTTTTTCCAGGCACATTTACATTTTCATAACACCATGTCTAAGTTGTTAGGATCATAACCTTGTCATTAGGCCATTTCCCCTTCCAGATTAAAAGGACAATACTGCAATAACTGAAATATTAACATGAATAGTTCATAATATTTCTGCTAATAATACTAGCATAATTTATTCTCAAGGGCATGCCAACTCTGGCTCAAACTGAGCTGTCAGGAAGGGACAATGGTGGAACTACAGGAGTCATGAGACATACAACTAAAAGTGCTTCTCACTGGCTAAAAGTTTCCAAGAGCAAGAACCTTGCCAAGAGCTCAAATGAAAACCAGGCAAAGATGAGAATTCCCACATCCACCCTCTGTTGCCCATCTGCTGAACCCCCACAAAAGAGCCTTCAGCTCCCCGCACAGAACCACCGTAAAAGAATTTTTATGCATGCCTTGCTCACATAAATACAATGTATAAACAGTCATGGTAAAAGTTTCAAGCTGCACATATCATAATTAAAGATTTAATAATTACAAATAACTGAGAGCTTAATTAACACAAAGAAAACTATTATTACAGAGGTACATGAAAGCAACACTCTAATTGTACAATACACATTTGATTAGTTACTTCCCCCAGGATGAGCCTGGATTCACTTTAATACTAGTGTCATCCGATCTCAGGAAAGCAGGTTCTATTTAACAGTTATAGTGAATATTCCAACAAGAGACTTAAAATGGCACTTAAAAATAACCTTTCATTCCAAAAATCAAATGGACACTTAATTAGGAAACAATAAAGAAGGTGAAAAAACAGGGCAATATCTTTATTTGTTTTACTATAACGAAAGATAATTGTAAAACAATATAACTGGCAAAATAAAAAGAAGCTAAGACTCAAGAAATGTGTCACAAAAATTATTATACTGCAATCAAAGATGCATCTGTAATGCAAAGTGTTATTTCCATATAACAGCCAGCAAGTATCAAGAGATCCAGCAGCAAGCACTTATTTGACAGGATCTCTAAATGAAGCTTGGACAAGGTTTACAGTAAAGTTTTTATATGCAGATCCTTTTAATACTTGCTTGCATGCTGGCGAGAGATGTCAAAACATTTCTTGAGTCTTTTCTAAACTCATAACCTTAATCATCTTACCAAAATCCATGCATTGCCTTTTATCTACTTAGTACTTTTGACAGTGCAAAAACAAGAGGCTGCTGTTGGTGTTGACTATATGTTTTCTATACTGCTTCCCAAACTGTTAAAGTAAATTTATTTGGGGGGAGAAAATAAAACCCAAGCAATTACAGGTTCTGATTTTCATTAAAAAAGGAAAATATCCTTTCTTTTCAACAGAAGTAGTAAGAACCAAATACAGTACTCTGTAAGAAAATACTGATTTATGTAAAAAAAAAGCATCATATTAAGAAAAGTCTGTATTTCTACCCCACCCCCCATCCCCGCTCCTTTATCTCACAATTTTTCATTTGGAACGTGCAGGAGTTCATGTTGACATGCCCAAGATGAAAATCAAGTCTCACTCCCAGACAGTTACAACTCCTCCAGAAAACATGTGCACTCAAACCATGTTTCGCACTTTTAACAACCCGTTTTCTTTTCTGTTTTTGTCAACACTGATTGTTCAGCCCCAACTCTTTTTACAGGTTAGACGTATTTATAGCTCATACCTGAGACTGACCCACTGGGCATGTTCACACCACAATGCATGGGGGTATCTGGGAATCTCCAATCTCTGTCTTCAGCTGGAGAGGATGGGTCAGTGAGAATGACTTAGTGCTTAGCAAGAGCTGGAGGGGAGAGACAGGGAGCCGCAACAAGAGGCGGCTCTCTCTCCTGTCGGATCTCCAGGCTCCTGACACGACCCCCTCACAGAGCTCGCCCCGAGCTCCCCCCGGCTCTGCCCGCGCCCCCCC